>CM068374.1:600000-1160000 GCA_034769895.1 Magicicada septendecula
GGCTCTTGGGACTGAGTCTCAGGTGATCCAAACATCAAGTCCCCAGGAAGACGAATCTCCCGCCCAAACACCAATTTTGCTGGAGTCATGCCGGTTGTGTCATGTACTGATGATCTATACGCCATAAGGAATAGTGGTATACGTTGGTCCCAGTCTGTTTGGTTCTCGTCAACAACTTTCGAAAGATGCTGCTCAAGTGTCCTGTTGAATCTCTCAACCATCCCGTCCGACTGAGGATGCAGAGGCGTTGTCCTGGTCTTTCGAATTCCAAGTAGACGGCATAATTCTTTAAACACTCCTGATTCGAAATTTCTCCCCTGATCCGTATGGATTTCCATAGGGGCTCCATAACGGCAACAGAAGTTGTGAACTAACTGCTTTGCCACAGTGGTAACCTCCTGATTTGGAATTGCGTAGGCTTCCACCCACTTAGTAAAGTAGTCACCTACAACCATGATGTACCGGTTTCCATCGTCAGTAACTGGGAATGGTCCAGCAATGTCTATGGCAATTCTCTCAAAAGGTTGTCCAACGTTATACTGTCTCATTTTTCCCCTGCTTCTGGTTTGTGGGCCCTTGCTTGCAGCACATATTTCACACGTCCGAACCCATTCCTCTACGTCGTGGCGAAGATGAAGCCAATAGAATCGCTTCCGTATTTTGTCAAGGGTTTTATTAACGCCAAGATGGCCTCCAGATGTTCCATCATGCATCTCCTTCAAAACAGACTGCACTTTACTTCGGGGAACTATCAACTGCATGACCACGTCTCGTCCATCTGCACTTTCCCAAGCCCTTTTCAGCAATCCGTTTTCTAAGGTGAGAGATTCCCATTGTGCCCAGTAGCCCTTCAGCACTTCGGAACCATGGCAGATATCTTGCCAATCCGGGTGGCGACCTTCCTCTTTTGCTGTCAAGATCGGTCCAATGTCTTCATCAGTAATCTGTTCTTGTCGACAGTCTTGTGTTGTCCAGCCATCAGCCAGGAAATTTACAGTGATAGCTTGAACATGTTCGCTTGGGTTTTGTTCTTCCTTTCTGTGGCAATGTCGGCAGTCTTCCGGGCATGGTCTTCGTGATAAGCCATCTGCATTACCGTGCAGGCGCCCCCGCCGATGTTGTACCTTGAAGTTGTACTCTTGCAGACGTTCGAGCCACCTTGCCAACTGTCCTTCCGGATTTTTAAATCTCAAGAGCCATGCAAGTGCAGCATGGTCAGTACGTAGTGAAAACTCTCTCCCATATTCCATATTTATGGAAGTGCTCCAAAGCTCTGACAATTGCCAACAACTCTCTTCTTGTAACACAATAATTTCTCTCTGGTTTAGAAAGCGTCTTGCTGTAATACGCTATTACTCGTTCTTCACCGTTCTGCACTTGAGACAAAACTGCTCCTAGACCAGTATTGCTTGCATCTGTGTCTACGATGTACTTCCCTTCGGAAGCTGGAAAAGCGAGAATTGGCTGCGAACATAATGCAATCTTCAACGTTCTAAATGCTTGTTCACACTCTCTCGACCATTGGAAGTTTCGTTTATTTTCCGTTAGCTCATGTAGTGGTTTAGCAATAGTAGCGAAGCCTTTCACAAAACGTCGGTAATATGAGCATAACCCCAGGAAACTCCGAACTTCGTGTTTATTCTTCGGAACTGGCCAGTCTCTTACGGTGTCTACTTTATTAGGATCCATGCTAACGCCCGCTGCCGAAACCAGATGGCCCAAATACTGTACTTCCTTCTGGAATAGAGAACACTTCTTCGGGCTCAGCTTCAGTTGTGCACCGTGAATTCTAGTTAGAACTTCCTTAAGGTTTTCCAAATGATCTCCGAAAGTCTTCCCGATCACTATGACATCGTCTAAGTAAACAAGGCAAGTTTTCCACGTCATGCCTCGGAGTATCAGGTCCATCAATCTCTCAAATGTTGCCGGTGCATTACAGAGTCCAAATGGCATGACGTTAAATTGGAATAAGCCACTTGGGGTCGAGAAAGCGGTCTTTTCCTTGTCTTCTTGATGAAGACCCACTTGCCAATATCCACTCTTCAGGTCCAATGTGGAAAACCACTGTGCTCCGGACAACGTGTCGAGTGTATCGTCAACGCGAGGTAATGGATAGCAGTCTTTCTTTGTAACATCATTTAACCTCCGGTAGTCTACGCAGAAACGCAATCCACCATCCTTCTTCGCTACCAGCACTACAGGGGAAGACCAAGCACTTGACGAAGGTTCAATTACTCCCTCTGTCAACATGTCCTGTACTAACCGAGACATCTCCTCTTGTTTAGATAATGGAGGCCTTCGAGGAGGTTGGCGTATCGGTGTTGTGTCCCCAGTATTGATGCGATGTTGCACAAGAGAGGTTCTTCCCAGTGACTGTCCCCGAACTGCAAAACAATCTTTGAATTCGTGTAAAAACTGTCCGAGTTCTTTTACCTCACCACTTGAGAGGTCGTTAGAAGATCTGTTCAATAATTCTTGCAGTTCCTCTGGTAATTTAGAAGTATCCGAAGAACTGGGTCTTCGTTGCGTTATTCCGGCTACCCAGGCCACAGGAGTCAATTTGCCTAGGAGCGTATTGCTTTGTAAAGTGGTAGCTTGATCCAAAATATTCGCCACTCTAATAGGTACATTTCCGGTTTCGTCAGGTTTTACTAAACTTCTGGCAATTAGTATGCCCGGTGTGCTGACTACCTGGGGTTCGAATATAGAGCACTGATTGCCCCTAGTATCTACCGCAGTTCTAACCATGATGATCTTTTCGGAGTTTGGCGGAACAGTTACGGCCACTTGGTTTATGACGTCCATCGATTTTTCTGCTGTCGTCATTGTTGATAGCATTACCTCTTCGCCTCCGATTCTCAAGACATTGTTTTTGAAGTCGACTATAAATCCGTATGCGTTCATAACGTCCACACCAAGAATTGCTTCATCCACAATGTCTGCAACAAGTACTTGATGATTAAACTCAAGTCTACCGAGGCGTAGGTGTATCTCCACTTTTCCATACACTTTTACAGGCCGTCCAGTAGCTGTTCGCAAGCTGCAAGAGCACCAGATTGGCTTGAGATCTTTCACCACGTCGGGGCGCACAATAGAAACTGTTGCGCCTGTGTCAACTGTAATCGAGGTTGGCCTTTCTTGAACAAATCCGGTAACTACCAAGCTCCCGGTGTTTTTCTGAAGCGTAGAAATTGCGTATTCTCTAGGGGCTTCGTTCCTCCAGTTAGTCAGCACACGCCCCGTTGCACCGACTATTGCTCGTTTCCCTGCTGCTGAATTCTAACCCGACAATCTCGTTGTAGATGTCCAGGTTTCCCACATCGATAACACTTCGGTCTTCCATCCTTTCTTATTTTATTCTGTGGCGCCGACCGTCGAGTCTCTGTTCCTTGTTCTTCCTCCTCATCGTCTGTGCCGTCGCGATATTTTAGCTCGCGCACTTTATGACTTGTCCAACCAGACGCTGATTTGGCGGCCTCAAATTGCAAAGCATGTACCAGGGCGTCCGCACTGTTCTGGTGTCTTGCCATTCGTAACACTTGCTGTAGTTCGTTATCTCGGACACCGGCAGTAAATGTCTGCATCGCAAAACGCGTTCGAAAATCTTCTGGCGCTTCAGGATAGGCCAGTCTAATTAGTCTGTCGATACTTGCTTCAAACTCTTGAAGACTTTCCCCGGAATGTTGTCGCCTTGCTCTCAACTGGGTGCAGTACACATCTCGCAAATGTTTATCACCATACCGTAATTCCAGAGCTTTTATCAACTCGGCATAGGTGTTCTGGCTGTCAGGTGGCACTTTCTGTAGTAGTTCTGCCGCGGGTCCTTTTAATGCAAGAACAAGTGAAACAGCCTTGTCTTTTTCTGTCCAATTATTTGCGCATGCAGCAGCTTCAAATTGGCGGAGGTACGTTGCCCAGTGAGTGCTTCCGTCAAAGGTTGGAGCTTTGACATGAACTGTCCCTACTGCAGGCAAAGTGACTTTCTCTGTTAACTTATTTTCTGTCTTGATCACTGGTACAGTCTGTTCAGAAATTTGTTTTGGTTGAATCTTCATGCACTGTTCAACTTCAGTTTTAATTTGTTCTCTTATGTTTGCCATTGAGTTTTCCACTGCAGATATTTTATTTGACACAGATTCTTCTATAACAGATATTTTTGTAGACATCGATTCTTCAAGAGTCAAGACAGATTTTTCTACTTCAGCTATTTTTAATGTCATTGACTCTTGTACCTCCGATATTTTAGTAACTTGTTTATTAAGCTCACCTCGTAGGATACCCAATTCTGCGGTACTGTGTTCTTGCAACTGTTTCTGCATAGTTTCAAAGAGAGCTTCCGTTTTATCTTTTTGTCTTTCTTCTGTTTCTAGCATTAGTGCTTTCTGACGTTCCTCAGCTTCTTTCCTTTCCTGCCTGCGTTTTTCATCCTGTCGTTTTTCTGCTTCTTCCGCCTCCTGTCTGCGTTTCTCCTCTGCTTTCTCTGCATCCTGTCGTCGTCGTTCTTCTGTCTGCAACAACAGCGCCTGGAAATTTTCCATCATCTGACTGGCATCCATTGTTTTTCGATTAATTATGAATTACACTCGTCTTGTACAAAGCGTCCACTGTTTCCACTGTTAACCGTTCTATCCCACTTCTGGCACCACTGTTACGACGGTCTACTCGATCGTCGTAGGTACAGTGGAAACAAAATAAGTACAAGACACCAATTAAGTCACTAATCACACGTTTAATTGTTATAGTAGAACAGTTCGTAATTAACAACACAGTGTCTACAACAAATCAAATGAAATTGTTCATACGCAATAAAATGTCCACTAATATTAAAACTCAACTGTATTACAATTATACCGTCCGAATATAAAACGCAACACTTCACTAATAACTACTTGAACGTACACCGTAATAACTCGAACCGCTCTGTAAATATATCGCACTAATACTCTCGAACCGCACAGTCAAAAATCTCGCATTGAACTGAACTACTAAGGCCGCGACGCGATGTATTTATAGTTACGCTACACACACCAGAAGCTTCCAAACTGCGTCTTATCTCTCGCAAACTACGTAATTGCTGCGGCCTTGACACAGTCCGAGCGCCCGAGCGAAGGCTGGCAAGTGCGAGAAAATTCTCGCAACATGCGTTTAGTAGCACGTACACCACACGCTTACGTCGAGATCTTTCTGGGACATTCGATAAACGCCTAGATTGTTCTACGCTGTCGTAGCAATATTTTTGTACAAAAGATTTTGTATTTTGAATTACAAGCAACTCGTCAGCAAATAACAGCACATTAATATATCTGTCTCGTGATATATTAATACCAAGATTGACTAGACATTTTCATTTTCTTACTAGATCGTCAATATAAATGTTAAAAAGAGTAGATGATACTCTGCATCCTTGTCCAACACGTTGATTGACAGATATTTGTTGAGATATCCTATACTTCTTTTTAACAGCTATTCTTGTTCCGTTATATAGCCCTTGTATAGTTCTTATAAACTGTGACTATCCCCGTTCTTCTAATACTTGTGACAGCATATTTCTATCTACTCGATCAAAGGCCTTCCCAAAGTCAACGAAAGCTACATGCGTATCTTTATTGAACTCGCGATGGTTCTCAATGATTTATGTAATAATAAAAGTATTTTGTCTGTACAAAATATGATTTTCCTGAAGCCGTTTTCTCTTCCAAAATAAGATTCTTGGAAAACAATCAGCAGACGGTGGTTTATAATTCTTGCATATATTTTTTAGCCAATAGCAGTAAAAAATTTTAGCCTATAGTTATTACAGTCACTTCGTTTTCGTTCATAAAAATAGACACCACTAGAGCAGTTAGCCAATGTTACGGGACCTGTTATCTTTACCAACACATATTATAGAAATGTAATAATTATTATAATCTAAGTTTAAGCAAGATATCCCTATACTTAAACAATTCTGAGTTCAGTCCAGAATATTTCTGCGTTTATTTGAATATGGAGATTATTTATTGTGGAACAATAAGACGACTATTGAAAAATAAAACGCAGAGGGTGACACAGATAAAGTTTTCTAAGGTTGTGGCTGTGCCGACTTTAATGTACGGATGTGAAACATGGACTCTCGTGCAAAAAGATATTTTAAAATACAGGCCTCGGAATTTAAGAGTAGTTAAGAGATGTCGTTTGAGAGATCATCTACAAAACGACAACATAAGGAAATACCTGAAGTTAGAGCCGGTTCTTGGTAGAATAAAGGAATACAGGGAGAATTTGAAGTACTATGTGGAACGCATGGTAGACACGCGTATTCCTAAACAAGCGTTTGAATATAGCCCAGTGAGGATGAGATATCGTGGAAGACACTGGGAAAAATGGTCAGAAACTCTGTGAAGTCCGAACAAAGAAGAAGGAGGAGGAGGAGGAGGAGGAGGAGGAGGAGGAGGAGGAGGAGGAGGAGGAGGAGGAGGAGGAGGAGGAGGAGGAGGAGGAGGAGGAGCAGAAGAAGAAGAAGAAGAAGAAGAAGAAGAAGAAGAAGAAGAAGAAGAAGAAGAAGAAGAAGAAGAAGAAGAAGAAGAAGAAGAAGAAGAAGAAGAAGAAGAAGAAGAAGAAGACATCATTTATTCAAATGAAATACGTGTTGTTTAGGCAATCAAAGCGACTTGCGTAATTCCACGGCGAGAAGGATGTTTAAAAAGTTAAACTGTAAAGCAAAGTATACTGTAATCTTACTGACTATTACAGGCTGTCACAAACTACGCGTATCATGTGAGTACATTTGACTTGCCTGAAGTTTCTAAGCTTCTCCTGGAACGTCTCCTTGCTCATGGTCTCCAGTTTGCTGGCGTGTTTGTTGTCAGGCACCGGTGGCCACGTAGTCATGTTCGCCAGTGCCTGATCCGTCACGAAAAACGTTTGTTTCAGGTTCGACCTGCAAAAAAATAAAAAAACACACGGTTAACAAACAACATGTATTTTATGAGGTGAAAGAGTTTAAATAACTTGGAAACACGGTGAACAACCAACAACCAAGAAACAAGACAGTAACATACAGGCCTCGGAAATTACATTCTTAAGAGGAGTTTAAAAGGTGTTCTAAACTAACCTTATAAAGAATGAGGCCGTAAGAGAAGACTCCAACTTCGTCATGCTTATTTGCTAACCTGCTAAATGTCATGTTTTGGACAAACCCTTTCAGTGTTTCCACCATTTTCGAGTCCAAAATCACGACTTTATTTTGGTTTTTAAATATATAAATATTAGTCTTACCTGTCATTGTTAATCCTGTTATTTGAATTAGAAGTCTCTGTAACTCCAACTTGTAAATGGTGGAAACATCGAAAGGCCTCGTCCAGAACATGACATTTAGCAGGTTAGCACATAAGCACGACGAAGTTGGAGTTACAGAGGCTGCTAATTCAAATAACAAGATTAACATAAGAGAAGAGTTACAAGTTTTTAACTAGAATGAAAAATTAAAAGATTACAAACAACGATTGAGAAAACACATAAAAAGAATGTCAGATTCAAGACTGGCCAAACAAGTCTGGAAACGCAAACATATAGGACACAGGTGTGTGGGTACGCAGGATCTTTGAAGGCGGAACAGCCATCACCTTGCATATGCCGCGTTGTGAAGATGACGATAACACGCTGAACAATCGGAACAGGGTAAGTGATACCATTCAGAAAGGAAACCGTGTCTATTTTGCCAACTTAAAAATATGTGAAATTAAACTGATTAAAAGACAATCTTGACTTACTTGAGGGTGTTGCGGTCTGTTGTGATATATGGCTGTGAAACGTCATGAGAACCAATTGAGAAAGCTTGAAAGAAAAATCTTAGGGAAGCAAATTTGGCGTATCAAAGTAGGAGATACTTGCAGATTAAGGGAAAATTAACAATTGTACGCACTTATTGGAAGGAAAGCTACAGTAACATACACAAAAAACAATGAATAATCTGGCTGGGACACGTTGATAGAATGGAAGTTATTGACATCGACGTGGCGCTTAAATGGAACTCAACAATGGCACTCATTTAAGGGAAAGACAGTTTTTTTATAGAGAAAAATGCTTTATGCACCAAAGAGGAAACCGTGTTTCTCCTGATGTGTGGGGCTCTCACTTATTAAAAACCCATTTCTAATTCAGACATTCATTTCCATCCTGGGACCACTTAGTGTATTAATTCACAACCTTCTAGTTGTCCCTTATCTTCTACTGCCCGTTGCGTGTAAGTTGGGCCTCTCTTCTAGTAGAACCTACTGAATAAATGCTGAGGTACGGTCCCATTCCGCCTTGCCACGAAGCATAAACTCAACTACGCTCTCGGGCGTAAACTCCCCGAGCTCCATTTCCAGTTCCATCCTCTGTCTTGTAAATCTGCAGCACTAAGGAAAAGATATGTTAAAATTCATCGAAGGAGGAGGAGGAGGAGGAGGAGGAAGAGGAGGAGGAGGAGGAGGAGGAGGAGGAGGAGGAGGAGGAGGAGGAGGAGGAGGAGGAGGAGGAGGAGGAGGAGGAGGAGGAGGAGGAGGAGGAGGAGGAGGAGGAGGAGGAGGAGGAGGGGTTGATCAAGAAAATGTTAAATGCACGACGTCACTCGATAGCTTGCTACGATGGATAGAAAGAGGAGGATTGTTGGGAAAGCCAAGGCCTACCAGGAGCTGTAGAGTCAGTGAAAGAAGAAGAAGAACAAACAGATTAAAAATTAATATTCTGTAACGAGAATGGTATCGAACCGCGTAGAACAGCTGAGAACTTTCTCCACTCTTCCCCCCGTCCTGTGTGGCAGGTGTTGCCCCAGTCAAGGCCGCTCAGAAGTGGGTTCTATAGCTCGGCCACAAACAAAAAATAGTTGGACTAGGGATTGCCGCCACAACGCGTCACAACGAAGGGGGAACGTTGCCCCCTCCATTGTCATCAGTCACGTCACACTTTTTACTGCAGTATTTTACTCGTGATATTTGTGTACCGGCAACAACTCGTTCCTAGTGTGCGGAAACATATGTGTACTATTAATTTGTAACAGACTATGGAAGTAACAAATCATAAAATAATTATGCACGTTCCTATAAAATATATTACCAAATTCTAAAAATCCTTTTTTGTACATAATTTAAAAATAATATTAATAGAACCCAACCCTAAAATTTATGTAAGGCATACTTTAAAAACAATTCATAAAGCAACCGCCTGTGTAAATCGAGGTGCCTATCACAGTAGCAAAAATTAATGTTCATTAAACATTTTAAATGTTAAACTAACTTTAATTATTTATAATTATTAATAATAAGGAAATAATTGGTAAATATTTATGTTATTCATTTTTCTTGCCTATTCGTCATCTGAATATTTATTTGTACTTGGATGTGAATTTCTCTCACAAAAATAATTATTATTTTGTCCATTTCTTCGTCTATAAAATCGTCCGTAATCCACTACAGTTCTTCAATTTTTTTGTATGGCACAATAATTTTTCAACTTTTCTATTGTACAATTTTCAAATATTTTTCACAACAATTCTGCTTTTTATCTAAAGATAATTTACTAAAATTACGTGCAAGTTCTCCTTTAATATCTCCCCAGACGAGGTCTGTAGGATTCAGATCGAGATGGTAATGAGCCAGACAAAGTGAAATACGGCCTTTTGCACGCATTGTTTCGTCTAGAATAGATGTATTTTCACAGTTAAATGTTTTTAACCAGTAAATGAAATTTTGCCAATGTAATATCTACTTTAATAATTTAAATACAGTCTCAGTCATCATCGTATCGTAAAACACTTTTGCTGCCGAAAAAACGTTGTTTGACACAAAATCAGCAAGGAGAGAATGATTATTTAATGTGCTACTATCGCTGCCGGTACGCATAAATTAAAACTGCAAGTTTTAGAGAAAGCAAAAAGCAGCTATGTTTGACGAAATTGACACAAGTGTTTTGTTGGTTCATTATTATCATCATCAAAAAAGGTGTTCATATGGATAGACACATTTTAAAATAATGGTTTTAAACAGTTGTCATTCGGTTTACTGAGTAAGGCAGTTTTATTAATTGATAACGTCCTTCTCCATCCATTATAATAAAATCTATTATTGGATGATGATGAAATAAAAGCTGTTTTTAAATTCCATTTTCTTTAGTTTTTGTGAGTCTATGAACCAGGGTGTAATTGCGGCTTTGAAAAATTATTGCCATTTTAATTTAATGGAAAAGCTCGTAGTGTTTTTGTGATTTTTATAAGTTTCGTTTTTACTGTACACGTGTCTTAGAATATTCTTTTCTTGCATACGTAATATTTTTCCTGCATACGTTTATTTTAACAAAACTACACATCACATAAATCGAAATAAAGTATATTTTATCAGTTTACGTCCCTTTTCATTATTTAAAATAACTATTTGTTCTCATCCTCACAAATATTTTTGTTCAAAATTACTACCCGTTCGTCCAGTACGTGTAAATTATGCAGGCAAGTATGCGGTGGATATGAGTACACATGATGATCAGTTCCGATCCTATAGTGGACCCAATTACGCTGATCGTTATAATTTCCGGGAGCCACAACGACACATGGAAGGACCAGTGGATTAACCGTGTTTTCTGACAACCGTGCTTTGCACATTCCGAATTAAAACGGATAATGGATGTTTTGCTGTAGGCTATTTGTAAAGAAATCCTATATATTAAACAAAATCTCAAATTATTCATAAATATGTATAAACATCTAACTGAATAACACAGTCCCCGCTGCGGCCGCTTACACAGCCGTCAAGTTTGTTAACGGACATGGTGGGGGTGAGAGCCTTCTCCGCCAAGCCAGCGCATGCGCACTGGAACTATTTTTTGTCTGTGGTACACCTATAGTGTGTTCAAGAACACTTCAGATACGCATTAAGCCGGCGTGGAGTAAGGAGGGAAAGCTATAGTGGACCTCTGCGCTACCTATAAAAGCTACAGCAGCCGGTTGTCGGTCAGTTACGTGAGCGATTTTCCTTAGCGCGGATCGAATGTTTGTAGCAAACTGTTGTAATTAGTGCGGAATTCTTTATAGTTGACATTATTATTGTATGTGGACAGATTAACTTTAATTATTGTACGAGTATAATTTTGTTGAATTACAAACTGTTAATTGTGATAATTGAATTTGGGTTTTAGTGACTTCATTGGTGTCTTGTTTGTTTTCCACTGTACTATACGAAGACCGTCGTAACAATATGCTGTATAATGCTGATTCACACATATACTCACCTACTTTTTGAGAGACGCAGACTTTACTTGTGAAAACTGTAAGACAATGAGAAAATCCGTGTGTAAAAGTATCAAGAGCAGTAAATTTTAAAACCAGACACATGCGATTGTGCAACTGATTTGTTAAACTGCGAAATTGAATATTACCATAGGAAGAAATAGAATTACAGAAATCATCCCTCAGCAAGAATAATCAGAGGTCTTCTCGTGGGGACCTATATATATCAACAAATAAAAGACAAAAATACCTTACTTCCTCAAAAACCGCCTCCTTACCATAGCCGATTGACCTCCTCTCAGAATACCCCGCCCTCAGCGTCATAGCAATAGAAACACTTAAATTCCATCTTCAAACATACTCAGTCTGCCATCCTTCCTGATCACATAATAACGTAAATATTCCCTCACAACTTACCTAGTCTTTAGCCCTCTTCTTTATGTCCCCCGCCTACCTGGACGCCTCTCTGTCGCCTCATTTCAGCTTTGGCGACCTGCGTTACTAGTCCGTGTCTTGGCCGCCCTCATGCATTTATAAACTTTATGGCACTTCCAACAGCCACTACCTTTACCTATATGGTTACGCTCTACATCTACAGACAAGCACACACACACGCGCGCACGCGCACTACTCTTCCTCCAATGTGCCTCCATCTTCTTCGCTTTCGGCCTGCACTGACGTGCTTCTCCTCACATCCTTCCATTTGGATAAAGAGGAATTTTGGCCTAGATCAACCCAAAACTTATCCTTCCGGACAAGTCCCAAACACCACAAACAAGAAAACTGAGGAAAATACCGAACGGTGAGGGAAAGGAACTGATAAATAAGAATCACAGAAGAACGGAATGAAGGGTTTCTGGAGAGAACTCGAAGGTGACAAAAGAAGGAGGTCAGTGTTAAAGCTGAGAATTCCAAAAGTATGGACGCCACAACAGACGACTATTTTAATTATCAAACAGTTTCAAAAGGATGTTATTCTCTTGCGAAAATGTATAATAAAAACGTAAATGAGAAAAGTATATTATAACAAAAACATTAGTTAAAATTATGTTATGTACTTGGAATTCAAATACATAACTTAGTTTTAGTTAATTCAGTCGAACGGAATCAGTAATCTGCAATTTACAGGGCAGTCAATGCTGATGCCTATAGCTCTGTCTGTTAATTACCACGTATGAAGTGAGGATAACTACGTTTTAGGCGCGTATGTATGTGTCTAGGCGAGGGGGGGTCTCGGTTAGGTCCTACTGATCGGTCAGGTCTACTAAGTGTTTCACTATTGACGCTTTGCTCTGTGTGTGATTTAATGAAAGGTTAGGAAAGGCTCTAACTGCATTGAAAAGATTGCAGGCAAAAGAAAGTAATACGAAAACCGTTGAAATTTAACAATAATTTGTTATTTATTCAGAAAACAGTGTCATCTTCGTCGCCGTCGTCGTCACCCTGTACAGCTTAGGCTAGCAGCCTGTTCCAATCGCAATGGAATCATGGAAACATCGCTTACAGGGTCTTCCCACACTTTTCTTCCCCCTTGGACTATACTCCAGTGCGTTGTCATCGTCGTCGTCATCCTGTACGGCTTAGGCTAGCAGCCTGTTCCAATCGCAATGGAATCATCTAACCATCGCTTACAAGGTCTTCCCACACTTTTCTTCCCCCTTGGACTATAGTCCAGTGCGTCGTCGTCGTCACCCTCTACAGGGTAGGCTAGTAGCCTGTTCCAATCGCAATGGAATCATCGAACCATCGCTTACAGGGTCTTCCCACACTTTTCTTCCCCCTTGGACTATAGTCCAGTGCGTTGTCATCGTCGTCGTCATCCTGTACAGCTTAGGCTAGTAGCCTGTTCCAATCGCAATGGAATCATCGAACCATCGCTTACAGGGTCTTCCCACACTTTTCTTCCCCCTTGGACTATAGTCCAGTGCGTTGTCATCGTCGTCGTCATCCTGTACAGCTTAGGCTAGTAGCCTGTTCCAATCGCAATGGAATCATCGAACCATCGCTTACAGGGTCTTCCCACACTTTTCTTCCCCCTTGGGCTATAGTCCAGTGCGTTGTCATCGTCGTCGTCATCCTGTACAGCTTAGGGTAGTAGCCTGTTCCAATCGCAATGGAATCATCGAACCATCGCTTACAGGGTCTTCCCACACTTTTCTTCCCCCTTGGACTATAGTCCAGTGCGTTGTCGTCGTCACCCTTTACAGGGTAGGCTAATAGCCTGTTCCAGTCTCAATAGAACCATCGAACCATTGCTTACAGGGTCTTCCCACACTTTTCTTCCCCCTTGGACTATAGGCCGGTGCGTTGTCATCGTCGTCGTCATCCTGTACAGCTTAGGCTAGTAGCCTGTTCCAATCGCAATGGAATCATCGAACCATCGCTTACAGGGTCTTCCCACAATTTCTTCCCCCTTGGACTATAGTCCAGTGCGTCGTCGTCGTCACCCTCTACAGGGTAGGCTAATAGCCTGTTCCAGTCTCAATGGAATCATCGAACCATCGCTTACAGGGTCTTCCCACACTTTTCTTCCCCCTTGGACTATAGTCCAGTGCGTTGTCATCGTCGTCGTCATCCTGTACAGCTTAGGCTAGTAGCCTGTTCCAATCGCAATGGAATCATCGAACCATCGCTTACAGGGTCTTCCCACAATTTCTTCCCCCTTGGACTATAGTCCAGTGCGTCGTCGTCGTCACCCTCTACAGGGTAGGCTAATAGCCTGTTCCCATCTCAATGGAATCATCGAACCATCGCTTACATGGTCTTCCCACACTTTTCTTCCCCCTTGGACTATAGTCCAGTGCGTTGTCGCCGTCGTCGTCATCCTGTACAGCTTAGGCTAGTAGCCTGTTCCAATCGCAATGGAATCATCGAACCATCGTTTACAGGGTCTTCCCACACTATTCTTCCCCCTTGGACTATAGTCCAGTGCGTTGTCATCGTCGTCGTCATCCTGTACAGCTTAGGCTAGTAGCCTGTTCCAATCGCAATGGAATCATCGAACCATCGCTTATAGGGTCTTCCCACAATTTCTTCCCCCTTGGACTATAGTCCAGTGCGTTCTCGTCGTCACCCTCTACAGGGTAGGCTAATAGCCTGTTCCAGTCTCAATGGAATCATCGAACCATCGCTTACAGGGTCTTCCCACACTTTTCTTCCCCCTTGGACTATAATCCAGTGCGTTGTCATCGTCGTCGTCATCCTGTACAGCTTAGGCTAGTAGCCTGTTCCAATCGCAATGGAATCATCGAACCATCGCTTACAGGGTCTTCCCACAATTTCTTCCCCCTTGGACTATAGTCCAGTGCGTTGTCGTCGTCACCCTCTACAGGGTAGGCTAATAGCCTGTTCCAGTCTCAATGGAATCATCGAACGATCGCTTACAGGGTCTTCCCACACTTTTCTTCCCCCTTGGACTATAGTCCAGTGCGTTGTCATCGTCGTCGTCACCCACTACAGGGTAGGCTAATAGCCTGTTCCAGTCTCAATGGAATCATCGAACCATCGCTTACAGGGTCTTCCCACACTTTTCTTCCCCCTTGGACTATAGTCCAGTGCGTTGTCGCCGTCGTCGTCATCCTGTACAGCTTAGGCTAGTAGCCTGTTCCAATCGCAATGGAATCATCGAACCATCGCTTACAGGGTCTTCCCACACTTTTCTTCCCCCTTGGACTATAGTCCAGTGCGTTGTCGCCGTCGTCGTCATCCTGTACAGCTTAGGCTAGTAGCCTGTTCCAATCGCAATGGAATCATCGAACCATCGCTTACAGGGTCTTCCCACACTTTTCTTCCCCCTTGGACTATAGTCCAGTGCGTTGTCGCCGTCGTCGTCATCCTGTACAGCTTAGGCTAGTGGCCTGTTCCAATCGCAATGGACTCATCGAACCATCGCTTACAGGGTCTTCCCACACTTTTCTTCCCCCTTGGACTATAGTCCAGTGCGTAGTCGTCGTCACCCTCTACAGGGTAGGCTAATAGCCTGTTCCAGTCTCAATTGAATCATCGAACCATCGCTTACAGGGTCTTCCCACACTTTTCTTCCCCTTGGACTATAGTCCAGTGCGTTGTCATCGTCGTCGTCATCCTGTACAGCTTAGGCTAGTAGCCTGTTCCAATCGCAATGGAATCATCGAACCATCGCTTACAGGGACTTCCCACACTTTTCTTCCCCCTTGGACTATAGTCCAGTGCGTTGTCGCCGTCGTAGTCATCCTGTACAGCTTAGGCTAGTAGCCTGTTCCAATCGCAATGGAATCATCTAACCATCGCTTACACGGTCTTCCCAGAATTTCTTCCCCCTTGGACTATAGTCCAGTGCGTTGTCGTCGTCACCCTCTACAGGGTAGGCTAATAGCCTGTTCCAGTCTCAATGGAATCATCGAACCATCGCTTACAGGGTCTTCCCACATTTTTCTTCCCCCTTGGACTATAGTCCAGTGCGTTGTCATCGTCGTCGTCCTCCTGTACAGCTTAGGCTAGTAGCCTGTTCCAATCGCAATGGAATCATCGAACCATCGCTTACAGGGTCTTCCCACAATTTCTTCCCCCTTGGACTATAGTCCAGTGCGTCGTCGTCGTCACCCTCTACAGGGTAGGATAATAGCCTGTTCCAGTCGCAATGGAATCATCGAACCATCGCTTACAGGGTCTTCCCACACTTTTCTTCCCCCTTGGACTATAGTCCAGTGCGTTGTCGCCGTCGTCGTCTTCCTGTACAGCTTAGGCTAGTAGCCTGTTCCAATCGCAATGGAATCATGGAACCATCGCTTACAGGGTCTTCCCACAATTTCTTCCCCCTTGGACTATAGTCCAGTGCGTTGTCGTCGTCACCCTCTACAGGTTAGGCTAATAGCCTGTTCCAGTCTCAATGGAATCATCGAACCATCGGTTACAGGGTCTTCCCACACTTTTCTTCCCCCTTGGACTATAGTCCAGTGCGTCGTCGTCGTCACCCTCTACAGGGTAGGCTAATAGCCTGTTCCAGTCTCAATGGAATCATCGAACCATCGCTTATAGGGTCTTCCCACACTTTTCTTCCCCCTTGGACTATAGTCCAGTGCGTTGTCGCCGTCGTCGTCATCCTGTACAGCTTAGGCTAGTAGCCTGTTCCAATCGCAATGGAATCATCGAACCATCGCTTACAGGGTCTTCCCACACTTTTCTTCCCCCTTGGACTATAGTCCAGGGCGTTGTCATCGTCGTCGTCATCCTGTACAGCTTAGGCTAGCAGCCTGTTCCAATCGCAATGGAATCATCGAACCATCGCTTACAGGGTCTTCCCACACTTTTCTTCCACCTTGGACTATAGTCCAGTGCGTTGTCGCCGTCGTCGTCATCCTGTACAGCTTAGGCTAGTAGCCTGTTCCAATCGCAATGGAATCATCGATCCATCGCTTACAGGGTCTTCCCACACTTTTCTTCCCCCTTGGACTATAGTCCAGTGCGTTGTCATCGTCGTCGTCATCCTGTACAGCTTAGGCTAGTAGCCTGTTCCAATCGCAATGGAATCATCGAACCATCGCTTACAGGGTCTTCCCACAATTTCTTCCCCTTGGACTATAGTCCAGTGCGTCGTCGTCGTCGTCGTCACCCTCTACAGTGTAGGCTAATAGCCTGTTCCAGTCGCAATGGAATCATCGAACCATCGCTTACAGGGTCTTCCCACACTTTTCTTCCCCCTTGGACTATAGTCCAGTGCGTTGTCGCCGTCGTCGTCTTCCTGTACAGCTTAGGCTAGTAGCCTGTTCCAATCGCAATGGAATCATCGAACCATCGCTTACAGGGTCTTCCCACAATTTCTTCCCCCTGGACTATAGTCCAGTGCGTTGTCGTCGTCACCCTCTACAGGGTAGGCTAATAGCCTGTTCCAGTCTCAATGGAATCATCGAAACATCGCTTACAGGGTTTTCCCACACTTTTCTTCCCCCTTGGACTATAGTCCAGTGCGTTGTCAGCGTCGTCGTCATCCTGTACAGCTTAGGCTAGTAGCCTGTTTCAATCGCAATGGAATCATCGAACCATCGCTTACAGGGTCTTCCCACAATTTCTTCCCCCTTGGACTATAGTCCAGTGCGTCGTCGTCGTCACCCTCTACAGGGTAGGCTAATAGCCTGTTCCAGTCTCAATGGAATCATCGAACCATCGCTTACAGGGTCTTCCCACACTTTTCTTCCCCCTTGGACTATAGTCCAGTGCGTTGTCGCCGTCGTCGTCATCCTGTACAGCTTAGGATTGTAGCCTGTTCCAATCGCAATGGAATCATCCAACCATCGCTTACAAGGTCTTCCCACATTTTTTTCTTCCCCCTTGGACCTTAGTCCAGTGCGTCGTCGTCGTCACCCTCTACAGGGTAGGCTAATAGCCTGTTCCAGTCTCAATGGAATCATCGAACCATCGCTTACAGGGTCTTCCCACACTTTTCTTCCCCCTTGGACTATAGTCCAGTGCGTTGTCGCCGTCGTCGTCATCCTGTACAGCTTAGGCTAGTAGCCTGTTCCAATCGCAATGGAAACATCGAACCATCGCTTTCAGGGTCTTCCCACAATTTCTTCCCCCTTGGACTATAGTCCAGTGCGTTGTCGTCGTCACCCTTTACAGGGTAGGCTAATAGCCTGTTCCAGTCTCAATGGAATCATCGAACCATCGCTTACAGGGTCTTCCCACACTTTTCTTCCCCCTTGGACTATAGTCCAGTGCGTTGTCATCGTCGTCGTCATCCTGTACGGCTTAGGCTAGTAGCCTGTTCCAATCGCAATGGAGTCATCGAACCATCCCTTACAGGTTCTTCCCACACTTTTCTTCCCCCTTGGACTATAGTCCAGTGCGTCGCCGTCGTCACCCTCTATAGGGTAGGCTAATAGTCTGTTCCAGTCTCAACGGAATCATCGAACCATCGCTTACAGGGTCTTCCCACACTTTTCTTCCCCCTTGGACTATAGTCCAGTGCGTTGTCGCCGTCGTCGTCACCCTGTACAGCTTAGGCTAGTAGCATGTTCCAATCGCAATGGAATCATCGATCCATCGCTTACAGGGTCTTCCCACACTTTTCTTCACCCTTGGACTATAGTCCAGTGCGTTGTCGCCGTCGTCGTCATCCTGTACAGCTTAGGCTAGTAGCCTGTTCCAATCGCAATGGATTCATCGAACCATCGCTTACAGGGTCTTCCCACACTTTTCTTCCCCCTTGGTCTATAGTCCAGTGCGTCGTCGTCGTCACCCTCTACAGGGTAGGCTAATAGCCTGTTCCTGTCTCAATGGAATCATCGAACCATCGCTTACAGGGTCTTCCCACAATTTTCTTCCCCCTTAGACTATAGTCCAGTGCGTCGTCGTCGTCACCTTCTACAGGGTAGGCTAATAGCCTGTTCCTGTCTTAATGGAATCATCGAACCATCGCTTACAGGGTCTTCCCACACTTTTCTTCCCCCTTGGACTATAGTCCAGTGCGTCGTCGTCGTCACCCTCTATAGGGTAGGCTAATAGCCTGTTCCAGTCTCAATTGAATCATCGAACCATCGCTTACGGGGTCTTCCCACACTTTTCTTCCCCCTTGGACTATAGTCCAGTGCGTTGTCGCCGTCGTCGTCATCCTGTACAGCTTAGGCTATTAGCCTGTTCCAATCGCAATGGAGTCATCGAACCATCGTTTACAGGGTCTTCCCACACTTTTCTTCCCCCTTGTACTATATTCCAGTGCGTCGCCGTCGTCACCCTCTATAGGGTAGGCTAATAGCCTGTTCCAGTCTCAATTGAATCATCGAACCATCGCTTACGGGGTCTTCCCACACTTTTCTTCCCCCTTGGACTATAGTCCAGTGCGTCGTCGTCGTCGTCATCCTTTAAGTCTTAGGCTAGTAGCCCGTTCCAATCTCTATGGAAGTCATCAAACCATCGCTCACCGGGTCTCCCCACACTATTCTTCCCCCCTGGACTATATTCCAGTGCGTCGTCGTCGTCATCCTGTACAGCTTAGGCTAGTAGCCTGTTCCAATCGCAATGGAATCATCCAACCATCGCTTACGGGGTCTTCCCACACTTTTCTTCCCCCTTAGACTATAGTCCAGTGCGTCGTCGTCGTCACCCTCTACAGGGTAGGCTAATAGCCTGTTCCAGTCTCAATGGAATCATCGAACCATCGCTTACAGGGTCTTCCCACACTTTTCTTCCCCCTTGGACTATAGTCCAGTGCGTTGTCGCCGTCGTCGTCATCCTGTACAGCTTAGGCTAGTAGCCTGTTCCAATCGCAATGGAATCATGGAACCATCGCTTACAGGGTCTTCCCACAATTTCTTCCCCCTTGGACTATAGTCCAGTGCGTTGTCGTCGTCACCCTCTACAGGTTAGGCTAATAGCCTGTTCCAGTCTCAATGGAATCATCGAACCATCGGTTACAGGGTCTTCCCACACTTTTCTTCCCCCTTGGACTATAGTCCAGTGCGTCGTCGTCGTCACCCTCTACAGGGTAGGCTAATAGCCTGTTCCAGTCTCAATGGAATCATCGAACCATCGCTTATAGGGTCTTCCCACACTTTTCTTCCCCCTTGGACTATAGTCCAGTGCGTTGTCGCCGTCGTCGTCATCCTGTACAGCTTAGGCTAGTAGCCTGTTCCAATCGCAATGGAATCATCGAACCATCGCTTACAGGGTCTTCCCACACTTTTCTTCCCCCTTGGACTATAGTCCAGGGCGTTGTCATCGTCGTCGTCATCCTGTACAGCTTAGGCTAGCAGCCTGTTCCAATCGCAATGGAATCATCGAACCATCGCTTACAGGGTCTTCCCACACTTTTCTTCCACCTTGGACTATAGTCCAGTGCGTTGTCGCCGTCGTCGTCATCCTGTACAGCTTAGGCTAGTAGCCTGTTCCAATCGCAATGGAATCATCGATCCATCGCTTACAGGGTCTTCCCACACTTTTCTTCCCCCTTGGACTATAGTCCAGTGCGTTGTCATCGTCGTCGTCATCCTGTACAGCTTAGGCTAGTAGCCTGTTCCAATCGCAATGGAATCATCGAACCATCGCTTACAGGGTCTTCCCACAATTTCTTCCCCTTGGACTATAGTCCAGTGCGTCGTCGTCGTCGTCGTCACCCTCTACAGTGTAGGCTAATAGCCTGTTCCAGTCGCAATGGAATCATCGAACCATCGCTTACAGGGTCTTCCCACACTTTTCTTCCCCCTTGGACTATAGTCCAGTGCGTTGTCGCCGTCGTCGTCTTCCTGTACAGCTTAGGCTAGTAGCCTGTTCCAATCGCAATGGAATCATCGAACCATCGCTTACAGGGTCTTCCCACAATTTCTTCCCCCTGGACTATAGTCCAGTGCGTTGTCGTCGTCACCCTCTACAGGGTAGGCTAATAGCCTGTTCCAGTCTCAATGGAATCATCGAAACATCGCTTACAGGGTTTTCCCACACTTTTCTTCCCCCTTGGACTATAGTCCAGTGCGTTGTCAGCGTCGTCGTCATCCTGTACAGCTTAGGCTAGTAGCCTGTTTCAATCGCAATGGAATCATCGAACCATCGCTTACAGGGTCTTCCCACAATTTCTTCCCCCTTGGACTATAGTCCAGTGCGTCGTCGTCGTCACCCTCTACAGGGTAGGCTAATAGCCTGTTCCAGTCTCAATGGAATCATCGAACCATCGCTTACAGGGTCTTCCCACACTTTTCTTCCCCCTTGGACTATAGTCCAGTGCGTTGTCGCCGTCGTCGTCATCCTGTACAGCTTAGGATTGTAGCCTGTTCCAATCGCAATGGAATCATCCAACCATCGCTTACAAGGTCTTCCCACATTTTTTTCTTCCCCCTTGGACCTTAGTCCAGTGCGTCGTCGTCGTCACCCTCTACAGGGTAGGCTAATAGCCTGTTCCAGTCTCAATGGAATCATCGAACCATCGCTTACAGGGTCTTCCCACACTTTTCTTCCCCCTTGGACTATAGTCCAGTGCGTTGTCGCCGTCGTCGTCATCCTGTACAGCTTAGGCTAGTAGCCTGTTCCAATCGCAATGGAAACATCGAACCATCGCTTTCAGGGTCTTCCCACAATTTCTTCCCCCTTGGACTATAGTCCAGTGCGTTGTCGTCGTCACCCTTTACAGGGTAGGCTAATAGCCTGTTCCAGTCTCAATGGAATCATCGAACCATCGCTTACAGGGTCTTCCCACACTTTTCTTCCCCCTTGGACTATAGTCCAGTGCGTTGTCATCGTCGTCGTCATCCTGTACGGCTTAGGCTAGTAGCCTGTTCCAATCGCAATGGAGTCATCGAACCATCCCTTACAGGTTCTTCCCACACTTTTCTTCCCCCTTGGACTATAGTCCAGTGCGTCGCCGTCGTCACCCTCTATAGGGTAGGCTAATAGTCTGTTCCAGTCTCAACGGAATCATCGAACCATCGCTTACAGGGTCTTCCCACACTTTTCTTCCCCCTTGGACTATAGTCCAGTGCGTTGTCGCCGTCGTCGTCACCCTGTACAGCTTAGGCTAGTAGCATGTTCCAATCGCAATGGAATCATCGATCCATCGCTTACAGGGTCTTCCCACACTTTTCTTCACCCTTGGACTATAGTCCAGTGCGTTGTCGCCGTCGTCGTCATCCTGTACAGCTTAGGCTAGTAGCCTGTTCCAATCGCAATGGATTCATCGAACCATCGCTTACAGGGTCTTCCCACACTTTTCTTCCCCCTTGGTCTATAGTCCAGTGCGTCGTCGTCGTCACCCTCTACAGGGTAGGCTAATAGCCTGTTCCTGTCTCAATGGAATCATCGAACCATCGCTTACAGGGTCTTCCCACAATTTTCTTCCCCCTTAGACTATAGTCCAGTGCGTCGTCGTCGTCACCTTCTACAGGGTAGGCTAATAGCCTGTTCCTGTCTTAATGGAATCATCGAACCATCGCTTACAGGGTCTTCCCACACTTTTCTTCCCCCTTGGACTATAGTCCAGTGCGTCGTCGTCGTCACCCTCTATAGGGTAGGCTAATAGCCTGTTCCAGTCTCAATTGAATCATCGAACCATCGCTTACGGGGTCTTCCCACACTTTTCTTCCCCCTTGGACTATAGTCCAGTGCGTTGTCGCCGTCGTCGTCATCCTGTACAGCTTAGGCTATTAGCCTGTTCCAATCGCAATGGAGTCATCGAACCATCGTTTACAGGGTCTTCCCACACTTTTCTTCCCCCTTGTACTATATTCCAGTGCGTCGCCGTCGTCACCCTCTATAGGGTAGGCTAATAGCCTGTTCCAGTCTCAATTGAATCATCGAACCATCGCTTACGGGGTCTTCCCACACTTTTCTTCCCCCTTGGACTATAGTCCAGTGCGTCGTCGTCGTCGTCATCCTTTAAGTCTTAGGCTAGTAGCCCGTTCCAATCTCTATGGAAGTCATCAAACCATCGCTCACCGGGTCTCCCCACACTATTCTTCCCCCCTGGACTATATTCCAGTGCGTCGTCGTCGTCATCCTGTACAGCTTAGGCTAGTAGCCTGTTCCAATCGCAATGGAATCATCCAACCATCGCTTACGGGGTCTTCCCACACTTTTCTTCCCCCTTAGACTATAGTCCAGTGCGTCGTCGTCGTCACCCTCTACAGGGTAGGCTAATAGCCTGTTCCAGTCTCAATGGAATCATCGAACCATCGCTTACAGGGTCTTCCCACACTTTTCTTCCCCCTTGGACTATAGTCCAGTGCGTTGTCGCCGTCGTCGTCATCCTGTACAGCTTAGGCTAGTAGCCTGTTCCAATCGCAATGGAATCATCGAACCATCGCTTACAGGGTCTTCCCACAATTTCTTCCCCCTTGGACTATAGTCCAGTGCGTTGTCGTCGTCACCCTCTACAGGGTAGGCTAATAGCCTGTTCCAGACTCAATGGAATCATCGAACCATCGCTTACAGGGTCTTCCCACAATTTTCTTCCCCCTTGGACTATAGTCCAGTGCGTTGTCATCGTCGTCGTCATCCTGTACAGCTTAGGCTAGTAGCCTGTTCCAATCGCAATGGAATCATCGAACCATCGCTTACAGGGTCTTCCCACACTTTTCTTCCCCCTTGGACTATAGTCCAGTGCGTTGTCATCGTCGTCGTCCTCCTGTACAGATTAGGCTAGTAGCCTGTTCCAATCGCAATGGAATCATCGAACCATCGCTTACAGGGTCTTCCCACACTTCACTTCCCCCTTGGACTATAGTCCAGTGCGTTGTCATCGTCGTCGTCATCCTGTACAGCTTAGGGTGGTAGCCTGTTCCAATCGCAATGGAATCATCGAACCATCGCTTACAGGGTCTTCCCACACTTTTCTTCCCCCTTGGACTATAGTCCAGTGCGTTGTCGTCGTCACCCTTTACAGGGTAGGCTAATAGCCTGTTCCAGTCTCAATGGAATCATCGAACCATCGCTTACAGGGTCTTCCCACACTTTTCTTCCCCCTTGGACTATTGGCCAGTGCGTTGTCATCGTCGTCGTCATCCTGTACAGCTTAGGCTAGTAGCCTGTTCCAATCGCAATGGAATCATCGAACCATCGCTTACAGGGTCTTCCCACAATTTCTTCCCCCTTGGACTATAGTCCAGTGCGTCGTCGTCGTCACCCTCTACAGGGTAGGCTAATAGCCTGTTCCAGTCTCAATGGAATCATCGAACCATCGCTTGCAGGGTCTTCCCACACTTTTCTTCCCCCTTGGACTATAGTCCAGTGCGTTGTCATCGTCGTCGTCATCCTGTACAGCTTAGGCTAGTAGCCTGTTCCAATCGCAATGGAATCATCGATCCATCGCTTACAGGGTCTTCCCACAATTTCTTCCCCCTTGGACTATAGTCCAGTGCGTCGTCGTCGTCACCCTCTACAGGGTATGCTAATAGCCTGTTCCCATCTCAATGGAATCATCGAACCATCGCTTACAGGGTCTTCCCACACTTTTCTTCCCCCTTGGACTATAGTCCAGTGCGTTGTCGCCGTCGTCGTCATCCTGTACAGCTTAGGTTAGTAGCCTGTTCCAATCGCAATGGAATCATCGAACCATCGTTTACAGGGTCTTCCCACACTATTCTTCCCCCTTGGACTATAGTCCAGTGCGTTGTCATCGTCGTCGTCATCCTGTACAGCTTAGGCTAATAGCCTGTTCCAATCGCAATTGAATCATCGAACCATCGCTTATAGGGTCTTCCCACAATTTCTTCCCCCTTGGACTATAGTCCAGTGCGTTCTCGTCGTCACCCTCTACAGGGTAGGCTAATAGCCTGTTCCAGTCTCAATGGAATCATCGAACCATCGCTTACAGGGTCTTCCCACACTTTTCTTCCCCCTTGGACTATAATCCAGTGCGTTGTCATCGTCGTCGTCATCCTGTACAGCTTAGGCTAGTAGCCTGTTCCAATCGCAATGGAATCATCGAACCATCGCTTACAGGGTCTTCCCACAATTTCTTCCCCCTTGGACTATAGTCCAGTGCGTTGTCGTCGTCACCCTCTGCAGGGTAGGCTAATAGCCTGTTCCAGTCTCAATGGAATCATCGAACGATCGCTTACAGGGTCTTCCCACACTTTTCTTCCCCCTTGGACTATAGTCCAGTGCGTTGTCATCGTCGTCGTCACCCACTACAGGGTAGGCTAATAGCCTGTTCCAGTCTCAATGGAATCATCGGACCATCGCTTACAGGGTCTTCCCACACTTTTCTTCCCCCTTGGACTATAGTCCAGTGCGTTGTCGCCGTCGTCGCCATCCTGTACAGCTTAGGCTAGTAGCCTGTTCCAATCGCAATGGAATCATCGAACCATCGCTTACAGGGTCTTCCCACACTTTTCTTCCCCCTTGGACTATAGTCCAGTGCGTTGTCGCCGTCGTCGTCATCCTGTACAGCTTAGGCTAGTAGCCTGTTCCAATCGCAATGGAATCATCGAACCATCGCTTACAGGGTCTTCCCACACTTTTCTTCCCCCTTGGACTATAGTCCAGTGCGTTGTCGCCGTCGTCGTCATCCTGTACAGCTTAGGCTAGTGGCCTGTTCCAATCGCAATGGACTCATCGAACCATCGCTTACAGGGTCTTCCCACACTTTTCTTCCCCCTTGGACTATAGTCCAGTGCGTAGTCGTCGTCACCCTCTACAGGGTAGGCTAATAGCCTGTTCCAGTCTCAATTGAATCATCGAACCATCGCTTACAGGGTCTTCCCACACTTTTCTTCCCCTTGGACTATAGTCCAGTGCGTTGTCATCGTCGTCGTCATCCTGTACAGCTTAGGCTAGTAGCCTGTTCCAATCGCAATGGAATCATCGAACCATCGCTTACAGGGACTTCCCACACTTTTCTTCCCCCTTGGACTATAGTCCAGTGCGTTGTCGCCGTCGTAGTCATCCTGTACAGCTTAGGCTAGTAGCCTGTTCCAATCGCAATGGAATCATCGAACCATCGCTTACACGGTCTTCCCAGAATTTCTTCCCCCTTGGACTATAGTCCAGTGCGTTGTCGTCGTCACCCTCTACAGGGTAGGCTAATAGCCTGTTCCAGTCTCAATGGAATCATCGAACCATCGCTTACAGGGTCTTCCCACACTTTTCTTCCCCCTTGGACTATAGTCCAGTGCGTTGTCATCGTCGTCGTCCTCCTGTACAGCTTAGGCTAGTAGCCTGTTCCAATCGCAATGGAATCATCGAACCATCGCTTACAGGGTCTTCCCACAATTTCTTCCCCCTTGGACTATAGTCCAGTGCGTCGTCGTCGTCACCCTCTACAGGGTAGGATAATAGCCTGTTCCAGTCGCAATGGAATCATCGAACCATCGCTTACAGGGTCTTCCCACACTTTTCTTCCCCCTTGGTCTATAGTCCAGTGCGTTGTCGCCGTCGTCGTCTTCCTGTACAGCTTAGGCTAGTAGCCTGTTCCAATCGCAATGGAATCATGGAACCATCGCTTACAGGGTCTTCCCACAATTTCTTCCCCCTTGGACTATAGTCCAGTGCGTTGTCGTCGTCACCCTCTACAGGGTAGGCTAATAGCCTGTTCCAGTCTCAATGGAATCATCGAACCATCGGTTACAGGGTCTTCCCACACTTTTCTTCCCCCTTGGACTATAGTCCAGTGCGTCGTCGTCGTCACCCTCTACAGGGTAGGCTAATAGCCTGTTCCAGTCTCAATGGAATCATCGAACCATCGCTTATAGGGTCTTCCCACACTTTTCTTCCCCCTTGGACTATAGTCCAGTGCGTTGTCGCCGTCGTCGTCATCCTGTACAGCTTAGGCTAGTAGCCTGTTCCAATCGCAATGGAATCATCGAACCATCGCTTACAGGGTCTTCCCACACTTTTCTTCCCCCTTGGACTATAGTCCAGGGCGTTGTCATCGTCGTCGTCATCCTGTACAGCTTAGGCTAGCAGCCTGTTCCAATCGCAATGGAATCATCGAACCATCGCTTACAGGGTCTTCCCACACTTTTCTTCCACCTTGGACTATAGTCCAGTGCGTTGTCGCCGTCGTCGTCATCCTGTACAGCTTAGGCTAGTAGCCTGTTCCAATCGCAATGGAATCATCGATCCATCGCTTACAGGGTCTTCCCACACTTTTCTTCCCCCTTGGACTATAGTCCAGTGCGTTGTCATCGTCGTCGTCATCCTGTACAGCTTAGGCTAGTAGCCTGTTCCAATCGCAATGGAATCATCGAACCATCGCTTACAGGGTCTTCCCACAATTTCTTCCCCTTGGACTATAGTCCAGTGCGTCGTCGTCGTCGTCGTCACCCTCTACAGTGTAGGCTAATAGCCTGTTCCAGTCGCAATGGAATCATCGAACCATCGCTTACAGGGTCTTCCCACACTTTTCTTCCCCCTTGGACTATAGTCCAGTGCGTTGTCGCCGTCGTCGTCTTCCTGTACAGCTTAGGCTAGTAGCCTGTTCCAATCGCAATGGAATCATCGAACCATCGCTTACAGGGTCTTCCCACAATTTCTTCCCCCTGGACTATAGTCCAGTGCGTTGTCGTCGTCACCCTCTACAGGGTAGGCTAATAGCCTGTTCCAGTCTCAATGGAATCATCGAAACATCGCTTACAGGGTTTTCCCACACTTTTCTTCCCCCTTGGACTATAGTCCAGTGCGTTGTCAGCGTCGTCGTCATCCTGTACAGCTTAGGCTAGTAGCCTGTTTCAATCGCAATGGAATCATCGAACCATCGCTTACAGGGTCTTCCCACAATTTCTTCCCCCTTGGACTATAGTCCAGTGCGTCGTCGTCGTCACCCTCTACAGGGTAGGCTAATAGCCTGTTCCAGTCTCAATGGAATCATCGAACCATCGCTTACAGGGTCTTCCCACACTTTTCTTCCCCCTTGGACTATAGTCCAGTGCGTTGTCGCCGTCGTCGTCATCCTGTACAGCTTAGGATTGTAGCCTGTTCCAATCGCAATGGAATCATCCAACCATCGCTTACAAGGTCTTCCCACATTTTTTCTTCCCCCTTGGACCTTAGTCCAGTGCGTCGTCGTCGTCACCCTCTACAGGGTAGGCTAATAGCCTGTTCCAGTCTCAATGGAATCATCGAACCATCGCTTACAGGGTCTTCCCACACTTTTCTTCCCCCTTGGACTATAGTCCAGTGCGTTGTCGCCGTCGTCGTCATCCTGTACAGCTTAGGCTAGTAGCCTGTTCCAATCGCAATGGAAACATCGAACCATCGCTTTCAGGGTCTTCCCACAATTTCTTCCCCCTTGGACTATAGTCCAGTGCGTTGTCGTCGTCACCCTTTACAGGGTAGGCTAATAGCCTGTTCCAGTCTCAATGGAATCATCGAACCATCGCTTACAGGGTCTTCCCACACTTTTCTTCCCCCTTGGACTATAGTCCAGTGCGTTGTCATCGTCGTCGTCATCCTGTACGGCTTAGGCTAGTAGCCTGTTCCAATCGCAATGGAGTCATCGAACCATCCCTTACAGGTTCTTCCCACACTTTTCTTCCCCCTTGGACTATAGTCCAGTGCGTCGCCGTCGTCACCCTCTATAGGGTAGGCTAATAGTCTGTTCCAGTCTCAACGGAATCATCGAACCATCGCTTACAGGGTCTTCCCACACTTTTCTTCCCCCTTGGACTATAGTCCAGTGCGTTGTCGCCGTCGTCGTCACCCTGTACAGCTTAGGCTAGTAGCATGTTCCAATCGCAATGGAATCATCGATCCATCGCTTACAGGGTCTTCCCACACTTTTCTTCACCCTTGGACTATAGTCCAGTGCGTTGTCGCCGTCGTCGTCATCCTGTACAGCTTAGGCTAGTAGCCTGTTCCAATCGCAATGGATTCATCGAACCATCGCTTACAGGTTCTTCCCACACTTTTCTTCCCCCTTGGTCTATAGTCCAGTGCGTCGTCGTCGTCACCCTCTACAGGGTAGGCTAATAGCCTGTTCCTGTCTCAATGGAATCATCGAACCATCGCTTACAGGGTCTTCCCACAATTTTCTTCCCCCTTAGACTATAGTCCAGTGCGTCGTCGTCGTCACCTTCTACAGGGTAGGCTAATAGCCTGTTCCTGTCTTAATGGAATCATCGAACCATCGCTTACAGGGTCTTCCCACACTTTTCTTCCCCCTTGGACTATAGTCCAGTGCGTCGTCGTCGTCACCCTCTATAGGGTAGGCTAATAGCCTGTTCCAGTCTCAATTGAATCATCGAACCATCGCTTACGGGGTCTTCCCACACTTTTCTTCCCCCTTGGATTATAGTCCAGTGCGTTGTCGCCGTCGTCGTCATCCTGTACAGCTTAGGCTATTAGCCTGTTCCAATCGCAATGGAGTCATCGAACCATCGTTTACAGGGTCTTCCCACAATTTTCTTCCCCCTTGTACTATATTCCAGTGCGTCGCCGTCGTCACCCTCTATAGGGTAGGCTAATAGCCTGTTCCAGTCTCAATTGAATCATCGAACCATCGCTTACGGGGTCTTCCCACACTTTTCTTCCCCCTTGGACTATAGTCCAGTGCGTCGTCGTCGTCGTCATCCTTTAAGTCTTAGGCTAGTAGCCCGTTCCAATCTCTATGGAAGTCATCAAACCATCGCTCACCGGGTCTCCCCACACTATTCTTCCCCCCTGGACTATATTCCAGTGCGTCGTCGTCGTCATCCTGTACAGCTTAGGCTAGTAGCCTGTTCCAATCGCAATGGAATCATCCAACCATCGCTTACGGGGTCTTCCCACACTTTTCTTCCCCCTTAGACTATAGTCCAGTGCGTCGTCGTCGTCACCCTCTACAGGGTAGGCTAATAGCCTGTTCCAGTCTCAATGGAATCATCGAACCATCGCTTACAGGGTCTTCCCACACTTTTCTTCCCCCTTGGACTATAGTCCAGTGCGTTGTCGCCGTCGTCGTCATCCTGTACAGCTTAGGCTAGTAGCCTGTTCCAATCGCAATGGAATCATCGAACCATCGCTTACAGGGTCTTCCCACAATTTCTTCCCCCTTGGACTATAGTCCAGTGCGTTGTCGTCGTCACCCTCTACAGGGTAGGCTAATAGCCTGTTCCAGACTCAATGGAATCATCGAACCATCGCTTACAGGGTCTTCCCACAATTTTCTTCCCCCTTGGACTATAGTCCAGTGCGTTGTCATCGTCGTCGTCATCCTGTACAGCTTAGGCTAGTAGCCTGTTCCAATCGCAATGGAATCATCGAACCATCGCTTACAGGGTCTTCCCACACTTTTCTTCCCCCTTGGACTATAGTCCAGTGCGTTGTCATCGTCGTCGTCCTCCTGTACAGATTAGGCTAGTAGCCTGTTCCAATCGCAATGGAATCATCGAACCATCGCTTACAGGGTCTTCCCACACTTCACTTCCCCCTTGGACTATAGTCCAGTGCGTTGTCATCGTCGTCGTCATCCTGTACAGCTTAGGGTGGTAGCCTGTTCCAATCGCAATGGAATCATCGAACCATCGCTTACAGGGTCTTCCCACACTTTTCTTCCCCCTTGGACTATAGTCCAGTGCGTTGTCGTCGTCACCCTTTACAGGGTAGGCTAATAGCCTGTTCCAGTCTCAATGGAATCATCGAACCATCGCTTACAGGGTCTTCCCACACTTTTCTTCCCCCTTGGACTATTGGCCAGTGCGTTGTCATCGTCGTCGTCATCCTGTACAGCTTAGGCTAGTAGCCTGTTCCAATCGCAATGGAATCATCGAACCATCGCTTACAGGGTCTTCCCACAATTTCTTCCCCCTTGGACTATAGTCCAGTGCGTCGTCGTCGTCACCCTCTACAGGGTAGGCTAATAGCCTGTTCCAGTCTCAATGGAATCATCGAACCATCGCTTTCAGGGTTTTCCCACACTTTTCTTCCCCCTTGGACTATAGTCCAGTGCGTTGTCATCGTCGTCGTCATCCTGTACAGCTTAGGCTAGTAGCCTGTTCCAATCGCAATGGAATCATCGATCCATCGCTTACAGGGTCTTCCCACAATTTCTTCCCCCTTGGACTATAGTCCAGTGCGTCGTCGTCGTCACCCTCTACAGGGTATGCTAATAGCCTGTTCCCATCTCAATGGAATCATCGAACCATCGCTTACAGGGTCTTCCCACACTTTTCTTCCCCCTTGGACTATAGTCCAGTGCGTTGTCGCCGTCGTCGTCATCCTGTACAGCTTAGGTTAGTAGCCTGTTCCAATCGCAATGGAATCATCGAACCATCGTTTACAGGGTCTTCCCACACTATTCTTCCCCCTTGGACTATAGTCCAGTGCGTTGTCATCGTCGTCGTCATCCTGTACAGCTTAGGCTAATAGCCTGTTCCAATCGCAATTGAATCATCGAACCATCGCTTATAGGGTCTTCCCACAATTTCTTCCCCCTTGGACTATAGTCCAGTGCGTTCTCGTCGTCACCCTCTACAGGGTAGGCTAATAGCCTGTTCCAGTCTCAATGGAATCATCGAACCATCGCTTACAGGGTCTTCCCACACTTTTCTTCCCCCTTGGACTATAATCCAGTGCGTTGTCATCGTCGTCGTCATCCTGTACAGCTTAGGCTAGTAGCCTGTTCCAATCGCAATGGAATCATCGAACCATCGCTTACAGGGTCTTCCCACAATTTCTTCCCCCTTGGACTATAGTCCAGTGCGTTGTCGTCGTCACCCTCTGCAGGGTAGGCTAATAGCCTGTTCCAGTCTCAATGGAATCATCGAACGATCGCTTACAGGGTCTTCCCACACTTTTCTTCCCCCTTGGACTATAGTCCAGTGCGTTGTCATCGTCGTCGTCACCCACTACAGGGTAGGCTAATAGCCTGTTCCAGTCTCAATGGAATCATCGGACCATCGCTTACAGGGTCTTCCCACACTTTTCTTCCCCCTTGGACTATAGTCCAGTGCGTTGTCGCCGTCGTCGCCATCCTGTACAGCTTAGGCTAGTAGCCTGTTCCAATCGCAATGGAATCATCGAACCATCGCTTACAGGGTCTTCCCACACTTTTCTTCCCCCTTGGACTATAGTCCAGTGCGTTGTCGCCGTCGTCGTCATCCTGTACAGCTCAGGCTAGTGGCCTGTTCCAATCGCAATGGACTCATCGAAACATCGCTTACAGGGTCTTCCCACACTTTTCTTCCCCCTTGGACTATAGTCCAGTGCGTTGTCGTCGTCACCCTCTACAGGGTAGGCTAATAGCCTGTTCCAGTCTCAATTGAATCATCGAACCATCGCTTACAGGGTCTTCCCACACTTTTCTTCCCCCTTGGACTATAGTCCAGTGCGTTGTCATCGTCGTCGTCATCCAGTACAGCTTAGGCTAGTAGCCTGTTCCAATCGCAATGGAATCATCGAACCATCGCTTACACGGTCTTCCCACAATTTCTTCCCCCTTGGACTATAGTCCAGTGCGTTGTCGTCGTCACCCTCTACAGGGTAGGCTAATAGCCTGTTCCAGTCTCAATGGAATCATCGAACCATCGCTTACAGGGTCTTTCCACACTTTTCTTCCCCCTTGGACTATAGTCCAGTGCGTTGTCATCGTCGTCGTCCTCCTGTACAGCTTAGGCTAGTAGCCTGTTCCAATCGCAATGGAATCATCGAACCATCGCTTACAGGGTCTTCCCACAATTTCTTCCCCCTTGGACTATAGTCCAGTGCGTCGTCGTCGTCACCCTCTACAGGGTAGGCTAATAGCCTGTTCCAGTCGCAATGGAATCATCGAACCATCGCTTACAGGGTCTTCCCACACTTTTCTTCCCCCTTGGACTATAGTCCAGTGCGTTGTCGCCGTCGTCGTCTTCCTGTACAGCTTAGGCTAGTAGCCTGTTCTAATCGCAATGGAATCATGGAACCATCGCTTACAGGGTCTTCCCACAATTTCTTCCCCCTTGGACTATAGTCCAGTGCGTTGTCGTCGTCACCCTCTACAGGGTAGGCTAATAGCCTGTTCCAGTCTCAATGGAATCATCGAACCATCGCTTACAGGGTCTTCCCACACTTTTCTTCCCCCTTGGACTATAGTCCAGTGCGTCGTCGTCGTCACCCTCTACAGGGTAGGCTAATAGCCTGTTCCAGTCTCAATGGAATCATCGAACCATCGCTTATAGGGTCTTCCCACACTTTTCTTCCCCCTTGGACTATAGTCCAGTGCGTTGTCGCCGTCGTCGTCATCCTGTACAGCTTAGGCTATTAGCCTGTTCCAATCGCAATGGAATCATCGAACCATCGTTTACAGGGTCTTCCCACACTATTCTTCCCCCTTGGACTATAGTCCAGTGCGTTGTCATCGTCGTCGTCTTCCTGTACAGCTTAGGCTAGTAGCCTGTTCCAATCGCAATGGAATCATCGAACCATCGCTTATAGGGTCTTCCCACAATGTCTTCCCCCTGGACTATAGTCCAGTGCGTTGTCGTCGTCACCCTCTACAGGGTAGGCTAATAGCCTGTTCCAGTCTCAATGGAATCATCGAACCATCGCTTACAGGGTTTTCCCACACTTTTCTTCCCCCTTGGACTATAGTCCAGTGCGTTGTCATCGTCGTCGTCATCCTGTACAGCTTAGGCTAGTAGCCTGTTTCAATCGCAATGGAATCATCGAACCATCGCTTACAGGGTCTTCCCACAATTTCTTCCCCCTTGGACTATAGTCCAGTGCGTCGTCGTCGTCACCCTCTACAGGGTAGGCTAATAGCCTGTTCCAGTCTCAACGGAATCATCGAACCATCGCTTACAGGGTCTTCCCACACTTTTCTTCCCCCTTGGACTATAGTCCAGTGCGTTGTCGCCGTCGTCGACATCCTGTACAGCTTAGGATTGTAGCCTGTTCCAATCGCAATGGAATCATCCAACCATCGCTTACAAGGTTTTCCCACATTTTTTTTCTTCCCCCTTGGACCTTAGTCCAGTGCGTCGTCGTCGTCACCCTCTACAGGGTAGGCTAATAGCCTGTTCCAGTCTCAATGGAATCATCGAACCATCGCTTACAGGGTCTTCCCACACTTTTCTTCCCCCTTGGACTATAGTCCAGTGCGTTGTCGCCGTCGTCGTCATCCTGTACAGCTTAGGCTAGTAGCCTGTTCCAATCACAATGGAAACATCGAACCATCGCTTTCAGGGTCTTCCCAAAATTTTCTTCCCCCTTGGACTATAGTCCAGTGCGTCGTCGTCGTCACCCTTTACAGGGTAGGCTAATAGCCTGTTCCAGTCTCAATGGAATCATCGAACCATCGCTTACAGGGTCTTCCCACACTTTTCTTCCCCCTTGGACTATAGTCCAGTGCGTTGTCGCCGTCGTCGTCATCCTGTACAGCTTAGGCTAGTAGCCTGTTCCAATCGCAATGGAATCATCGAACCATCGCTTACAGGGTCTTCCCACACTTTTCTTCCCCCTTGGACTATAGTCCAGTGCGTTGTCATCGTCGTCGTCATCCTGTACAGCTTAGGCTAGCAGCCTGTTCCAATCGCAATGGAATCATCGAACCATCGCTTACAGGGTCTTCCCACACTTTTCTTCCACCTTGGACTATAGTCCAGTGCGTTGTCGCCGTCGTCGTCATCCTGTACAGCTTAGGCTAGTAGCCTGTTCCAATCGCAATGGAATCATCGAACCATCGCTTACAGGGTCTTCCCACAATTTCTTCCCCTTGGACTATAGTCCAGTGCGTCGTCGTCGTCGTCGTCACCCTCTACAGTGTAGGCTAATAGCCTGTTCCAGTCGCAATGGAATCATCGAACCATCGCTTACAGGGTCTTCCCACACTTTTCTTCCCCCTTGGACTATAGTCCAGTGCGTTGTCGCCGTCGTCGTCTTCCTGTACAGCTTAGGCTAGTAGCCTGTTCCAATCGCAATGGAATCATCGAACCATCGCTTACAGGGTCTTCCCACAATGTCTTCCCCCTGGACTATAGTCCAGTGCGTTGTCGTCGTCACCCTCTACAGGGTAGGCTAATAGCCTGTTCCAGTCTCAATGGAATCATCGAACCATCGCTTACAGGGTTTTCCCACACTTTTCTTCCCCCTTGGACTATAGTCCAGTGCGTTGTCGCCGTCGTCGTCATCCTGTACAGCTTAGGATTGTAGCCTGTTCCAATCGCAATGGAATCATCCAACCATCGCTTACAAGGTCTTCCCACATTTTTTTTCTCCCCCCTTGGACCTTAGTCCAGTGCGTCGTCGTCGTCACCCTCAACAGGGTAGGCTAATAGCCTGTTCCAGTCTCAATGGAATCATCGAACCATCGCTTACAGGGTCTTCCCACACTTTTCTTCCCCCTTGGACTATAGTCCAGTGCGTTGTGCCGTCGTCGTCATCCTGTACAGCTTAGGCTAGTAGCCTGTTCCAATCACAATGGAAACATCGAACCATCGCTTTCAGGGTCTTCCCACAATTTCTTCCCCCTTGGACTATAGTCCAGTGCGTTGTCGTCGTCACCCTCTACAGGGTAGGCTAATAGCCTGTTCCAGTCTCAATGGAATCATCGAACCATCGCTTACAGGGTCTTCCCACACTTTTCTTCCCCCTTGGACTATAGTCCAGTGCGTCGTCGTCGTCACCCTCTACAGGGTAGGCTAATAGCCTGTTCCAGTCTCAATGGAATCATCGAACCATCGCTTATAGGGTCTTCCCACACTTTTCTTCCTCCTTGGACTATAGTCCAGTGCGTCGCCGTCGTCACCCTCTATAGGGTAGGCTAATAGTCTGTTCCAGTCTCAATGGAATCATCGAACCATCGCTTACAGGGTCTTCCCACACTTTTCTTCCCCCTTGGACTATAGTCCAGTGCGTTGTCGCCGTCGTCGTCATCCTGTACAGCTTAGGCTAGTAGCATGTTCCAATCGCAATGGAATCATCGATCCATCGTTTACAGGGTCTTCCCACACTTTTCTTCACCCTTGGACTATAGTCCAGTGCGTTGTCGCCGTCGTCGTCATCCTGTACAGCTTAGGCTATTAGCCTGTTCCAATCGCAATGGAGTCATCGAACCATCGCTTACAGGGTCTTCCCACACTTTTCTTCCCCCTTGGACTATAGTCCAGTGCGTCTCCGTCGTCACCCTCTATAGGGTAGGCTAATAGCCTGTTCCAGTCTCAATTGAATAATCGAACCATCGCTTGCGGGGTCTTCCCACACTTTTCTTCCCCCTTGGACTATAGTCCAGTGCGTCGTCGTCGTCGTCATCCTTTAAGTCTTAGGCTAGTAGCCCGTTCCAATCTCTATGGAAGTCATCAAACCATCGCTCACCGGGTCTCCCCACACTATTCTTCCCCCCTGGACTATATTCCAGTGCGTCGTCGTCGTCATCCTGTACAGCTTAGGCTAGTAGCCTGTTCCAATCGCAATGGAATCATCCAACCATCGCTTTCGGGGTCTTCCCACACTTTTCTTCCCCCTTAGACTATAGTCCAGTGCGTCGTCGTCGTCACCCTCTACAGGGTAGGCTAATAGCCTGTTCCAGTCTCAATGGAATCATCGAACCATCGCTTACAGGGTCTTCCCACACTTTTCTTCCCCCTTGGACTATAGTCCAGTGCGCTGTCGCCGTCGTCGTCATCCTGTACAGCTTAGGCTAGTAGCCTGTTCCAATCGCAATGGAATCATCGAACCATCGCTTACAGGGTCTTCCCAAAATTTCTTCCCCCTTGGACTATAGTCCAGTGCGTTGTCGTCGTCACCTTCTACAGGGTAGGCTAATAGCCTGTTCCAGACTCAATGGAATCATCGAACCATCGCTTACAGGGTTTTCCCACACTTTTCTTCCCCCTTGGACTATAGTCCAGTGCGTTGTCATCGTCGTCGTCATCCTGTACAGCTTAGGCTAGTAGCCTGTTCCAATCGCAATGGAATCATCGAACCATCGCTTACAGGGTCTTCCCACAATTTCTCCCCCCTTGGACTATAGTCCAGTGCTTCGTCGTCGTCACCCTCTACAGGGTAGGCTAATAGCCTGTTCCAGTCTCAATGGAATCATCGAACCATCGCTTACAGGGTCTTCCCACACTTTTCTTCCCCCTTGGAGTATATTCCAGTGCGTTGTCGCCGTCGTCGTCATCCTGTACATCTTAGGATTGTAGCCTGTTCCAATCGCAATGGAATCATCCAACCATCGCTTACAAGGTCTTCCCACACTTTTCTTCCCCCTTGGACCTTAGTCCAGTGCGTCGTCGTCGTCACCCTCTACAGGGTAGGCTAATAGCCTGTTCCAGTCTCAATGGAATCATCGAACCATCGCTTACAGGGTCTTCCCACACTTTTTTTCCCCCTTGGACTATAGTCCAGTGCGTTGTCGCCGTCGTCGTCATCCTGTACAGCTTAGGCTAGTACCCTGTTCCAATCGCAATGGAAACATCGAACCATCGCTTACAGGGTCTTCCCACAATTTCTTCCCCCTTGGACTATAGTCCAGTGCGTCGCCGTCGTCACCCTCTATATGGTAGGCTATAGCCTGTTCCAGTCTCAATGGAATCATCGAACCATCGCTTACAGGGTCTTCCCACACTTTTCTTCCCCCTTGGACTATAGTCCAGTGCGTTGTCGCCGTCGTCGTCATCCTGGACAGCTTAGGCTAGTAGCCTGTTCCAATCGCAATGGAATCATCGAACCATCGCTTACAGGGTCTTCCCACACTTTTCTTCACCCTTGGACTATAGTCCAGTGCGTTGTCGCCGTCGTCGTCATCCTGTACAGCTTAGGCTAGTAGCCTGTTCCAATCGCAATGGATTCATCGAACCATCGCTTACAGGGTCTTCCCACACTTTTCTTCCCCCTTGGTCTATAGTCCAGTGCGTCGTCGTCGTCACCCTCTACAGGGTAGGCTAATAGCCTGTTCCTGTCTCAATGGAATCATCGAACCATCGCTTACAGGGTCTTCCCACACTTTTCTTCCCCCTTGGACTATAGTCCAGTGCGTCGTCGTCGTCACCCTCTACAGGGTAGGCTAATAGCCTGTTCCTGTCTCAATGGAATCATCGAACCATCGCTTACAGGGTCTTCCCACACTATTCTTCCCCCTTGGACTATAGTCCAGTTCGTTGTCGCCGTCGTCGTCATCCTGTACAGCTTAGGCTAGTAGCCTGTTCCAATCGCAATGGAATCATCGAACCATCGCTTACAGGGTCTTCCCACACTTTTCTTCACCCTTGGACTATAGTCCAGTGCGTTGTCGCCGTCGTCGTCATCCTGTACAGCTTAGGCTAGTAGTCTGTTCCAATCGCAATGGATTCATCGAACCAACGCTTACAGGGTCTTCCCACACTTTTCTTCCCCCTTGGTCTATAGTCCAGTGCGTCGTCGTCGTCACCCTCTACAGGGTAGGCTAATAGCCTGTTCCTGTCTCAATGGAATCATCGAACCATCGCTTACAGGGTCTTCCCACACTTTTCTTCCCCCTTGGACTATAGTCCAGTGCGTCGTCGTCGTCACCCTCTACAGGGTAGGCTAATAGCCTGTTATTGTCTCAATGGAGTCATCGAACCATCGCTTACAGGGTCTTCCCACACTTTTCTTCCCCCTTGGACTATAGTCCAGTGCGTCGCCGTCGTCACCCTCTATAGGGTAGGCTAATAGCCTGTTCCAGTCTGAATTGAATCATCGAACCATCGCTTACGGGGTCTTCCCACACTTTTCTTCCCTTTGGACTATAGTCCAGTGCGTCGTCGTCGTCGTCATCCTTTAAGTCTTAGGCTAGTAGCCCGTTCCAATCTCTATGGAAGTCATCAAACCATCGCTCACCGGGTCTCCCCACACTATTCTTCCCCCCTGGACTATAGTCCAGTGCGTCGTCGTCGTCATTCTCTACAGCGTAGGCTAGCAGCCTGTTTCAGTCTAAATGAAAGTCATCGAACCATCGCTTACAGGGTCTTCCCACACTTTTCTTCCCCCTTGGACTATAGTCCAGTGCGTCGTCATCGTCGTCGTCATCCTGTACGGCTTAGGCTAGCAGCCTGTTCCAATTGCAATGGAATCATCTAACCATCGCTTACAGGGTCTTCCCACACTTTTCTTCCCCCTTGGACTATAGTCCAGTGCGTCGTCATCGTCGTCGTCATCCTGTACGGCTTAGGCTAGTAGCCTGTTCCAATCGCAATGGAGTCATCGAACCATCGCTTACAGGGTCTTCCCACACTTTTCTTCCCTCTTGGACTATAGTCCAATGCGTCGTCATCGTCGTCGTCATCCTGTACGGCTTAGGCTAGTAGTCTGTTCCAATCGCAATGCAGTCATCGAACCATCGCTTACAGGGTCTTCCCACACTTTTCTTCCCCCTTGGACTATAGTCCAGTGCGTCGCCGTCGTCACCCTCTATAGGGTATGCTAATAGCCTGTTCCAGTCTCAATGGAATCATCGAACCATCGCTTACAGGGTCTTCCCTCACTTTTCTTCCCCCTTGGACTATAGTCCAGTGCGTTGTCGCCGTCCTCGTCATCCTGTACAGCTTAGGCTAGTAGCCTGTTCCAATCGCAATGGAATCATCGAACCATCGCTTACGGAGCCTTCCCACACTATTCTTCCCCCTTGGACTATAGTCCAGTGCGTTGTCGTCGTCACCCTCTACAGGGTAGGCTAATAGCCTGTTCCAGTCTCAATGGAATCATCGAACCATCGCTTACAGGGTCTTCCCTCACTTTTCTTCCCCCTTGGACTATAGTCCAGTGCGTCGTCGTCGTCATCCTGTACAGCTTAAGCTAGCAGCCTTTTCCAGTCTCAATGGAGTCATCCAACCATCGCTTACGGGGTCTTCCCACATTATTCTTCCCCCTTGGACTATAGTCCAGTGCGTCGTCATCGTCGTCGTCATCCTGTACGGCTTAGGCTAGCAGCCTGTTCCAATCGCAATGGAATCATCGAACCATCGCTTACAGGGTCTACCCACACTTTTGTTCCCCCTTGGACTATAGTCCAGTGCGTCGTCGTCGTCATCCTGTACAGCTTAGGCTAGCAGCCTGTTCCAGTCTCAATGGAGACATCCAACCATCGCTTACGGGGCCTTCCCACACTATTCTTCCCCCTTGGACTATAGTCCAGTGCGTCGTCGTCGTAATCCTGTACAGCTTAGGCTAGCAGCCTTTTCCAGTCTCAACGGAGTCATCCAACCATCGCTTACGGGGTCTTCCCACACTATTCTTCCCCCTTGGACTATAGTCCAGTGCGTCGTCGTCGTCATCCTGTACAGCTTAGGCTAGCAGCCTGTTCCAGTCTCAATGGAGTCATCCAACCATCGCTTACGGGGTCTTCCCACACTATTCTTCCCCCTTTGACTATAGTCCAGTGCGTCGTCGTCGTCATCCTCTACAGGGTAAGCTAATAGCCTGTTCCAGTCTCAATGGAATCATTGAACCATCGCTTCCGGGGCCTTCCAACACTTTTCTTCCCCCTTGGACTATAGTCCAGTGCGTCGTCGTCGTCATCCTATACAGCTTAGGCTAGTAGCCTGTTCCAGTCTCAATGGAGTCATCGAACCATCGCTTAGAGGGTCTTCCGACATTTTTCTTTCTCCTTGGACTATAGTCCAGTGCGTCGTCGTCGTCGTCGTCATCCTGTACGGCTTAGGCTAGTAGCCTGTTCCAGTCTCAATGGAGTCTTCGAACCATCGCTTAGAGGGTCTTCCGACATTTTTCTTCCCCCTTGGACTATAGTCCAGTGCGTTGTCATCGTCGTCGTCATCCTGTACGGCTTAGGCTAGTAGCCTGTTCCAGTCTCAATGGAGTCATCCAACCATCGCTTACGGAGCCTTCCCACACTTTTCTTCCCCCTTGGGCTATAGTCTAGTGCGTCGTCGTCGTCAACGTCCTTTACGGCTTAGGCTAGTAGCCTGTTCCAGTCTCAATGGAGTCATCGAACCATCGCTTACAGGGTCTTCCCACACTTTTCTTCCCACTTGGACTATAGTCCAGTACGTCGTCGTCGTCATCCTCTATAGGGTAGGCTAATAGCCTGTTCCAGTCTCAATGGAATCATCGAACCATCCCTTACGGGGCCTTCCAACACTTTTCTTCCCACTTGGACTATAGTCCAGTGCGTCGTCGTCGTCATCCTATACAGCTTAGGCTAGTAGCCTGTTCCAGTCTCAATGGAGTCATCGAACCATCGCTTAGAGGGTCTTCCGACATTTTTCTTCCCCCTTGGACTATAGTCCAGTGCGTTGTCATCGTCGTCGTCATCCTGTACGGCTTAGGCTAGTAGCCTGTTCCAATCGCAATGGAATCATCTAACCATCGCTTACAGGGTCTTACCACACTTTTTTTCCCCTTGGTCTATAGTCCAGTGCGTCGTCGTCGTCATCCTATACAGCTTAGGCTAGTAGCCTGTTCCAGTCTCAATGGAGTCATCGAACCATCGCTTAGAGGGTCTTCCGACATTTTTCTTCCCCCTTGGACTATAGTCCAGTGCGTCGTCTTCGTCGTCGTCATCCTGTACGGCTTAGGCTAGTAGCCTGTTCCAGTCTGAATGGAGTCATCCAACCATCGCTTACGGAGCCTTCCCACACTTTTCTTCCCCCTTGGGCTATAGTCTAGTGCGTCGTCGTCGTCAACGTCCTTTACGGCTTAGGCTATTAGCCTGTTCCAGTCTCAATGGAAGTCATCCAACCGTCGCTTAAGGGGTCTTCCCACACTTTTCTCCCTTCCCCCTTTAATAATATTCAAGGGCTCTTCTTGCAAATCTAGTTGGATCCATTCTCTCTACGTGTAACCACCACTCCGTTTTGTAACGGGACATTTTCTCATGTAAGCTTGCAGCTATGCCTAGCTCCATTCTAATATGACAATTTCTGACACAATCTCTCCTGGTTCAACCCTTTACAGCTCTCAACAACTTCATTTACGTTCCTTGTATTCTACATTATATTTGGCCTTTCTAATCCAAGTCTCACTAACATACAGTAGTTGAGGTATAGCCATTGCATTATAATATTTTAATTGCGTCTCTTTCCTTGTTTTCTTCTTTAAATGTTTAATGATACAGCTACAAAGCGACTGGAAGAGTCTAATTTTGCTTTCAACCACCTCCTTATCATCTTGGTATATGACGTTACAACCTATATACTTGAAATCTGGCACTTGTTCTATTGGCGAGTCCTGTATGACATTCTTTGTTCTAATATGATGTGTCCCTCAAAAAGCCATATTTTTTGTTTTGGATAAGGAAATGGTTTGATTGTAATCTGTCAAAATGACAGTAAGATAAAACAACGACAGAAAATAATACTGTACAAAAGTCTGATTCGTCATCGCGCTTTTTGATGGAAAGTCTAGGCTAACTGATTTTTATTTTATATAATAATGTAACTTTCTCTTGTGAACTTACTTGACTTTTTCCGTTGAACGCGTTTCGGCGTCGTATTCACCTTCGTCAGCTTAGAAACAGACTGCCAGTACTTTGTAACGGTTATTGTTTGGAAGGTATAGTGGCGGTGGTGTGTAATGGAAAGGGATTGGCGCGGAAATCCAGATTATTGTTTGTTTTTAGTATAATTGTGTCAAAAGTGTATGTGATTTATATTGTAATTGGTCGTTAAGTATGTTGTTTGGTTGTGTTAAGTGGTGTTTCTATATTTCATATTGTTCTGCTGTGTTGAGTTTTCGACCTGTGGGTAAGTAATATAATATTTCAAGATTTTTATTTAGTTGTCAGTACGTACAGTTTATTATTTAGTTATTTAATTAATAAAGTTGTGTTAGTGGTTATAATCACAAACAGGAATAATACTGTTGCACACCACTATAGTAAAAATTCACGATTAGCGTTTTCAAGCTTTACAGCGAAAAAATTCGATCATCATATTTTCCGATCTGATGATGAAAGGTGAATCTTGAAAGCGCTAATCGCGAATTTTTACTATAGTGGTCTGCAACAGTGTAGTCTCTGTTTATTCGTTATTTAGTTATGTACTGCCTTTATTCTTTCAGTCAGTAGTTCGTGTTATTTTTACTTATTATTATTTAAATAATAAATAAAGAAGCCGTCGTGGCGTAGTGGCTAGCGTGTGGCGCTGCTACGCTGTCGGCGCGGGTTCGATTCCCGCCGGGATCAACTGATTTAGATACGACCGTTCCCCCTCGTAAGGCAATGGCAAAGTTGCGAGAGGTATCCTGCCTAGTATAAACCCTCCCTAACTATGCCGTTCGGATCCGGCGTTAAACTGTAGGTCCCATATACCTGTGAGAGACTCCGTAACACACGCACCACGGGTATATGCGGGGAGATGGTACCAACCAGTCGAAAGACTGAAGGACCCAATAATTATTCCAAAATTTACAATTTCTCAATAGCCGATCATATCGGGTTTAAAGCCCGACCCTGTAATAAGATCATTTTGGATGTAAAATTAAAAGTTTTAAGACTATTAGAATCTGGTGAGCGTCAAGTGGTTTCTAGCCTGTTAATTAAATCTGGCATAATCAACAATTAGGACAACTTTAAAAAATTCTGAAAAGACAAAAACATCTGTGTCGACGTAAAAAAAAAGTATCTCTTACTAAAATAACTCGGTCGAGAAGCAGTGTCCTTGAAGAAATTTAAAAAACTAAGCACTTGGGTTGATGGTCAAACGGAGCGTAACATGCTGTTAAGTTAGGTTAACATCAAGTCTTAATATTTTTTTGGGTGTTGTTTGAGACTTGATTTACTGTCTTGTTTTGAAACAATGGTAAATGTTGAAAATAAAATAATTTTGTTGCCAGGCAATAAAAATTATAATTTTTTCATTTTAATGTAAATCATGTATAAGAGAAAATATATCGCGCTTGGCAGGCGATATTAAGATTTAAATATAAATCTTAGAATATGGAAGTCATGTATGGTTCTCCATACCGATATTTAACAATTACCATTGTTTCAAAAAGTTTAAATAAATTTTCAAGTACTTTACTCTTGTTAAAACGTAAAAGGTTGCAGGTAAACTACCCCTTCCCCTTAACCGATCTTCACCAAAATCGAAAGTCCTTGAGACGCCTACAATTCAGGGACGTATGCAAAAAATTATTTGATTCTGTTTGAATTTGCGGCTGTTATCGTTTGCCATAGAAAATACGCTTGATAAAAAAATGTTGCTGGTAAACTACCCCTTCCCCTTAACCGATCTTCACCAAAAACAATAGATCTTGAGTACTCTACAAATCAGGGCTGTATGCAAATAATCTTTTGATTCTGTTTGAATTTGCGGCTGTTATCGTTTGCCATAGAAAATACCCTTGTTAAACAAACGTTGCAGGTAAACTACCCCTTCCCCTCAACCGATCTTCACCAAAAACAATAGACCTTGAGAACTCTACAATTTAGGGATGTATGCAAATAATCGTTTGATTCTGTTTGAATTTGCGGCTGTTATCGTTTGCCATAGAAAAAAAATCTACAGACACACACACAGACACTTTTCGGAAAACGACTTTTTTTCATGTTTTGAGCGTAGTAGAATCAGAATCTGCAATAATCTCGAACACGATTTTTTTTGCCATCACCATACTTCCATTCCTTAAGGAATATGGAAGTAAAAATAAATAAAATAATTTTGTTGCTAGGCAATAAAATTATAATTTTTTCATTTTAATGTAACATAATATTTTTCATTTAATACAGCAATAAAAAGGCAGGTAAGACACACACACACACACACACACACACACACACACACACACACACACACACACACACATTCACGTTATTTCTGGCCTCACTCATGTTTATTTTCTTACGTTTGCACGCTTTTTAAATGGAAAGTGCCGAAACCCACACCAACATAACGCGTGCAAGCCGAAATTTTTTTTAAGGAATCACTAAAAGGACGGTGGTTCAAATCGGACGCTGAGGTAGAGTTTGCTGTAACCAAATGGTTCCACAAACAGCCGTAAGAATTTTACTAGCAGGGAATCTACAGGTTAGCGCAACAGTGGAACTCATGTCTTAATGTTATTGGAGACTTCTTTTAAAATCGTTGAATAAAAAATGCTTTACGGCTCTATACGTGTTTCTATTGAACAATCCTTGTATTAGTCATACACAATAATACACCTGATTGAACTTCAAATTTTTAAACTTGATTAGTTTCTATATATATGTTTAATGTTACAAATAATTCAAATAACAATCTTGATCATCTGTTAGTTCAGCGGAATAACAGTGACACTTTTAATAACCGCATAAAATAAACACTTAGAAACAACACAGGCGCTTTAACTTAACTGTTTGGACCACAGAAGTGAGGCATGCCTCAACGCTCTATGTGTACAGCGCGGGACAATCCCCCCTCCCTACACTTCCCTATCACACCACTACATTGCTTACATACGATGTATACAAAAAACGCTGAGGCAAGTTCAGGTTGCCTCATTCGCTTTAAACTAACTATGCCGAATCTCACCTGTCACCATCTAGCGGTCGCTCAATAAAGCACGTTTCGGTTTAATAAATTTGACAGTCGCAGTAACAATGTATAATCTTTACGTTATGTAGTTCATACGTCTTTATAATTTTTATTCTACAGAATTTTTTAGGGTAGGCATTGCCTCAATTGCCTCCATGTAACTTCGCCACTGATATATATGTGTACAACGTTATCGGCAACAAAGAAGTAGTTTTTGTTAAAATTCCTTCCCGGGATATTTGGCCGTAGTCCAATGTTTTCTACAAAACCAGACATTTCGGCAATGCCATCGACTTCCATCATCAGTGAAAATCGAGTACGATAACGTGAGGTGGTATACGTTAGTGACCACAGTACTGTGGTTAAGGCTGAAGCAGTAAGTAGAAAGAAGTAGTTTCTATGGTAATATTTCATTTCGAAAATGATTTTAAATATAAATCTTAGAATATGGAAGTCATGTATGGTTCTCCATACCGATATTTTTTTATGGTAAACGATAACAGCCGCAAATTCAAACAGAAGAAAATAATGTTTCGTATACAGCCCTGAATGATAGAGTTCTCAAGACCTGTTGTTTTTGGTGAAGATCGGTTAAGGGAAAGGGGTAGTTTACCAGCAACATTTTATGTTTTAACAATGGTAATTTTTTCTATGACGGACTATAACTGCTGTATATTCAAACAGAATCAAACAATGTTTTGCATACATCCCTGAATTATAGAGATCTCAAGGTCTTTTGATTTTGGTGAAAATAGGTTAAGGGGAAGGGGCCTGCAACCTTTTACGTTTTAACAACAGTAAAGCACTTGAAAATTCATTTAAACTTTTTCAAACAATGGTAATTGTTAAAAATAAAATAATTTTATTGCCTTAAAATTATAATTTTTTCATTTTAATGTAAATCATGTATGAGAGAAAATATATCGTTCGTGGCAGGCAAGCATATCTCAATTATGTAATGTTTACGTTTCCATTTTATTATTATGATTACTGCAATAAAAAAGCAGGGAAGGCACAAACACACAAAATTCGCGTTATTTCTGGCCTCACTCATGTTTATTTTCTTATATTTGCACGCTTTTTAAATGGAAAGTGCCGAAACCCACACCAACATAACGCGTGCAAGCCGAAAAAATGTCCAGCGTGGATAGCGATTTGCTTCCTGTGGATCGATGGGCAGTGTAACTGCACGTGTTTACAGAGGAACGGTTCATAGACAGACTTTTCGTCTTTAGGGAATGAACCCTCTGCAAGATGCTGAGGGTCCATGAGTGACTTCGGAGCGCTCCTTCTTTTCCGCGTGTTTGTTCTGTGAAACGTACACTGTAGATTCGCAGCTTTACTCTGAGCAACGCTCAATAGGGAATGTTGAAAATTTTTGTCCACGGTGTACCCTCATACACACTAAACCTGCTCTGATGTTTTAATTACGGACATAATAATATTAAAACTTTGGAAACTTGAGCACTACTTAATAGAGATCAAACATTAACTTATACAAGCCATTAATTTAATGCATATTTTTTATATATATGTGTACAACGTTATCGGCAACAAAGAAGTATTTTTTTGTTAAAATTCGTTCCCGGGCTGTTTGGCCGTAGTCCAATGTTTTCTACAAAACCAGACGTTTCGGCAATGCCATCGACTTGCATCATCAGTGAAAATCGAGTGCGATAACGTGAGGTGGTATACGTTAGTGACCACAGTACTGTCGTTAAGGGTGAAGCAGTAATTAGAAAGAAGTAGTTTCTATGGTAATATTTTATTTCGAAAATGATTTTAAATATAAATCTTAGAAACATGGAAGTCATGTATGGTTCTCCATACCGATATTTTCTCGAATAACGATTTCACGAGGCATATATGTAGGCGAAGCAGCGTAATACCCAGCGATCGTAGGCTTTAATACCCAGCGATCGATGCTTTGGCAAACAGTAGCGTCTATTCAGCGAACCAATAATATACCTATATGTTAGTGTCCCACTTTATGTTCGCTCTTTATGGATGTTCCTGAAAATATTTATTTACGAATACGCTACAAGGTAACTGCGTCATTTGACTGTTTGATGAATCTACACTGGACTATTCAGATTTAGTGCAATTACATTTGTTTGTTAAGAAGATTTTCTTCCTGCGAGCTTGCTGGAGGGTAACGTGGTAGATTTTACAAATAAAACCCAAAATGTATAAAAAAGAATTCTTTATTTGCTATTTATTGTGTTGTGATCATAAAATTGTAAGTGTCCAGACATAAGAATGACATGTCTATTATCATTCAACAAAGTCATAAAACAATAAACGCTTATTTAAAATTGTTTTCATAATTACTTAACGACTTACGCAGATTATCCAAGTGTGTAGGTTTCTTTATATTTTTGAATAGACAAAGTTTAGCACACTCAAGTTACTTTAGAACAGAGGATAACCTGTGAACGAGATATTGCCGGGTAAGAGCCGTCGGCGTCATGGAGTTGATGCCAAATCCCCGAATTCTTGCACCATTGATTAACGACTCCGTCTACTGACTAATGTAGCCGACTTAATTTGCACCCTGTTGCTGTAAGCATTACTGAGACATAATTCGTACACTATATTATCATCATTTCGATAGGTGTTAAATAATAGACCTAATATTATAATAACGATTACTATGACTTGTTACCATGATCTTAGAGCATCACGGCCCGCGCCAACATTATTCAAAGTAAGAGGAATACCCCGAGATTGGCGGAACATGTTTGGGACACACAACATAGAATACAGTGGTATACCGTGTCCATAGTAGGTATTCGTTTTCCATAGAGCCTAAAATAGGACAACGCAAATTTAAGGAGGCGACTATCGTCGTGGTAAATGAGAACTGTTTGAGTCAAGCAAGCAAAGACATTCCTCAGATTTATCATTATTCCGGCTGTACAATGTTTACGCATTTTCCGGAACCAAACGTTACAGAATTGATTGAATTGTCATCTTTCACTGCTTCTTGTTCATCCAAATATCTTCTTAAATTTCTCGTTCCATCAATATAGTTTGAATTTCTTTTATCTAGGTGATAGGTGGTCTTCCTCTTTTCCTTCTTCCTGGTGGGGTCTATTCCATAACTCTCCTTGGCAATCTTCCTTGTCCCATTCTTTTTGTGTTCGTACCATTGTAATTTTTTTGTTTCAATAAAATCAACTGTTGAATTTTTCACATTCATTCTGTCCTTAAAAACTTCATTTCTAATTTTCTCACATATGGATACCCTTGCCGAACGTCTCGAAAATCCATCTCTGCTGTCATTAATTTTGTTCTCGTGTGTTTACTGGTAATCCAAACTTCTGAGCCGTAAGCCATGATACTTCTTACAATGGTTTTAAATATTTTTTGGTTTTAGTTTCAGCTGTCATTCGTCATATTTGGTTTAATATTTTGAGGAATGTGATGAAAGGACGTAACGGTGGGGACAGGTGTTAGTAGGTCGGAAATTTCCTTGTGGGTATTTTTCGTTTTAAGATGGAGTGAGAAATAAGGGAGGGAACGTAGTTAGGTCTTTCGACCGTCACTCACAGGTAAGAAAGATTCATTTTATTTTAAATTATTTTGTAGTCTACTCTTATATGTTGTGGCTAACGTTTGTATGACTTATATTGTTATGAACAATTTTTCAACCGTACCGGTAGTTGCTAATTTGTGTCACGTGGTCACGAACACGTCCAGTGTAATATTATTCTGAGTATTACATGTTAAACGTTTGTACTCATTTCACGATACAGACTGGAATCCTCAAGCGGGGCTTGTTATGCATTTTGCAATACTAAACTGTATTTGAATTGCAGAACACTATTATAAAGGCGCTGGCGAAGCAATAAGGAGACGGCACTTGAACAGTCGCATTGAACGCTGGTATGCGCTTCGACAAGTCCTACGATTACATAAGCGCACGCACGCACGCACACGCATTTACGTAATATAAGATATGTTGGTTAAACTGTGACGCACAAATTTGAGCCCAATGTCATGTACATTTAACAGTAATCACAAAACTATTTTCACGAACCTTGCAGAATTAAAAAAATAAACACAGACGTACACATTTATTGTTTATACTATATTAAAGGTAGGTAATTACAGGTGATTGACCTATTCCCTGAAGGAAGAACAGGAAGGAGGAGGAGGAGGAGGAGGAGGAGGAGGAGGAGGAGGAGGAGGAGGAGGAGGAGGAGGAGGAGGAGGAGGAGGAGGAGGAGAAGAAGAAGAAGAAGAAGAAGAAGAAGAAGAAGAAGAAGAAGAAGAAGAAGAAGAAGAAGAAGAAGAAGAAGAAGAAGAAGAAGAAGAAGAAGAAGTCCGTACGTTTATGCAAACGCTAACAGTTTATGTAACATCGATAAGGTAACATACGTAGGTATGATTTTACAAAAGGTTTACACACACACACACACACACATTTACGTATAACAAACAAACGTTGAGTACCGTCTTACCTTAACGTGCTTCCGTTGGTGAATATAAAGAAAGCGACTTCCGACCTTTCTTGCTGCATTTGTGTGACCACTTTGCCCAGTTCTGTTGCTATGGTCACCTATAACAAATAAAACACACTTGTTATACATATTATGTTGTGATATACATTCATATTTGCTCACATTATGCTAGTATATATTTTTCATTGTTATTATAGTAAACAAATTTTTTCTTACAAGGATATGTTTTTCTTCTTTTAACATTGTTACAGTGTAAACTAAAAGTATAAATACACTGAAAGTGTAAACTGATGACGATAGTTTAAACTGTCAAAACACAGTAAAAATATTGAAAAAATAGAAAATATATTTTTTTTTTGTAAAATATAAGACATTACTTATTCTTGGATTTCATTGTCCATGACGTGTCCGTTACTTAACTAAATACATCTATTACATTAACGACTCGGAACATTACTTATTATTAATGTTTAAACAACAAGGATAATGCTAGTGATTATGAAGATTTTTGTATAGATGTATTATTATATCAGTAGCAATAAAATTAATAATCATATGATAATAATAATAATGATAATAATTTATATGTTGCTTATTTGACAAATAAATTAACATATTGTAACAGAAGGATATATTTTGTTGATAATAGTATACGAAGTTTATCTAGTCAATTATCTTAATCAATACATCAGTAATAAAGTTCGGAAGCTTATTATAAAGCTTGATATAAATGATCTTTATGTAAATGCTCAGAATATAAATGATCTTTTAAAAGTATCATTTGTTGGCCTTGGAACTGCTACATGTTTATGAGATTGCAGTTGCAGTGTTACTGAATAAACTTTAGCACTACCCCTTAAATGACTACCTCTTATAAAAAACACCGTTAAACCTCTATAAATAAAAATATATCATAATGGGAAAATGCTCAAACTCTTAAATAATGGCAAGGATGGATCATTTCTGCTGAACCTGTCATAATTTTAATTATCTTCCTTTGTGCGACTGCTATTGGATTAATAGTTGAAAAATACGTACCTCTCCAACAAGGAATACTATAGTGTAATTTAGAATGATACATCACATTTAGAATAAAAAGAGGAAAAGAATATTTTAAAAAGCAAAATGTTCTTAAAGCAGAATTGATGTATTTTTTAAGTTAGTAATATATGCTTTCCAATTAACATTTTCAGCTAACAAAAATTTCATGTATTTAATATATTTTTTCTTACCCAATTTGTATTCAGTTTTTGCACGAATAGAAATTACTTAACAGATATGATTTACATTTAAAATAAATATTCACAATAAGTTCAGGTCTAAGTCTCAAGGAAAATTGTAGAAAATTGGTTTTAACACTCAAGGCCGTCCTATTAACTGTAAACCACTTTTTTAGCATATCAAGATTATTCTGCATTTGTTCTATTATCAAGAAGCAGTTCTTAGATGAGTAACAAAGGGCGGTATAATTAGAAAAGCAAGTCAGACTTCTATAGAATTTGCCGCGCATAAATTATTCATATAGACCAAGAATATTTCTTGTTGAAATATTTCTGATTGGATAACAAAGGGGCACCAATGGACTGTTCATAATTTTAAAACTAAATTCCTGTATTTATTATAATAAAATGATTTCAATTTTGAAATGACATTAAAACGTCTGCTATTCTGTTTAATATATTTTTGGATATGATATATAATTATTTACATATATGTAATTTTATTAGTATGCAGTTATTTATGTATCATAATTATATATGTAATTTTAAGTAAATATATTATACATTATAGTCACGAAATTAAGGTTCATTTAATTTAATTTAAAAGGACAGCTAATCAATATAAATTTAGAATGTTTAATGATTTTCTTAATATAATGTGTTGTAACTTTTTCCAAACCTTTAGATCGAAAAAAAGTTTCACTTGAAAGCAAAGTAATGTCGCACTGACTTGTTTGAGCTGAAAGACTTTTCAGAGTTAAATGTGCTGAACAATCTAACCCTGTCATTTACCATGAAAAACGCTTTGTTGCGCGCTTTTGCAACAACAAAGTAGATTTATGTAAGAGAAGGTTTAGAAGTAAAAGTTGTTAGGAATCTTTGTAGTACAAGTCTTTCTTTTCTTTTCTTCTTTGAAATTTTATTTAGTTGGAAATGAATTAATTATTATTTGTTGAATTATTTTTATTATTTTTTGATTTATTTTATTAAGTTACTTTAATTAATAAGAATAATCAGGCAAAGACAGGTCGTCACGGAGTTTACTGTTTTGAAAATGTTGCCAAAATAATTAATTTCTAAAAGTAGAATGGATTGTGTCGTATTCCGCAATCGATTACTGATTCGACTCAGTCTTGTAGGTTATCTAGTCTTTTTCTACTAATTGCTCGATGTTCTTCGCTCTTGCCGAATTCCTCTTCTTACTTATCGCTTGAAAATCCTTTATCTTAATTCACTTTAAAAATAAAATGCTTTTTAAATTAATAAATTATTTTACTTGATGATATTTATAATCTAGGTCAGTTCAACGGTTCGTGAATCGAACGGGATAGTGACCGTACCGACTCGCTCACCAAATTCGACTCGACCAATAAAACGTTTTAAATAAATTACAATATTATTTGTTAATATCAGGTCGTGGATACTTTGAGATGTTAGAAAAGATCAGAATATGCTTACGGATAGAATACAATATATCACAATTGGTTAAATTAACATTCTTAATAAACAATACAATTAAAATAATTTGAATTCAAGTGTACTATGATTCTCAGTTCTACTCCCAAAAGTTAATCAAAATGGCGGAGTTTTTTGTCAATCAAAATGGCCGTCGGCCGGTATCTGAACAACCTCAGAATCTGCTTCAACTAATTTCTTTAAATTAAATAGTGTTTTAATAGGTTTATGTCTACAATGTTATTGAATAAGGGTTTGTTGAAGTCCATAAGTGTCTTGATTTACAGTGTTTTTGGTGAATCTCGTGTTGTGTATGTTAAGGTTATTTCACTATGAAGTTATAAAAAAATCTCACCACTCGGCGTTAGGCATTTTATAATTGGCATGTGTTCGTTAAGTAGATCATTATTTTATCGTTCATTTCTCGGTTTCTTCTATTAATATTGTTTCTCCGGTAATTTTTTAATGGTCTTCTTGTTTTCTCATTACGTTTTTTTGCATCTCTTTATATTTTACGTTTAATTATTCATCAAAACGTGGCTCTCTGTTATACGGAGTTCATCTGTTCGGTTTGAGCTTTAACAATAGACTAATTCGAAAAATCCGTTTAGCTAACGGCTATGACCTAGCTTTTGTGAGCTCTGATTGGTCCTTATTTCCGACCCCTGGTCACGTGACGTTAATTATTCGAAATCTGTAAATTTTAAATCTGTAACCTCAAATTACTCCTTATTTATTTCTAGATTAAGTTAAATTTGGGTTACACGATGTTGTTGTTTGGAAAAATAGAATTATTTTGATACCGAATGCGACCCATTTCGGCCTAGTATTGCCTATTTTAGCACCTTTATAAATTTAAGTTTTTTAGGCCTTTACATATTTTTTCTTAACATTTCTTATTGCCTTCTTTACTATTTAAATATGTCCTAATAGGGTTGTACTTACTACTAACAACAATGTCTGATACTTATACATTATATATAACATTACAGTTTTAAATACCTATGCATCATTTTCTTATAATAACAATAATATTGACAGCATATCAGTTCAATGGCTTGTCTTATGTGTTAATATTACTTTCCCTATTCATCTGGTTATTACAATTATGGGTTTTTACATACAATTTTATCAATACCTTCCCTGTTTCATTAAGGTCAGGCTTCTGTTTAATTTTATTTGGTTTGGTTAAGACTATTTTGGGTATTCTAGTGTTGTTTAATTTCAGCTCATCTCTTTTGGCCTATAGGTTTAGCATTTTGCCATTCCTTTACCATGATTGTTTACATAATATGATGTTTCACCATGTACCTGATTTTGATATTTCTGAACAGCTTTTACAACTACTGTTCTTGAAAAATTAACAAATCTTTTAACAAATAATTCTAACATAATAAAATTATGGGTATACAAAACCCTTTAAACACGTACTTATAAAACAATATCCTGTGGGTATACAAAACCCTTTAAATAATGAATTGTAACATAATAAATCCTGGGTATACAGAACCCATTAAACACTTAATTATAACATAATAAATCCTGGGTATACAAAACCCTTTAAACACATACTACTTTTATTTAATGGTTCTTAATGTGTATTATTTTATACATAAGACAATTTCTTCACTTTCTCCCTTCCCCACTGGTTTTTAACATGATCTTTGATCGTCACTATTTCCTTCATTGTACACTTCACTTCACTTCCTTATAGTATAAGATTTTACAATTTTTCTTAGACTAATGCAAATAATGCTTACACTTATTTATACCATTGTATTGTATTTTCTATAACTCTACCTACTGTCTGATCTTTTCTCTTTTAATTATTATTATTATTATTATTATTATTATTATTATTAATTTAAGCAGTACTTTTTATTTATATTTTGCTTGGTCATTAACATGTTTTTAGTTTATTTTCTTTTGTTATTTTTATTTTTAGTTCTTCATGCGTTTATGTTATTTTGCAATTAATGTGGTCCTCACTGTCTTGTTGCTTGTAGCATGTCTTTATTTTAATTAGTTGTTTCATCGTTGGGCTTGTTTATACCTCTCACTTACCAAATCTATTGGGTTTATGACGTTATTAATTTCTTTTCTTCTAATTTTCATCATAATTACGATATTACCTTTCTTTAACATTTATGTTTCTTCATCCATTGTTTTGTTTTAGCATGGAACCAGAATTCTCTGCTTAATACACTCTTATTTGTAAGTTTCCTTTCATTTATCATTTACACTAGTACTAGTTAGCTATGGTTTCTTTATCTTAACAGTTCTTATATGCATGGTGGTGATATGTATCGCCACAAAGTATAAACTAACTTAATGTAACATTTTAATTATTTAGAAAGAAACCCACGAAATAACAAATGTCATAAATTCATAAATAATACTGAAGCGTCAGGGATTCGACTAAAAAAGTGTAAATAAATTGTATTAATTAATACAAATATTGGTTTCGAGTAAAGCAGGATATATAATTCACGTATTTGTTTTGTTAATGTCAAACAGTTCGAAGATTTTTTTCTATTACTCAAAGTATCATGGTGGGTAGGTGGAAGATAAGGATGACGGGGAAGTGTAGGTGATGCTCTCAGAAACGGTAGGAGTTGTAGACCTAATGTCTGCAGCCAAGGATACCAGATGGTATGTGGAAGGTAAAGATGACGGGAAAGTATGCTTCATGCTCTCAGACACGGTAGGAGCTACATACCTAATGTTTACAGCTAAAGATCGTAGAGAGTTGGAGGAAGGTAAAAATGACGGGGAAGTGTGGTTGTTGCTCTCAGAAACGGTAGGAGCTTTAGACCTAATGCCTGCAGCTAAGGATCGTAGATGGCAGGTGGAAGAAAAGAGAGAACGGGAAAGTGTAGTTGATACTCTCAAAAACGGTAGGAGCTATAGACAGATGCACAGGGCTAAGAAAATTACAAGTATAATTTTTATTTTTTAAAACAAATAAATCGATGTTTTACATCGATATGTTACTCTAGTTTACATATAACTGTGGAAACACAATATATCGTGAGTCTGTTTGTGCAGTTAAAGGTAAGATAACATCAGATAAACAGCCAGTCGATTTGAATGAGTCGGCTCCCTTGGGTGACGAACTGGGTCACAATCGCGTCGCGTGACTGGCAGATGTTTGTTCAGTACTGTTGTACAACCTCGTTACGCGTAATCGTAACCCCCACGTTTTACATCAAGTAAAACAGTCCTACGTTTAATTAGTTCTATTTGGAAACATTTTTGTAAACCCAGTGTACACTGAGGCAACCAATTAAATAATTCATGTTTACTCACGTTTGTATTACCATTTTGAAGCCACAAAGTTTTATAATGCCATATTATTGAGTAGCAGACCAGGTACTCTGGAAAATCCACACTCCTTTATGGAGGTCGGCCCTATGGATTCTGGGGAGGGCCAACTTTCGCATATAAACCCATTTGAAAGGAGATCAACAATATCAAGATCACCACCAGAACACACGACTCAAGCAGGTACGCGCGGGATCGATAATACGACAGAAATGGATAAAGAGAAAGCTGAATTGCAAAATAGATTACGTGAAATGGAAAAAACCATGAATCAACTGAATAAGCAGCTACATAAGCTGACAGAGGAAAATGAACAGCTTAAAAAAATAATGATATTACAGGGTAAACTGCCTGAACACGATACTGGCACTAAAACTCCAGTTAGTTATCATACAGACGAAGAAGAACTAGAAAGAGAAACTGACTGGTTAGTCAAGCAAACCAAGAAACGCAGAAGAAAGCGAAAAGCTGAATTCTCTCCAGAGGCAGAAGCAGGAAACTTCCTCAACCTTAGTAGGGAAGGGACTGCTGCTAATAAGGGCAACCCTAATAAGGATGAGGTAACTCAAGGAAGGTTAGGACTAGATAAGTGTGGAAAAGGGAAAAAAATTACACCTCCTCCACCAATCCATGTAGTTGGGATAACCAAATATGCAGATATTAAATCACTGTTGGCATCAGTTGCAGACAAGGAATACAAAATTGTGGCGATGAATAACAATATATGGAAAATCCTAACATTGAACTCGGACGCATATAGAGCTTTGGCAAAAAAACTGAGTGATGAAAATAAGCAGTGGTATACGTACGAGGACAAAAGCCGTAGGCCCACTAAGGTTATGGCTAGAGGTCTCCACCCAACGTGCGAAAACCAGGAGATCAAGGTTGATCTCCAGCAGAGGGGATTCAAAATAATTGATGCTGTGAACATCATTAAAAAAGAAAGGAAAAAGGATGAACAGGGGAAGGAGGAGATTAGTAGGGTAAGGCTTCCTCTGTTCATGCTCACGTTCGATCATGAGGAAAATGTAGATAATATATATAACATAAGATCAATTCTCAACATGAGGGTTAAAATCGAACCTCTTCGGAAAAACTCGGGCCTTATACCACAATGTAAAAAATGCCAAGGTTTCAACCATACGCAGAAATTTTGCCATCTGGAGCCTAGGTGTGTAAAATGCCTAGGCAAACATTATACTAGCGATTGCACGATAAATCATAACACGCCGCCCACTTGTGTTAACTGTCGGGAGCAACATCCTGCCAGCTACAGAGGATGTGACGTGGCCAAGCAACTACAGCAAATGAAGAATCAAAGACGCCAAAACAATAAGCAAAAGACTAGTGGTGTCGGGAATATGGCTTCCGGGGAAAAAATCCCGTTATATCTACCTACTGTGACTTCGAGGGGCAAACAAGCTCCTCTAGCAGCGAGAGGTAGGGATACAGGGACGAACAGCTATGCAAGAGCAGTGAAACAACAACAATTCAAGACCGCAGGAAACGCTGGGAAAATGGATCAAGTGCTTAGTGAGGTCATTGAAAGACTTGACGTCCTGAATAAGGCGATGGAAAAACAAAAAGATTCTACTGACAAAATTCTCGAGAAACTCGCTGAGCAACAGCAAATAAACAACAAATTGTCGAAAAAAATTGCGCAGGTGGGCGCACAAGTAACTGCTGCCCCTCTAAGCCAAAAACATGTATAACACCGTAAGAATTGCAACGTGGAATGCAAATGGACTTCTGCAACGGATAACGGAGCTTGAATTGTTTCTAAATATGGAAAGCATTGACATCTGCCTAATCTCGGAGAGCCACCTTACCAGAAATGCGATTGTTAATATAAGAGGATATAGCTGCTATCATGCGGCTCATCCAGCGGATAGAGCCAGAGGAGGCACGGCCTTATTGCTGAAAAGCACTATCAAATATTATGAAGACCTGAAAATAGAGGAGGACTCGTTTCAAGTGGCAACTGTCAAAGTGCAGCTGCTTGGTAAAGGAAACTTTAAAATTTCTGCAATATACTGCCCACCAAGGCAAAATCTGAAAAAAGAAGATTATGTTGAGTTATTCAAGATGCTGGGGAATCACTTCATTGTTGGAGGTGATTTTAACGCCAAAAACACCTTTTGGGGTTCTAGGTTATCGACCACCAAAGGCAGGGAACTATACAAAGCTGGGATTGAAGTAAAACTTGATTTTCACTCAAGCGCTACCCCAACTTATTGGCCTGCAGATGGCAACAAATTACCTGATTTGATTGACTTTTACGTTGTTAAAGGATTATCCAGCAGGTACATAGATGTTAAAAACTGTGAGGATCTCTCATCGGACCACTCACCGGTTGTCATGACAATAAATGATGAGGTTATTTCTCGGTCATACCCGTGCCAGCTTTCGAGTAACAAGACGAATTGGACCCTATTCAGGCAACTACTGGATGAAAGCATAGACCTTCATGTCCCTTTGAATGATATTTACCAGTTAGATGAAGAAGTCAAGAGATTTAATACTAATATTCAGAAAGCAGCATGGGAAAGCACTCCCCAGATCAACAGAAAACTGAAACAGAGAATAATCTGCCCTCCTCCAGAGGTGAATGAACTTGTCAGGAAAAAGAGGAAGGCCAGGAAAACCTGGCAGCGAGTTCGCACACCAGAAAATAAAAGAGCCTTGAACTTGCTCTGTAATGAGCTGAAGGAACTGATAAAAAAGGTTAAAAATGAGGGGATTGGAAAATATTTAAGCAAGCTAACAGCTCAGAAGGGTACAGACTATTCACTTTGGAAGAGTACTAAAGGACTGAAAAGGCCGAAAACCCACCAGTCGCCCATCAGCCGGGAAGACGGGACATGGGCGAAAAGTGCGGCGGAGAAAGCCGTTCTCTTTGCCAGACACCTTGAGGAAATCTTTCAGCCGTTACCTAGACAAACAGCAGAGGAAAACACTAACTTTGAGCCGAAAGTAGATAGGAAAAACATACAGAAAGTAACGCTACAGGAATTGAGAGAAGAAATTAAGAGCAATCTAAGCGCAAAAAAATCCCCGGGTTTTGACCTGATAACAGGCCAAATACTAAAGGAACTGCCTGGAAAAGCCATGAGAAAACTACTCCATTTGATCAACGCTGCCTTCAGGCTGAAGTATGTGCCTAGTCTGTGGAAGGTGGCTGAGGTTATCATGATTCTAAAACCTGACAAAGCACCAACAGATAAAAAGTCCTACAGGCCAATCTCCCTGCTACCGGTGATCTCAAAACTATTTGAAAAACTGTTTTTGAAGAGATTAAAGCCTTTGTTAGAGGAAAGAACCCTGTTGCCGGATCATCAATTCGGATTCAGAGAAAAGCACTCCACTATTGACCAGGTACAAAGAATCACCCATGTTATTGAAAAGGCTCTTGAAGGGAAGAACATTTGCTCAGCCGTCTTCCTGGATGTAGCGCAAGCTTTTGATAAGGTCTGGCATCATGGGCTTGAGTACAAGTTACATAGGGATCTCCCAGAGGAATTCTATCTGATACTAAAGTCTTACATCTCAGAAAGATACTTTAGGGTGAAGCATGAGGATGAATATTCAACTTTAAAGAAAATATCCGCGGGAGTTCCCCAAGGAAGCGTATTGGGTCCAATTTTGTATTTGTTATACACGAGAGATTTACCAAACAGTGAGGAAACAACCGTTGCGACTTTTGCGGATGATACTGCTGTTCTGGCGGTAGGTAATGATGCCGAGACAGCGGCCAATAAACTGCAAACTTCAATCGCAGAGGTATGGGATTGGACTCGACGCTGGAGGATCAAACTCAATGAAACGAAATCAATACACACCAATTTTACCAACAGAAAAATAGAAATACAAAGGATTTACATCAATGAACAAGAAGTGCCGTACTCTAACACTGCTAAGTATTTGGGTATGACTCTGGACGCAAAACTTAAATGGAGGGAGCATGTAAAAAAAAAGAAAGAGGAACTCAACATAAAATTCAGGAAATTGTACTGGCTGTTAGGTAGGAATTCACAACTAACAGTTGAAAACAAATTGCTGTTGTATAAACAAGTGCTGAGACCTGTGTGGACTTATGGTGTACAACTCTGGGGATGCACCAAGAAATCTAACATTCAAATGATACAAACTTTTCAAAACAAAGTACTTAGGAGTATCGTTGATGCCCCCTGGTATATTAGGAATGACAATCTGCACAAAGATCTCAAAGTAGAATATGTCAGTGAAATCGTAACAAAATATGCAGTTAACCATGACATGAGAATTCAGACTCATATAAATCCTGAAATGCTTTGCGTGGTGGAAGAAGCTCCGCACACGCTAAGAAGGCTTAAAAGATTGAAGCCCCAAGATTTGGTGACACACTAGTGCATTTAAATCTGTAAAACTCTAAAAGAGAGAAAGACAATAATCTCAACCCGGGGAACAGCCAGTGGGCTTCTACCCCATAAACCGTGACGTAATATTAAAGAAAAGCAACTTGTTGGGCTCGCTCAGTTGTTGCAAAGGGAGGTGTTTTTAGTGGGTTAGAGTCCCACACTACCTGGAGCTACGGGGCTCCAGTGTGTCTATAGAGATTTTCACCTGCCCTGCCGGAAAAAAAAAAAAAAAAAAAAAAAAAAAAAAAATATTATTGAGTAGGATTCTAATGTACCGTAGCAATCAGTTCTAATTAAGTTCTAATGTCTGTTATTCAGTTAATTTGCTTTCCGCATATGGATTGAGTTCAACAAGTACACTTCGTGCTCAAAGTTCAGAGGAATTAAAATAAGAAATATTTTTCTTATTTTTTAAAATTTATTTAAAAACAAAAACCTTTTAGGATAAACAGTGAGATAATTTAGAAAAAGACAGCTTATTAAAAGTCATACAGCAAAGTTACATATCTACAAAATTTGTATACTATACTTTAAATTTGAATGTGGTATTGTGTTGTTATAAGAATAATAATATCGGTATGCAGAACCATACATGACTTCCATGTTCAAAATTTTATATTTAAAATCATTTACAGTATTTGAATTCGTTTGATAATTTCTAAAAAATATCCAACAACCTCAAACTATTTTTACTATTTAGAAATATTTTGTTATTATGGGGTAGTCGTTTAATATAATGTTATTTTCGAGTCAGTTTATCTATAAAAATTATGTAGTTTATTCTTACAAAGAAACTGAGCTACGGAGATAATCATTCCTTCTCGTCAAACGATCGCCACCATTAATGATATTTACACTTTCATAGATTAATAGTTTTATCATATGTAATTTCTAAAGTATCTTATCCTTCAAAATTAAATAAAATTCTACACACAGACACACACACACACACTTTCCGGAAAATGCCTTGTCTTCATGTTTTGAGGGTAGTGGAATCAGAATCAGCGTTATTTCGAACGGGATTTTTTTCGCGACCACCATACTTCCATTTCCTTACGGAACATGGAAGTAAGAAATTAGCCAGTATAGTGTACGAATGTTGGGGTCTTAAACAAATGAGCATTTAACTGAAAATGATTAAAAGGACCCGGTGATGGAACACACACACATACGTAAATATATATATTGCATAACTGGTACTGGTACTGCCACATCTTCATTTTGATATAACTTTCTGCTATTACATTCTCATTTACATAAATTGTTTCTTTAGAAACAACCCTTAATTCTTTGGAACAGGTAGGCCTACATTCTCTGAACTTATTCCCATCTAGTTCAACTTCTGTGATGGTTACCTGGTATACATTATGTCTTATAGATGTCCAGTCCATTCTTGTTTATTATTTAGATGTCCCCACATTAGACGTTTATTATTTAGTTTCTTCAGCACCTCTTTTCATGAAATATTCTGGAACCGTCTCCAAAACCAAGTGTCATACGCCTCTAGTCTGTTCCTCTCTCTCTCTCTCTCTCTCTCTCTCTCTCTCTCTCTCTCTCTCTCTCTCTCTCTCTCTCTCTCTCTCTCTCTCTCTCTCTCTCTCTCTCTCTCTCACTTTCTCTCTCCAATTGTCCACGTCTCCGATCCGTACTGAGCCATAGTACTCTATGGTTGCCAGATTATTATCATAAAAATTATTATTTCTTTATAAATTTGCTAACTGCTTCAATTTTTATTGTTCGACAAAGCTTTTCGTCATCACTGACATCATCAGGCCTTAAACAACCAGGTTTTCTAAGACCTGATGATGTCAGTGATGACGAAAAGCTTTGTCGAACAATAAAAATTGTAGCAGTTAGCAAATTTATAAAGAAATAGTAAGGATGGCTGCTAATTTAAACAATACGAAGAATAAAAATTATTATTAGAAAAAAAAAACATTTTTTCAGATAATCCTGAATTCATGGCCCGTCTACTTCCACATGACTTACCCGTCTACACGCTAGTACCCTATAATGGGGAAATGGATGTACTCAGAAGCTTCAAAGGAAATTAGCTACGATAAGAATTACGATATTGATGTTAAATTTTGGTAAATTCCAGACGATAAACCGTAATTTTAAAAACAAGGTATGTCGGGATAAAAAATTAAAGTTTTACGAATTTATGGCGGACTCTGTACTGACCTACGGGTGTGTCTTGGAAATGTAGAAATTAAATACATGTCTTGGACAGGGCGTTCTTAACAGGAGTTAAAATGTTTTATAAACCTGATTGTATAAAGAATAAGGCCATATTATCACAAGAATTACAAGTTTTTAAGTTGAATGAAAGAGTAAAAGATTATACGCAACGGTGGAAAGAAAGAATGTCAGAATCAAGGCTAGCGAAAGTGTGGAAATATAAACCTACGGGACACAGGTGTGTGGGTAGACCCAGGAAGAGATGGCAGAGGATCTTCGAACGCGGAACAGGCAGCACTTTGGCTATACCGCAATGCAAAGATGATGATGATGATGAAAAACATTTATAATAATTTTATTTTGGAGCAATTACATAGTAAATATAACGTAGGATTAAAATATAAAACGTTCATTATCGAGGGACTATTTAAATTGACACTTGAACCAAGCAAAATCGCGTCGTTTAAACGATTCGTCAGACAGTATTTTAATAGTCTGTGAGTTGTTAGTGAGTTGTTACTCTTGACACAATTAACAATGTGCAGTGCCGTACTAATAGTCTGTTGCTTTTATTGAAAACAATTGACAATGTAAAAACGTGAATATGAAAATAATATAAATGCAGAAATCCGAACGAACTGTATTTAACGTCGCAACCAAATAGCAGGAAACTCAACTAGGTCAGTCGGGCAACCTATGCATGCACAACGAGCTGTTCAGATGAATACTGTGAAAGATTATGTTATTTCATTTTGTAAAATTTGGAAGAAAATTGGAAAAACAAAATAGTGGGTGTGAAGTGAAATACTGAACTCTATTCCGGCCTTCACGAGAACTCCTCTTCTTCCTCGGGCTCTATATCCTTATATGATATTAGGCCTTCTCAACAATCCTACACCATTCCTTTCTTTTCTCAGCAACAATCATCCATCCCCTGATCTCCATGGTTTGCATTTCCTCAACACACTCTATCCACCTCTTTCTCGGTCTTCCTCTGGGCCTAGACTCCGAGGGTCTCCTCCATTCTATAAGTATGTCTTAGTTACCTAATTCTCTCTGACTTAATAAACTTTACTATGTTTTTGCTGTTTATTAATGTATCAAGTTCAAGATTCAAGCGGATCCGCCAAATGCCATCTTGTTTCACTAATGCCCTAAAAATTCTCTAAAGTATTTTTCTCACAAACCGTTTAATATCTTCTTCATCTGTCTTCCGTATGGTCCATGTGTCTCAGCCGTCAGTCACTACTAGTCTTATAAGGGTTTTATACATTTTCAGTTTAGAAATATGACTTGGGATCGTAGAGCACAACAGTTTCTTGTTTAAAATATACGCTCTGCTTCCCTTTGCTATCCTTCATTTGATTTCTTCGCTGTTCAAATTGTCCTCATCTAGCAGTGATCCCAGGTAGGTAAAGGTATCCACTTGGTGGAAGCTATAGCCTCCAACAACCAGTATGGATAGCCTCCAATAATACAGTATACCATCCAGTATTTTTAATTAAGAAAGTTGTGTTAGTGGTTATAATCACAAACAGAATTATCACTGTTGCACACCACTATAGAAAAATTATTCCGATTAGCGCTTTTAAGCTTTACAGCTTGAATCTGACGATGACGATAATTGTGTTTGTCATCCAGTGTTTCCCTCATTATGTCTTGATCTTGAAACACACATGTACTTTGTTTTGTCATGGTTTATTGACAACTCAGCCTTCTTTATGTGTGTTTCCAGTTCTATGAATGTTTGGTTTACGAGAACAGTTTTGAATTAGGTACACTTTCACTGTCGCTCGGCGAAAAACGACATATTGGCTGTTACGCAGTGCGGCTATGTTTAGCAAAACAATATTGTTTTACAAATGAAAAGATACCGCGAATCACGACGCATACAACTCTAATAGTAGCGACTAAGTAATAGAGTGTTTAATAATGAGTAATAGAGTTTAGTAGAGTTTTCAAAGTAATGTTGGGCGTCTGTTTGTCAAAAGGCCCTATTACAGCCATGTTATGCGTTGGCATAATGGGGCAGTAGGGAATCCTCCACTAGAAAAAAAGAAAAACATTCCTTTATCTACTGAGAGATAAGGAAAAAAAGGTATGCCAAAAATTAAAAAAAATTTGTACGACAATTTTAAATCGCGGTACGCTATTGTCGTTTTGTGATTAAGAAATCGCTTCGTGCGTGTGGTTGCTAGGAGCCTGGTGGTTCAGGGATGGTTCACCTTTTATCCTTTGGTTTTTGAGGTCACGTCTTCTTTAACTTTGTAGTGTTATTTAGTTTACAATGTATCCAACTTGGTTTACGATATTTTTTTCTTTTTCTTCTATCAGGAACTTATGAGAAACGCCTTTTTCGGTCCAAAGGAAAACATACACTTCACCAACGCTTTCTAGGTCTTCCTATACTGCGATGCCAATAGTCTTGTACTGCCAAACTTCCTTAGGCAACGTACAACGTAACTTCAAAACATCCTATTCAGATGAGCAGTCCATCTCTCTTTGTTCTCTGCTATACAATATTGGATACTAAAAGTGTTCAATTCTTCTTTACGGACGTCATTATTGTAGACTCTATCTTTTCGTGTGCAGCCTTTAACAGATTGCAAGAATCTCATCTCCGATGCCTGATCCCACTCAGATGTTTTTTGGTCGGTACCCAAGTTTCAGAACCATACAATAGCACTGGCACAGTCGTTACCTTATAAAATTTTAGGTCGAGTCGCTTTCTTTATTTTTCTTGACTTCAATCGACGCACTGTGTGCCACACATTCACTGAAACGTAGCCAACTTGTGATGAACACATCATAATCCATATCACAAGTGGTGTCACAGCCAAGATAGCGGAAATGTGGCCAAGGTAATAAACGCGTTCTATACTCTTATTATCCAATACAATCTTACTGCGCAAGGTGTTTTTGCACATAATTACCATAGTTTTTTGTCTTCTTTACAAAAATCGTTATGTTGTAATTTAAAAAGACTAGCTGCAACTGGAACATTGATCTCTGGAGTGTAGAGGCATTTATAGTGGAGTAATTTATTCCAAAGCAAACCAAAAAATTTTGTTTGTTTGTTTTTTGAATCTTACACCAGACACGATTTTTGTTGTACACTGGATGTCGATCCTCATTTAATCCTCATTCCTCGTATCCTACTTTTTCGTATTTCTAAGTTTAGCGCTTCTTGCCACTTAGAGAAGAAACCAACAATTAAAATCTTAAAATTGACTGCTGTTGCGTTCATACGTAAGGCGTCCGCAATGCAGTTGTATAAGCGCTCCATCAGCATTAGCACCGGTGTACTGATTTGTGTGGTAAGTACAATCAAAATCTCGGTCGTCTACGTGTTTGCTCATCCCGCACCACGATTTCGAAGGAACTTATGAAAATTTTATGGGCATAAAGACCTTATGCCCTGTTTATGGAAGTGTTTAATTTACTTCTGAGACAAAATAATTTCACCGATTTAACACGTTGACTGCCAACTACGAATCAACTTGTATCTGACGATCTAAGACTGGACGCCACCGAAGAGTTAACTAGGTAAGTGCGTATTACCTTCGAGTGCAATGTGCGAGTGTAGTCGTAACAAATGTATGTAAACAGAAGATAGTGGGCTGCTGAGATAAGTACGATAGAATACCGAGGCGGCGTCACAGAACCTAATTTTTATTCATTACAAGTATTATCAATTAACAGAAAAATATTACAAAATAATTAATGATAATAATGTCTTTACTGATGGTATTTCTTAAAACATTCATCCACACAAGCGCTGGGGCTTCTCATCAGAAACTGAACAATAAAAACCTGTATCACGTCTTTTTTGATTTGTGTGCACACTCGACACGGCTTATTTGCATGTGATTTTTTTTTGTAGGCGGAATATAGATTCTAAATAATGAAGGGTGTTTTTTTTTCTTTGCCCCTAATTTTCTTTACTGTGTTAGGCCTACCGTGACCTGTCAAACGTCCAATGAATCATCATCATCATCACTACCCAATGATTAGGCCCTAAACCTGTTCCAGAACCCATCTCCTCCTATCTACCGATATCTCTCTTCGCAGTAGGGTAGACGGATATCAGGCATGCGGTTAAAGTGTTCACCTCCTCTTTCTGAGGTATTGAATCTACTGGTGCAGGATACAATGTTTAATTCGCGTCTAATATCCTCGTTCATTTTTCGATCCAGGAGAGAACAACCTTGCGTCCCTCTTAGAAATTTCATTTCGGTGCCTGAATCCTCTGCACGTCCCTTTTACCAAGAGTCCATGTCACACTAGCATACAGGAATGTGAGGACATCCAGAGTTTCATAAAATTTCATTCGTGTATTCTTCCTGTTTTATTTTTCAGGTACCTGTGAGTAATAATGTGTGAAATATCACAGATGCGTCTAAATTTCGTTAGCTTACTATCTGAATCAATATGGTCCAATAGATTTTGCTTTGAATTTTAGAGAGTTGATGGTTGAATTTTTGAATGACGGAAAAGAAGGTATACATTGAGTATATAGACTTCTATACAGTACGTGGCCAAATTATTAGGGACAGTACTTATATTTATGCATTTTCTAGTTCAAATTCTTTTTTTGAGCAAACAAATTGGTTTTCATAAGGTTGTTTTATTTGGTATTGCTGCTGGTATCATTATTATTGTTTTTGATAAGTGGCAACACTGGTAGACTGCGTCATTTATCAAATAAGTGAGGTTACTTCTCATATGGTTGTCGTTTGTTAAAAACTGCTGTTGTAGTGACGTCATATAAAATATTTTCGAATCGTTTTTCGCAAGTTTTTCCTGTCCGAAATAATCAAAACGTAAGTAGTGTTTCTTCTTGAATTAACTTTACTAAATTTTATGAGTGAATTTCATTTTCGTCAACAGTATGCCGTCATAACCTCAAAATTGTTTCTTTTTAATATGGGCAAGGCTTCAGACACGTCCTCAAGGAAATGTAGAGAAATACAAACATTATTACTTCACTCCACACGTTCCCAGAGAGACATAGCAACTATTGTAGGTGTTTCGAAGTCTGTCGTTAACCGAACTAAAATAAAAATGGATCAAAACAAGACCCTAGAAGCGGGCCGTGTAGGAAAATGTGGCAGGAAAAGGATCACCACTCCTCGTACCGATCGTAAAATTAGGGATATCTGCCTCGAAAATCGTAAAAAGAGTGTGGCCTGTCTAACTACGATGATAAACGATGAGGGAATTGAAGTTTCCAAAAGGACAGTCCTGAGGCGGTTGGCCGAAGAGAACCTGATCGGTCGTCGGCCTATCAAAAAACCACGCCTCACCGAGGCCATGAAGAAGAAGCGACTGCAATGGGCCAGACAACACCGGAATATGACTGTTGCAGACTGGAGTCGAGTAAGTACAACTTTTTTAAATAGTGTAGTTAGTGAATAACAATTTTTTTGTGATTATTGTAATATCTTACAGGTATGCTTCTCTGACGAATCAACATTTCAGATTTTGGTCGACAAAAGTTCATTCGTCCGACGACGCCCTGGAGAGCAGTTCCATCCAGACTGCCTTGTGGAGAGAGTTAAACACCCTGATAGTGTTACGGTGTGGTGTGTGATCTCAGCCAAGGGCATGGGGCGCCTATACATCGTGGAAGGGATCATGAGGCAGGACCAGTACAAGCGAGTACTAGAAACTCGGCTACTGCCACAGCTCGAAGAATGGTTCCCTGGTGATGAAGAGTACATTTTTATGCACGATTCGGCACCGTGCCACAAAGCCAGGAGTGTTACTGCATTCCTGGTCGAAAAACACATTACCATTTTGCCCTGGCCGGGGAACTCACCTGACATGAACCCCATAGAGAACATGTGGGAACTCACCAAACGGGCGATCGCCAAGGAAGTGATCACCACCAAGCGCCAGTTGGTTGAAACACTCATCAGAGAATCGCATCACAACACCGAACTCCAACAAAATGCAAAAGTCTGTATAGAGAGCATGCCCCGACGCATAGAAGCTATAATTGCAGCAAAGGGTGGCATTACTAAATACTAAGATTAATTTTATTAGATTTTTATTAATGTACATATTACTTTTACGAAAAAAATAAATAGTTTCGCTTACGTAACTTGTTGTTTTTATGATCTCAATAATACACTCTTATAAATAAAAAATACCTACAAGACCTATAACCAATTATTTGTTCAAAAAATTCAGTCAAACTAGAAAATAAAAAACTGAATACTGTCCCTAATAATTTGGCCACCCACTGTATGTAGTGCAACTGTGTATGTAGTACATTCTAGTAGTACTCTCCATATTGCAGCAGGGACTATTCCAACAATATATGCGTGGCAGTCAAAGTGTTTTACTTCCGTTTGCTGTAAGATAAATATTGTTACGACCGTCTCACTGGTACAGTGGAAAACGAAATAGACACCAAGTAAGTCACTGATCACCAGTTTTAATAAATCACAATTAACAGTTTGAAATCAACAAGTTATTCAACAAGATTATACTAGTGCAATAATTCAGTTAAATTTGTCCACACGCAATAATAGTGTTAACTGATAGAGTCCCGCACAATTATAACACAATAACGCTTCGCCCCTTGAATGCATCACCACTTAAAACTCACTGTGTAGTCGCCAGACATAAACTGAACTGACCGTCGGTGGATGCTTATATTTATACCCTGCTGAGATGCTTTCCTCTTACGGGCGCTCTCGAATCTACTACAGACAGTGTCGTGTCTTGCCTTGAACACAATGTGCGCCGACCAGCCTCGATTGTTGGCGCGTGATGAGTGTCACGTAATTGTCTTTCATCACAAAGTAGCAGTAATATGCACGCACGCACGCGCGCGCGCGCGCGCACACACACACACACACACACACTACAGCCGGGTCTACTGGGACAGGCGAGATACCCGTAGAACGTTCCGTATTACGCAACAATAGGCTATCTTCAGTCACCAACACACTAAGGCTAAGCATTAAAAGAGATTCGTGCAAAACATGTAACCACTATCAACGTGTTCGGAAGACGGGACGAAGATGATTTGCACCAGTGTATCGTTTATTTTATTTATGCCCTTTATTGTTTCACGACTTTGTTAAATACTAGGTATCTATTAATATAACCGTTAACGTTACCCTCTGGTCACAGCGTAATAACAAGTTCTTTTACGTACGCTTACACGGCCGGAGTCTGTTTGACCGTAGTCCATTGTTTACTTCAAAACCAGACGTTTCGGCAGTGCAATCGTCTGCCATCTTCAGTGAAATCGAGTAAAGCTAACGTGAGGTGGTATACGTTAGTGACCGCAGTACTGTGGTTGAGGCTGGAGAAGTCCCGCAAACACCACTTCTATTTATAAATTTCTTAAGTGCCACGATTTTGTAATAAATCAACCACCAGCCAATCACAAAGAAGAAGGTGTATTAGAGGCTCGCAACGCACCTTGCCATAAAGTATTTAATGACAGGCTTTCACCCCGCCGATTCATAGCGATCGCAGCATGCTTTTGGATCTAGACGGACCCCATATGTAGGCGAGGGAAATACTCACTGTCTGCCGACAAAAGCTTCGCCTCATCGAAGACGATCCGATGGTCGGCATTGGCGAGACTTCTCCGGCTGCCTAAGAAGTATACCACCTCACGTTAGCGTTACTCGATTTCACTGAAGATGGCAGTCGATGGCACTGCCAAAACGTCTGGTTTTGAAATAAAACTTTGGACCACGGCCAAACACCCCAGGAAGTAATTTTAAACAAAAAAGTTCTTTTTCTTTTAATTTATTCTCGTAATGTTACAAAAGTATACAATTTCCTCACCCAAAACAGAAGGAAATCCTCGCTGCGTACCTGCGGTTAAGTTGTTATGTTTTAGAAGAAGAAGAAGAAGAAGAAGAAGAAGAAGAAGAAGAAGAAGAAGAAGAAGAAGAAGAAGAAGAAGAAGAAGAAGAAGAAGAAGAAGAAGACTTTGTCAGGTAACACGTAATACCTATATAAAAACTCTACTTTAGTACATCAGCATCTTACAAAAAATATTAATACAAATAAACTAAATATAATTAGTTAGCTAAAACTAACTTTCTATTCTGAGTTACCAATGAGAGATGTTTTATCCAGGCCGTTTTGTTCGACTCTGAGTGGCTTCACTGAGACAGTTGCGTTATTTTTAACAAACGAAACCATAAAAAACTAACAAGTGACATTATACAATGAACGAGTCGAATGTATTTTATAACAGTAAGTCCGGTTGAAGGAAATACATACGCGCGCGTGAGTGTGTGGTCACAGATCCGTTTGTCTTGTTTGGCTTCAAGCAAACCAGTTCAGCTCAGAACGAAACTTACAGTTAGTGGAGTGAACAATTAACTGCCTCAAGCAGTAGGACGCTTACTAATTCTCCTTTAGTACAACTGTGTGACGACAGGTTTCAGGTGGATGCTCTCCATTTTTCTTGTTCCTATAGAGTATACCTTGGAACGTGCCTGAGACATTTCATTTCTGTCGGCTAATTTGTTTTGGAGTTCGTTAAAGTCGAATTCTCAGACCCGTAGAGAAGTGTGGAGATGGTCATGTAGAACCTCTATGTAAAATCTACCTTGTAGACCTTCAGGCATGTTTCTTTACTAGTTGATTTTAGAGTTCCGCTGATGGTCCCACATCAATGGTTGAACTTGTGCAGCTTCTGCACCACATCGTTGTTTGTAATGTAAGATTCATTATAATATCATAATTATCATATTTATAATTAAGATTTATTATAGCCCAGATATTTGAAATTACTGATCAGCTCCGGAACAGTATTGTTACGACGGTCTACTGATCGCCGTATGGTACAGTGGAAAACAAAATACAAGACAACAATTAAGTCACTAATCACCAGCTTTAATTATCACAATTAAACATTTTGTAATAAACAAGACAGTCTCTTGCAACAAATCAAAAAAAAATTGTTCACACGCAATAATAATGTCTACTAATAGAATCTTTCACAATTATGCAACACATAACACAATAATTCTTCTCTTCAACAAACACTCGATCCGCACTAACAAAAATTGCTCACGTAACTGAATTGACAAGCCGGCTGCTATGGCTTTATATAGGCGGCCCAGAGGTCCAATACAGCTTTCCCTCCTTACTCCAAGCTGGCTTAATGCGTATCTCAAGTGTTCTTGAATACACTAGAACTCACTTGAGAGCAGCCTACCACAATGGACGGGGAGAAGAGTGGAGAATGTTCTGGGTTGTTCGGTAGGCTTCTCGTAACAGTATCATCTACAACTATTTTCTCTCGTACCACCTACAGCTCCATGAAATTCCATCACCTTGGTATTGAGACCTGTAATCCGAAATCCTTACAGATCCACCGTAGTCTTACCATGCGATATGCTAATAACATATACAGGGGATATACTAGCTACTAAACTCTCGCAAACAAGGTACATCCGGACGGATTACTTTCCAAGGTAACAGATGGAAAATCATTTTCTTGACTTTGTGAGTTATTTTACCATTTCCAGTCACGGAATTCAGGTCCTATCAATATTTTCCTTTGACTTTATTCTTACCGCTGATATTTCATAACTTCTGCTACCTTTTGATAATGTCACCCGAACGTACCCAAACCGAAACGTAAACCTAAAGTTAAATCTATCTAATACAGCCTGTTTCGAAGGCTTTCACGGTCGGCGTCATAATTGTTTAAATTATTATCCGGGATGCAAGGCCGTGGTCTTCCAAAACCTTTGGTTAGAATTTTCTCTTGCTACTCTGTGAAGGCGGTTATCTGAGACAACTAATAGTGTTTCAAACAGTATAACTCTTTATAATTAAACATATCAAGCTTTGAGACGCATTACTGTAGCTGACTGGCGTACATCTTGTCAGCTTTTTACTTCTACGTTCCGTAAGGAAATGGAAGTATCGTGATTGCGAAACAAATCGTGTTCGAGATAAGGGCTGATTCTGATTGTGCTACCCTGAAAACACGAAGAAAAGTCATTATCCGAAAAGTGTCTGTATGTATGTTTGTGTGTCTTTGTGTAGAATTTTTTCTATGGCGAACGATAACTGCCGCAAATTCAAACAGAATCAAATATTGTATTGCATATGTGCCCAAGTTGTAGAGTACTCAAGGCCTGTTGATTTTGGTGAAGATCGGTTAAGGGGAAGGGGTAGTTTACCTGGAACGTTTCATATTATAACAAGTAAAGTACTTGGTTTTAATAAAAAATAAAGTATTCTTAAAATAAAGTAATAAGAATCCACTGTAGTAAGGCAGATCAAATATCTATAAATGAAAATGGTAGTTGGAAGGGGTGACAAAATATACCGTTTGTCATCCATTCGTACGGTATGGCCAGCCAATTGCAGCCTTCTCAGTGTTACGTACACTTGTACCGTTGGTTCGTTGAAGTGACAGTATATTATGTCTATATATGGGGCCCAGGCTTCGTCTTAGGAGCTTCTTTTACATATCTTGAGGCGTTCAATTGCTCTTTGTGTTAATATCCAGGTTTCACTGCCATAGCACAGGGTGGGTAGTTTGACGGTTTTGCATATATGTGCATTTTTGTCTGCCTATGAATAACTCTTGACTTAGACATGGTGATATGCGCGAAATGTGCCTTATTGGCTAGAGTTATCCTTCTCCTTATCTCTGCCTGTTAATTCCCATCTTCAGATATTGTCGCTTCTAGATATGTGAAATCTCTGACTGCTTCTATACAGTAAGTAACAGATGGTGAAGTATAAATAATGTGACAAGCAGTGACGAAGATTGAACTTAAGCAAGCAAGAGGAGAGTGAGGTGGATAACGAGCGAGGAGATTGGATAGTTAACTACGAATAAATTGCTTGCGTTGTCTAGCTGGAAACGAAATTTAATCAGTTGTTATCAGTGCAGCGCTTTGTTTAGCGTACAATGAAACTTACTGCAGGAAAAGACTGTTCCATTTCACTGTGATTACTTTAAAAGAATTTAGTTTAAAGTTTTATAGAAAAACAATTACAGATTTACTACAAGTACGAGTTTCTACATAAGTAATCGTCGTCATCATCATGTTTATAACACGACATAGGCGCAAGGTGCTGCCTGTTCCGCATTTAAAAATCCTCCAGCCATCACTTCTTGGGTCTACCCACACACCTGTGTTCAATAGGTTTGTATTTCCAAACTTGTTTGGTCAGTCTGGAATCTGGCATTCTTTCTAAGTGTCCTCTCCACCGTTGTTTGTAATCTTTCAATTTTCCATTCAAATTAAAAAATTGTAACCCTTATCTTATATTGGCTCCCACATAAAAAGGACTAACGACATCAACACTGAATTAAGAAGAAGATTATATCTCGCAAATAAAACATATTATGGATTAAAAAGCACCTGACATCTAGCTTCATCTCAAGAAGCACGAAATGCAAAATCTACAAAACACTTATCAGTTTTGGTATTTTTCGCCAGTGCTGTCATATGCTTCAGGAACCTGGACAGTGACAAAGAATAGCGAGAGACTTCTGGGTTGCTGTGAAAGACAGATTCTAAGAACAATATTTAGAGGAGTACAAAAAAGTGGAATGAAGGGCAGGCGCTATAATTATACCACCTTTACAAAGAGCCGGACATCGTCAGGATAATCAAAATACACAGGCTAAGGTGGGTTGGACACGTAGAGAGAATGGAAGAAGGACAACCTACGAAATATATTTTCTACCAGAAACCAATGGGTAGTAGAAAAAGGGGAGGACCACGAAGTAGATTCAAAGACCAGATAGAGGAGGGACTTGGAAAGCTGAACATAAGAAACTGGAAAGCCAAGGCATGCAATAGGGAGGAATAGAATCGACTCTTGAAGCAGGCCAATACCCACCAAGGGTTGTAGAACCACGGTTGATGATGATTGAACTCTTCTCTTACGTCTTCAGTCTTTATATGGTCGAGTTTAGAACACCTTTTAACTCCTCTTAAGAACGCCTTTTCCGAGGACTGTATTTTACTGTCTTGGTTTTTGGTTGTTGTCCATGATTGAGACTTATAAAAGAGTACAGAGACTGCCATTTTTTAAACTTTGATTTGTATTCGACGTACCTTGTTTCTAAAAACACGGTTGATTGTTTCACAGATGGTCTGAAACTTACCTAACGAAACACCAATATCATAGTTCTTATCATAGCCACTATCATTTCCCAAATAAATTAAAGTGACTCACCTGTTCTAGTATTCGATCACTAATCATTATTTTGTTCCTATTGGCTCCTTACCTCGAAATGCCATTACCTTTGTTTTTATAGTGGAGATTTTAGTATTGTATTGTTTGCAAATCTGATGCAGCTTAGAAACAGATTTCGCAAAATTCCACATAAGTTTCCGATTTAAATTTGAATTTGCCAACCGGACTTTCGCTATCACAGAAAAAATGTACATGCGACGTTTTGATCAACCAAACAATCGGCAGCCGACTTCAGGCTAATTATAAACACTGATATATGTAAAGAAATTAATAATACTTTATCAACCCAGTCGCAGTGTTTTGTTGACCTTGGTGGTGTGCAAGTGTTCGTGTTCATTTTGCTCGCGTTTTGTTAGTGCTGTGTGTGCGTTTTCACAGTGAGTATTCATTTGGATTATTTTCTCTTTTGTTAGAAGTATTATTTGCTGGGTCGTTTGGCCGTGATGTACTGCTTCTGTTCAAGTTATACGTTATAGAGGTATATTACAGTCTCTACCTGAACACTGAGGTGAATTGGCGGACACCGTGCAAACTGTTTCTGACACTTCAGTTGTTGGGGCCGAAACGTCTTTCTTGAACGCAAGCAGTAGACCTCGGCCCAGCTGCCCAGCAAATATTAATTCCAACAGCGATGGCGGCCGCGAAACCCTGAGGAATTCTACGTATTCTAATGTATAATCTTTTGATTATACATTATGTGAAGTTTTGTTCTTGACCCTCTAATACGGGTTGATAGTATATTATTACTTTGTTACATGTATTAGTATATACTGTTTCCGTTCTTAGCTTAATCCTGATGTAAACAAACAGGGATGGCACATCTGAAACGCTATGCGCTGCTTGAATGAGGCGTGTCACTCTGACAGAAGGAGTACAGACAGAGTACATATAATAATGATACTGTATAAACACATGTAAATTGTAATAATTTGTCCTGACCAAAGTAAAATCTGTGTGACTGTGTCAGACCGACAGTGAAACACATTATAACACCAGTTAACGGCTTTTTTTAATTAAACGTTTAAATATCGCAACGAAAAAAGTAAAGTTTATTTGAAACGACAATAAAAGCTGTGATAATTACCAGTGTAGTAAATACTATTAGTTTTTATCAGAGAGTAATTCAATGCCCTTCATATCTGTGTCTGAAATTGTATCATCACTTGAGTCAGAGTTATTATTTATAAGAGTGTGCATTGTCCACAACGACGTCAGTAATGCGGGCCAGTTGCCATAGCTTATCTTCTTCCTTGATTATATGTTGTATACAACGACCCCACTTGTCTGTCGTTCTTTCACTTACCGCCTCCTCAATAAATTGTTTTATATCAAGCAGCTAATGTTGTGTTGTGGCGGGCAACATATCCTTTCAACTGGCTCCATATAAATTCAATCCGATTCAGAATAAAGTGTAAGGAGGAAGTCTTAAAACGACGTGCCCTGATTTAAGTGGCAAGATAACTCTCACATGACTATACAGACATTCTGCATATGCGCGTAACACATTACTGTGTGAACAGTGTCAACGCCTCTGACCAATAGCGTTTTAAATTCGCCACTTGGGTTTGTTTACATCATGATTGAACTAAGGACGGAAAGAGTACATAAATATCGTAAAGAAGGCTGCCGATCCAGACTTTATTTGGGCTATATCTACATTAAATGGATTCCTGTGTGATAAGGGAATTACAGCACAAAAACCGAAATATTTAAATCCATTGTTAGAAGTATCATGACTTACGACTTAGTTTGGACTACTAATAAACACACAAGAACGAAATTAATGACAGCAGTCATGGACTTTTGGAGACGTTCGGCAAGAATATCCAGACGTGAGGAAATTAGAAATAAAGTCATTAAGGACAGAATGAATGTAAAAAATTTAATTGTTGATTTTAGCTAAAAAAATTAAAATTTGCCAAGGAGAATATTGTTCTAAGACTTTCACGGCCGGTGTCAGTTGTATTAAAAGTATGTACCGGGCTGTTTGGCCGTGGTCCAGTGTTTTCAAAAAACAAACGTTTCAGCAGCACCACTGGCTACCATCATCTGTGGAATTCCACGAATTCGAGTCTACCTGAACGCGGGTTGTTATACGTCAGGCCAACAGTACTCTGGTGAAGGCTTAACACAATACTGTGGGCCTGACGTTTAACAGCCAGCGTTCAGGTAGACTCGAATTCCACTGATGATGGCAGCCAGTGGTGCTGCTGAAACGTTTGGTTTGTTTGAAAACCCTGGACCCCGGCCAAACAGCACGGTACATACTTTTAATACAATGCCAAGGAGAGTTGTGGAATGGATCCCACCAGGAAGAAGAAAAAGAGGAAGACCACCTATCACCTGGATAGAAGAAATTCAGACAATATTGAGGGAACGAGAAATTGAAGAAGATCTTTGGATGGACAAGCAGCAGTGGAAGCTGGGAATTCAGTCACTTCTGTAATCTTTGGTTCCGGAAATTGTGTAAACATTGTAGGCTACAGCTGGAATAAATAATAAAAAAATATTTGTAAATAATAACTAAATTGTAAATTATTATTTGTAAATAATAAATCTAAATCCACAGTGTAGTCTTCACAAGGCTTTTGAAACGAAAAAAAGCTTTTGTCTACACCTACTCCAGGATGTATGAAGAAGAAGAAGAAGAAGAAGAAGAAGAAGAAGAAGAAGAAGAAGAAGAAGAAGAAGAAGAAGAAGAAGAAGAAGAAGAAGAAGAAGAAGAAGAAGAAGAAGAAGAAGAGGAAGATAGTTGAAAGTTTTTTGTGATACGTATACACTGCCAGCAATCTGCAAACGAAATTCGTTTGGTGTACGGACCAGTGGGTGAACCTTGACGAAGCTGAGCAATTCGTTCGGTGGCGCTCTTTACTATTTACTATTTACGTGCACACTAAGAGAACGAATTCTTCCGTTACCTTTCGTTCGGCGTCGAGTTGTATGAGTAAAGCGAAAGTCAGAAATGTATAAAACACACACACACACACACATCTAAAATTTATTGTTAGCTTTGAGAACGCCTGTACAGACCTGTGTTGACGTCGTCTGGTATGACGTCGCGGGAAGAACAATGGTGTGACATACACGTGAGTACTGTGTACAGTATTTGTTGTACCAGTCAAGACAGTAATGTAACCCAGATACAAATAAACGCAGCTTTGAAATACACGAATGTGTTAAAGTGCGACTAAGTTAAGGAAATAACCTACGAGACCGAGAATTTGGAAAAACGATTTATTAAGGCTAGCCTTAGGGATGAAGCCTAAGCCCATCCTAATGAAATTTATTAACATCTTGCATCTGCCAAAAGAGTGTTGTACAGCATACGAGTGCGGAAAATCAGGCAGTCTTTACATGACCGACACGCATGTTATAGGCCTAAGCTATAAAAAATACTTAATTAGAACATGAATTTGTAAAATCAGGCAAGAGAAAACACTCAATTTGTACACTAATATTGTAATTATTGGTTCTAATCTATTCTAATCACTTTTACAATCTTTGGTTCCGCTAACTGTGTAAACATTGTACAACCGGAGTTATGATGAGAAGGCGGCCGATTGTTTGGTTGGCCGAAGCATCGCATTTATATTTTTTTCTGTGTGGGGGGGGGGGCAAAAGTTTGCCAGGTAAATTGAAATTCAAATTGTACAACTGTCTTTCAAAGAAATAAATACTGCAAGCTTGACACGGATGTAAAGGGGAAAGGATAAACAGTTAAAACGAACGAAAACACAGATCAAATACTGCATAAATATCTGTACAAAACTGTCTGAGGTTTCTATTCTTGGTGGCCGTAACATAAAATTTGTTCGCCATACCGGTCACTTGTCAGTTGCAGTAATTTTAGTTCTGTAACCTGGTAACGAGATACTAAAATCTAATTACAATTTTTCTCAAACAATTTGAAATCTTGCCTAATGAACAGGTCAGTTGAATATCTTTATCATCCCACATATCGTTATTAATAATTTTAACCACACGAAATGCTATCACTGACAGAAGATATTTAATCTGTGTTTGTATTTTAATTGTACTATAACTGCTATGTATTCGGTTAATTAGTTTATATACATTTAGTGACAATTGTTAATACTGTATCTTAGTTGTAATCATTTATTTGAATTAAGCTTAAAAAGGATTATTTCAGTTAGGATTAATTTTGCAATGTTAAGTAGGCTATCTATTTTTTTTTACTATTTGTTAAAATTTAGTATAGTTTGGATAAGGTTTCTATAACTGCACAATAAATATGTGAGAAAATTTATTGTTGGCGATAAGAGTTAATTGGACCTACGAAAGATTGTTTTCTGTTGAATTAAATATATTATAGCAAGGACATTAATAGACCTTAACTTGTCACTGCTCACAGTATGTGGTGAGCAGGTAATTGTGAATGTAATGAACATTGTAAACTTTAATAATGGAATAAAGATATAAAAAATTTGTAATTAGCTTTATTATCAAGTTAGTGGGGTTACAGGTGCATTTACTGTGACGGGTTTCTCTAAAACTCTCGTATTATACCAGTATGCTCTTTTAACTGCAGAAATCGTTTACTATTTTGAACGGAGTATATTTATTTTTCACATAAATATCAACATTAGATATTATGGGAAAAATTATAAAAATTCCGGATTTTTCTTCTATCTGTTCAGTAATTTAACAATATTGTAGACAGTGTTCTGAAGCAGGTCTGTAACTGATGTATGATATGGTGAAGAAGCTGCAGACGTTCAACCATATGTGTGGCACTCTAAAGTAACTCTAAACTAACAAGGAGAGAAACACACCTGAAGTTTTACAAGGTGACAGTATCTATGGGTTTGAGAATTCGCCTTTAAAGAAGTGCCAGACCAGTCGTATGCAAGCGATCCAAATGAGGTTTCTCACGCACGTAGCAGGGTATATTCTTCAAGGTGGCAAAATGTCGATGTAGGTCTATGTCAGGAGTTGAATATTATGAGTATACTTGATACGATTGCCTAATATCGGCTAAAATGCTTAGAACATCTTAACTGAATGGATTACCACCGCTAATTATTGAATCACAAACAATAAACCTCAGATCGGAAATCTGAGAACGATGAGCTGAGAAGCTTGAAAGCGCTAATCGGAATAATTTTTCTATAGTGGTATACAACAGTGATAATTCTGTTTGTGATTTTGACCACTAACACAAATTTCTTAATTAAAATTATTGAATCACAAGTCGAAGGGCGTCCGAAGAAGCGTTGGAGTTGGAGGGACCACCCTAATAGTCTGCCTGCTTGGGACTGGAACAAACCATTCCTTCTTGACGACGACGATGATGATAAAGAACAGTTGTAGACCACATAAGCATACAAAAAAAAACACTAAAATTTAGAAACATACGGATTTGGTTTTCCATCCCTTTTAGTCTGACCACACAGCTTGATTTTCACTAATTTTTCAAAGTTTACATCTCTCTTTTGGCCTCGGGGATTCCAAAATTTTGAAATTTCCAAAACGTAACACTACATTTAGAAGTCAGTTAAAGTTCCCATTAATTTGGTACCATACAATTGGGATTTTACAAGTTTGTCCCCATCATATTTTCGCTTCCCATCCTCTCGTTTTTCGGGAAATAAATTGAACGAAAACAATAGAGTTCTGCAAGTTAAAGGAGTGGACACGCGCGCCAAGCTTTAACAAAATTGGTTGATGCGTTCAAAAGGTATCGTGAGACGTATGCCAAACATGACATGCCAGGCAGGGAGTGAGATAGACAGACAGACAAATGCCAAACGGTCGAGTGAAAACTTAGAACTCGTTTCGATCGTTCAATTATTTCTTTTTGCAGAGCCACAAGAAACACGCAAACTAATCAAGAATCGTCCACTCAATTTATTTTTTGAATCCATCACGCTAGCGGTACGTAAACATGCACAATACACCATTCCTCTCGTGTACAAAATAATCCCACACACACACACACACACACACACACACACACACACACACACACACACACACACACACACACACACACACACACACACACAGAGTTATTGTAACAAAAATATTTAGCGACACATCTGCGAGGGGAATTTTCCACTAACGTTTCCATTTAATTTACTTTAATACGATTTGTAACTCTCTCATGTCATAAGTTAATAGCCAGAAAGAGGAGAATTCCCAGTCACAAAGGGGAGTAATGCCCTCGTGGCTACGAACCGCCTCACAAAGCTTACGTTCCTTTATCAGTATCCTATTAAATTAATTGTATTGTTTGATTTTTTGGCTATTTCTGATTCACTGTCTACGAATTTACAGTAAAAACGTAAAAATATGTTAACTAAGAATTCAGGCATGAAAATGAAACAAAATTATTGTCAGCAATATTATTTATATTACTATAAACACCCCAAATTGATTATTCTGTTCCTAAAAATTTCATGCCTCTATGCCTTGCCTTCATGGTATTCGCGCACGCGTAAAACTATACTCACCTTTCAATAAATTCAACATATACGCAATTTGCAGTAAGCATATTGTTACGACATTGTACGACACAACATTCTACGTGTTTCTCGGCTATTCCAGCGGAGCCCGGCTATTGCTGCTACTTTGAGATGCAGGACAATTACGTGACACTTGTCACGCGTCCGCAACGAGACTGATCCAGACTTCACCGGTCCACGCTTACTGTGTTCAAGGCGGCAAGCAATTACGCTCTAGTGTTTTCTAGTAGCGTTGACGCGTAGTATGGATTATTCTGGAATCTCAGCGGGGTATAAATACTAGCATTCAGGGACGATTAGTTTCAGTTTAAGTGGCGATTTATTCAAGTGAGGTTCGAGTTTACTTTAGGCGATTACTCTGTGCGTTCAAGTAATTATTAGTGAAAAGTGATTATTGTGCGAGACTTTATTAGTTTACATTATTATTGGTGTAGGCAAAGTAACTTGAATTATTGTCGAGTATAATCTTGTTGAATAGCGTGTTGAATACAAACTGTTAATTGTGATACTTAAAGCTAGTTTTTAGTGAATTAATTGGTGTCTTGAATCTTGTTTTCCACTGTAGCATACGACGATAGGTGAGACCGTCGTAAGAATTTATTGCGACAGTACAAATAAGTGATGTACTGAGCATGAAATATAAAAATTTAAATTTACTTAATAAACTGTAAATAATTAATAATATATTAGAAATAAGCATGTTATGGATTGCAAGCTTGACTCAGACAAAAATATGAACAGGTGTTTCGACCTGAATCAACGTGCACACACACACAAATGTAACTGAAAGTGTGTATACCAGTATTTTGCTAGTGTGTGTGAACGCAGGTCTCTGCAGGCAAGTTTGTCACCCCAGTATGAATAATTGCACAATGACTGTTTTCCGTAATTATTCATAAACTAGAATTAAGAATTAAAATCCAAAAGCACCATAAAATGTAAATAAATTTAATAAATACTGTGTGCGAAAACCACGCGAAAGTGACACGCCGTACAAGTGCAATAGTGAAATAACTGTGTACAAATCAAAAGGGTTAAGTTGCAATGTCCAAAATTACAATGAACATGTGTTGTAAAATTAGTTATAAGATAAGTATAAAAAAATACTTACAGGACTCTGCAATTCGCAGAAATATAAAAAATAGTGAATTTGACAAAGAGTGGGGGAACTGACGCCAAAGACAGTTTCTAACATGTCGATTTTGTATCACTGAAGGGTGTCGACCAAGACATGGGTATAAATAGGACACGCAAGCTTCAGTGGTTCTCTTTCTTGAATCATCCACGATGCAGCGGGAGCTTATGCCCGTCAGCACGGCATATTTATTAATATTTTTATAAACAGTTTAAATTGCCAGTTATGTACAAATACGTAACCAAGCTATAAGACAAACATTGTAATTAATAACAGTATTACTGAAGAAGTTCCATAGCGATACGACGCTGGACAAGAGAAGAAGTTCCATAGCGATACGACGCTGGACAAGAGAAGAAGTTCCATAGCGATACGACGCTAGACAAGAGAAGAAGTTCCATAGCGATACGACGCTGGACAAGAGGAGAGGACGAGAGAGTGAGAGACAGCCGACGCTGGACAAGAGGAGAAGAGAAACAGCCGACGCTGGACAAGAGGAGAAGAGAGACAGCCGACGCTGGAGGCGAGACGAAGATGAACACCGATGGAACAAAAATGATCGAGTATGATTGACGATAATAAGGTGACAGACAACTTATTCATATCTTAATCATACACAGTATACAAAGACAGTTAAAGACATTAATATTTTATTTAAAAATAAGAGTAATATTTCTTATATAGTAGAGTTAAAAATCATAGATGTTTTAGAAATACGATTAACGTAACAAGAGCTCAAATTAATATGATATAAAATGATTACAAAGAATATAAATAAAAACAATGAGTATTTGAGAAAACAGTACTGAGAAGTAATAACTATTAATCTTTTGAGTACGTACCATATATAGAAAATAGATTTAAAAATTGATTTTGAAACATATTAATAGACTGAGTAGTCTAAAAATGAGATTTTTCTTTTATATACTATTTAGTAGCATAGAATGTTTAGTTAGAAAGGATGTATATATCTTAAGCCTTACGGCATTATAACAAATAATAACTAATGTTTTTTAAATCGAAGTCAGTGCCATGTGCACATATGTTTTTATAGTATCAAATAAATATTAATTACCGTTTCAAGTCCGTAGAGTTCTTATTGCAGATATACCTGACACCCAATTTAAATGTTATATGTTTAAAGAATTTGTCAATCTTGAACGTGAGACCGTTCACGCCTATTTATGTATATGTAACGTTGTTTAAATTTGGTGCTCCAAGATCGAAGGACTCCACAAATTTAAATTAAATTAAATTTGCCAAATTGTCACGTTATAATATTTTTATTTTTATAATAGACTACGCATATTTTAACGATTTAAATTATCATTTTTAGAAATACAGCAATCCTCTGTTATAACGAACCCCACTAAAACGGATCCCGCTTTTAACGGACACAAAAACATGGACCGTTGAAAAATCAACGACAGTCGTGTTCAAATGTTTACAGTGAGATAAATAAAAGACCGCCTCAACTTTGTTTCTGAGTGTGTTCAGCAGTCAACAAATGAAAATATATTACCCTATTGTGATCAGTTCCGGCATCTTCTTGATTTATTGCCAAATGAAATTAACTCTAATCAATCTCAAACAAAAATTAGTAATTTTTTTAAGCCAGTAAATATGGAAATTGATTCTGACACATGACACATGATCCTTGGTTTTGAAGGAGATATACATTGGCCAAAGTCTTTACTACAAATATGAACATTTTATGTAAAATATTGTTACCACATTACAGAACAATCTACATGTTTTTCTAATGTTCCAGAGGAATCGAGATATAATGTTGCGTGCGTATGTGATGTCAACATGCACTCGCGAGACTCTGCCAGACTGTGACAGAAGCCGCGAGCACTGTGTCAAGGCCGCAATCAATTACGTCGTAGTGTAGAGCTAATACGTAGTATGTGGAATAATCTAGATTTTTCGGCGGGGTATAAATACCAGTGCTCAGGGACGGTCAGTTCAGTTTATTGTCGGGGGATTACAAGTGATTACTCTGTGCGTTCAAGTGGTTATTGTGGTAAAGTGTTGTGTTTTATAATCGGGCGGTATAATTGTAATACAATTGTGTTTTATATTTGTTGACATTTTACTGCGTGTGAACAATTTTTAGTTGATTTGTTGTAAGAGACTGCGTTGTTAATTACAAACTGTTTTATTGTGATAATTAAAGCTGGTGATTAGTGACGTAATTAGTGTCTTGTATTTTGTTTGTTTTCCACTGTACCATACGACGATCAAGTCGACCGTCGTAACAATATAAACCGTTCTTGACAATAGATTAAGTTTTTATTACAATTATGTATACAGTATTTTGTACAACATATAACTGTTTCCTATTGGTCTATTGTTGTATACTTATTGATTTTATATAAAAGCAGTAAAATAAATAATTTCTATTTGCATCCAAGTAGTTAAGATAAGCCATGTCCATATTACGAGGCCTACGTACAATACACAGATACAGTTACAACGGACATACAATATAACAGACACCTCGGAGCCCCTATTACTCCGTTACAATGGGGGATTACTGTAGTAGCCTCTTTTCTCCCGTTCCTTTACTGTTTTTTCCTTTCTCCTTATTCATCTCTTAGTTCTCTATTCTTTTCTTCTTTGATCCCTTTCTGCTTCTATTTTATCCGCCTTCATTTGCCTTAATAATTTGCAAATTTTTACAGTTATAATTGTCATATAACAATTATAACTATTTATATATAACAGTTTTAACTAAACCATATGACAGAGTGCCGCTTTGCAATATTGTGTAGAGCTATGCAAAATCAAGGAATAAGTAGTAAGTATATAAATGCAACTAATCAACTATTTAAAGATATGACAACTCAAGTTAAAATAGGGAAAAGGATATCCAGCAAGATAAATATTAGTAAGTGCTTGAAACAGGGTTGTTGCATAGCTCCGACTTTGTTTAAGATCTACCTAAATGAAGCCCTAACATCGTGGAGGAAGAAATGTCGTAATATGGGTGTACCAGTTGGAATTGACAAGATGTTTACAATTCACATTGCTGACGATCAGGCTGTAATTGAAGAGGACGAAATGGATATAAGTTATATGCTTAGGAAACTAGGACAAAAATATGCGAAATGGGGTCGCGAAATAAATCCCTCAAAACTGAGTACCTCATGGTAGGTGGTAAAGGTCAGGACCGAAAACTAGGAACAAAAGTGATAAAAAATATTTAAAACTTCAAGTATTTGGGTGTAACAATGACATCGGATGGTGACAGCAACCAAGAAATAAAAGTAAGAATAGGACAAGCTAAAACAGCAACAAAACAATTAAACAGTCTGCTTTGGAGTCCACGAATAACAAAAAACAATAAAATCAGAATATATAAAACAATAGTCGAAAGTGTAGACCTATATGGAGCAGAACTGTGGGAAATTAATGAACGAAATAAATCCATAATAAGAGCTATGGAGATGGATTACCGGCGGAGGTGCTGTAGACTAACAAGACTAGATAGAGTGAGAAATGTAGAGATAAGACATGCTAAGGGAATCGACTTTGACATTATAGAAACAATAGGAGCAAGAAGACTGAATTGGTTTGGACAACTAAATAGAATGTCGGATGAGAGATGGCCAAGGAAGGTATGGAAATGGACTCCACCCTCTAGAAGAAAAAAAGGAAGACCTAAACATTCATGGAAAATGGACGTCAAAGACGGAATGAATCCAAGAGGACCTACAAAACAGGACTGTTTAGACAGGTGCCAGCGGAAGCTAGGATACGAGAGGTGGCGTTAGCAGTAATTAAATAGCCTAAAAAAAATTAATTGTCATCATGTCAATTTTCTTGGAAGCAGGATTATCTCAACATGTCCAGAAATTTTTTAGCTTTATGAGGATCAGCTGAAAATTTCGCGGAGCGAGACATCTATAGCTTAGCGGCACAATTAAAAAATGTTGTGTATTGTAAGATATATAATTCGTATAAACACCTGTGTTCCTGTTGATTTCCAAATCTATCTGGCAATTTATTAACCACGTGTCAGATGTTTGAAATTTACGTGTCAAACGTGTTTTGAAAAGTGAACAAAGATGAAGACGTATTGCAATTCTTTGTTAAAAAAGATCTAACGTCAATGGAAATAACACAACAAAATGGTAAGTGTGTTAGGAGACGCTGCGCCTACAAAATCAATGGTCTGTAAGTGGGCACTGGAATTTAAACGTGGTCATACAAATACTGGAGGTGATCTCCACAGAGGGCGATGTAAAATTGCAACAACTCCAAACACATACACAAACCCAGCTTACACATAACTTTTTCATACAAACTACTTGTGAGTTAAAATATTGTAACGATGGAACCCTCTCGAAAAGGCGAAAGCGTCTTCCACCCGATCAGATGTAGTGTCTCACTCAAGGCCGCACTCAAGTAGTTTCGAGACTGTTCTGGTGAACACGTGAAACACGCATTATGCCGGCACGCAGCAGTAAGGACTTAAATTTATTCTGGAACATCAGCGCGACCTAAATAAGCAAGAGCGGCTGGCTTTGTCAGTCAATTTACAGTAACCGATTTCTTTAGTGCGGATCGAGTTTTTATCAAAGTACTGTGGAATGTGATCAGTGTGTTCTAATAAGTGAACATTATTAGCGAACTATTAATTGCAAAGATCAGTTGTGTGTGGACAAATTTAACATGAATTGTTGTACGAGCTGATTACAAACTATTTGTGATAAATTAAATTTGGTAATTATTCATTGGTGCCTGCATTTTGTTTCCACCGTACTATACAACGATCAGTGAGACAACAAAAATTCGTCAGAAAAGTGTTTACAAGAAGTGGCATTGTAAACGTCGAAACACCCATACTTGGGCAGAGAAAACCCACATGAGACTGCTGCAAGACATGACCAACATACTTTTTCATTTAATGTGTGGTGCGGCCTTCTTGGTGATAATCTCTTAGGCCCTTTTTTCTTACCACCAAGGCTTAATTGAAGACAATACTTACATTTTTTGCAAGTGCATCTGATGGAACTCTTGGAAGGTATTCCACTTGCAGATTAGAGTGCAGATGGGATTTTTGAATGACAAAGCATCTGCTCACTATTGTCGTGATGTGATGAACCCTTTATATAATACATTCGGCAAGCGATGGATTGGTCGAAACGGACCAGCAAAATGGCCACCTCGATCTCCCGATCTCACGCCGGCAGAGTTTTTCCTTTGGGGTTGGATGAAGTCGTTAGTTTATTCTGCTCGTATTGACACACAAGAAGAATTGAGACTTCGCATAACAGAAGCTGGAGCTACTATTAACAATAATTCTGATGCTATAAGACGTGCACGGTTTGCCTGGATTCGCCGAGCTGAATTCTGCATTCAACAAAATGGCGGCCACAGTGAACAACTGCTTTGAATGAACGTTTGCAGCTTTATTATCAATTTAAAAATATTGATATTTAATTATTTAAAAATCAATAATGTAAGTTTATAATTTGTTTTCAATTAAATTTGTTCTGAACACGTTTACAAAAATTTTTATTTTGTTTAAAATGTAACACTCTTCAGACACATTTCGGTAAGGTTTTTTTTAATTAAAGTCAAATTTCCTAAATTAGTACCTAATTTTAATAGACATTGTACACATCAAATTCTTCATAATTAAATTCTCTACAAGGTTAGTTTGAAATTTTTATTTGTTTATTGGCAAATTTACGAAGTTATTGTATCCCAATTCTAAAAATGTGTGTTTTTCGACTCAAATGTTTTGGGTTTTATACAGTTTTTCTTAGAAATTAATTAAGATAAAGCTCTGGGACCGCTTTTATTCAATTGTTCAGATCAAAAACCATAAGAAACCACCAAATTTACCCTTCACTTTATACCCCAAGAATTTCAGTATGGCGTCATTTTTCCTTACCGTGGGAGCAGAAATCAGGGCGAACTGGTTCGCGAGCTGTAACTCGCTAACAAACCGTTTTCGGACCTATGTTTATATGTACTTTTTTTCTTATTTTAGCTATAGAATCAGGTTCCGAGAGATTGCCGTGCAATTTTGTATCACCCTGTATACAGTTTTTAAAATTATGAATAGTAATAACAAAAAATGTATTCAAAAATAATGTGATCAAATAATAATGTAATAATCAATATACATTAATATTAGTACAGTATTTAAATATTTTAAAGAAAATATTAATATTATTAATTTTGTTGTCGTTGTTGTTGATTCCTGCATTCTCCTCCTTCTCCTTCTTGTTGTTGTTGTCGTTGTTGTTTTTGTTGTTGTTATTGATTTTATTCTTATTCTTCTTTCGATTATGTTTATTTAACATGAATATTATGCAACCGATCAAAACGAAAACATTGAGAGGTATACTGTAGTAATCGTATTACTGTACTGTACTGTTGTGTATTGAGAGGTATACAAGAACAGAAATCATGTATAATCTTTACAATTGGTTAATCTTTGATGAACAAAGAGGACGACAGAATATTTTAATTACAGGCATATTCTAAAATAAGTACGGAAAGTAGGAAAGAGGAAAATTTATGTTCGCCACATAACAACAGAGAGAAAATGGAAGGAAGTTCATTTGACTTAGCGATTTAACTAATACAATATGTATTAGGGTACATATAATAATATTAATATTTTGTATTTTTATTTTCTATATTATTATAATTTATTTTTATTTTGTACGTAACACTTCAGTTTCTTGCAAGTTTGTTATACTCTGTAATATTTCTTTAAACTATGAATACTTCTGCAAGTAAACTTTTATATCGTGTTGTCACTTAATTATTGAGGGGTGATTATTCTTGTATCAATAATGGTTGTACGGAAATATCAGTGTAACGAATAAAAATCCTTACTGATGTAGAAGCCCACATAAAATAAGAATATTGGAACGTGATGCGGAGATAAGGAGGAATAACAAGGAACATAGGTGGAAAATCTAAGATATAGAGCTGGACTACTGATGAAGCTGACGTAGACTTATAAGATAAGATAAGGTCAGATGTGCAGACATACGGACTATAATAAATACTGACATAACATTAGCGGAATGAATCGACATTGAAAGCTTAATGTGTCACGGAAATATCCAGAAATGCCAAGCGAACGGCATCCTTATAAGACAGATGTATGGACACGTTTAAATAGAGGGAAAAGTGGTGAAAACACAATATAAAATTTTACTTGCAGAAGTATTTATAATTTGAAGAAATGTTACAGGTCGTTATAATTTAAAAACCCATTTATAATTTATGTTTATGTATAGGGCTTACTTGCCAATTCCTAGCATTCCTATATTTAACTTAACTAATATTAAAGCAACAAAACGAGGTAAATGACAAACCGATATTCAGTTATTCAACTATTGTACTGCTTGCGTCACTTTAAAATTGAGAAACAAAGTTAATCATACCCGTCAATTGCGAATAGTCGAACGCTTCGTTTGGTGGGCAAATTATTGTAAAAAAAGAATATTTAAATTTACTAAAGTCTGAAACAATTTGCTCTAAGTTTGACTAAAGTGATTAAAGGAGAATTTTATGTCAGTAGCACGTTTGACAACTCGTAGTTGTTAACGTAATACTCGATGTGTTTTCAACCTACCTTTCTAGATGCGATTCTAACTTCCACTTACTTGTCACTTTGTGTCTTTTATCACTAAATTACTGCATTCGTGAAATGTATAACAAAAGAGACCTGGTTTAATGTGGACCGAAAACTTAAATACTGGTAAGCCAATTACATAACGCTATTGAAAAGACTGCAAGTGCTGGTACGTGAAAGTAGTACACGTTTGTCCGCTAGTCGAGCAGACGCAGTGACCCTGTCAAGGCCGTCCCCTCAAGTAGCTTCCAGACTGTTCAAGTGCTCTTAACTACGTTAATTACATTGACACACGGCTAGCAATATTGCTGTGTTGTTGTGTTGTAATATGTACCCAGCAATACGGATACCAGTAATTAATTATTGTGTTATAATTAGTGCGGGAGTCTTAACACACTGACAATTATGATTGCGTGTGGACAAATTTAATTTGAATCATATGTATGAGAATATCTTGTTGATTTTACATTGTTATTTGTGACTAATTAAAGCTGGTAATTAGTGAGTTCATTGGTGTGTGTATTTTATTTATTTCCACTGTACAATGCGACGATTATAACAATAGCCTTAGGGAAAGTGTGAATGTTTAAGGAAGATGATAAGGAAGATCTTAAGGAAGATGATGAATGTAGAGTGAGAAATAACCAAGAAATAGATCGGCTACTGAAGCATGATGACATCGTAAGGTTCGTTAAAGCTCAACGAACTAGCGTATGCCAAAGTGAATCCCGAGGGCACAGGTGTGGAACAACAGAAAGAGGGATTGGGTTAGGGTAAGATGGATGGAGATGTGCTGGAAGGTTTCAGAACAATGGATATACGAGTTATACAGAGATGGCAATGGACATGAGACTTTAGAAGCCAGGGCTCATATTGGGCTGTAGTGCTGAGGAGGAGGAGGAGAGACATAACGACCTTATATTGTATTGCATCAGTCATGTTTAATTAGAAATCATGTATAGTTTCCATTTGGATGTCGAATCAACAACTTCGTCAGCCTAAGGAGTACGAGGATCTACAACAATTGTATTGTGCGAGATCACCAACAATTGTTGGTCCCCATCCTGATAACAATTTGAAAGAAAAACAGTACCGTATTAGAACGGGATACGGTACCAAGCACATCAAACAACGAACTCGGAACTATCACGTTTCGTCCTGGCTCTTTAATACTAGGAAAGTAAAAAACTATTTATTCGTTAACATTTTATTTATAAAACGTTACAAAAAGAAAATTTTACATTTCACAAAGATTCAAAAACGTTTTTTATAATTATAAAGATAGATAATCACGAACATTATTAATAGACTCTATACGAGGACATTTGATGTAATTTATCCTGCAAATAAATATTGCAGCTTTTGTAAGTAAGCAGGAACAAAGAGGATAAGTCGAACAAAGACAGTCTATGTGTGCCTGTATATGTGTTTGAATGTGTTATGCAGTAAAATTAACATTACTGACTGAATTTTAAACAATCGAAAAGTATAGCAAGGGAAGTTTCGCGCGCGCGCGTGGCTGTGTTATGCAGTAGCGTAACTGTTGAGGGAGATCAGGCGATCAATCCGCCGCAAAGCTATTACAAATGTCTGGAAATTCTATAACCACTTAACGTAGTCCAATTTCTAAGCCAGTTGGGAGTGTCAAAATGAGGCTTATAAAGAATATTATAGAACGAATATAAATAAAACGAATTACAGTATTTGTAATATTTTATTAATAAAATAAAGTTCAAAGTTTATTAATAATGACAGTCACACAACATTTGATAAACAACATATAATTTTATAAAATTATATGTGAAGAATAGTATATTTCTCATTTGTCTTCAGAAAAATGAGGAGTACCAACCTTCAAGCTGCTCCCCCCCCTCAGAAGCTAATCCCATTTGTCTTGAAAAAAGTGGGGAGGACAAGCTGCTTCCCCTTAGAAGCTAATGCCATCTCATTTGTCTTGAGAAAAGTGGGGAGGACCAACCTTTAAGCTGCTCACCCCCCAAAGGCTAATCCCATCTCATTTGTTTTGAGAAAAATGGGAAGGACTAACCTTCAAGCTGCTCCCCCTAGAAGCTAATCTCATCTCATTTGTCTTGAGAAAAGTGGGGATGACCAACCTTCAAGCTGCCCCCCCCCCCACTAGTAGCTAATCCCATTTCATTTGTCTTGAGAAACGTGGGGAGGATCAACCTTCATGCTACCACCCACAGAATCTAACCCCATCCTCCCAAATGTTACTATCACCCTCTCCCAGGAGCTGATCCTAGTTAAAGGTTGACAACGATAGAGAAGTGTAGGCGCAGTAAAACACGAGAGTGGAGTAGTAGGGGGACTTGTTATACCTACCAATATTGTCGTGTACCCCCCCCCCACCTTTCTCCCTACCGGCGCAAATTGAGCTTCTCTAACGTTGACAATCTCTACTCTACATGTGTGTGTGTGCGCGCGCGTGTATATCTCGAAGGAAACCTTTATTTCTGGGTCGCTGTTTCAGTACTTGCTCAAAATATTTTGTGATCTGTGAAAGAGTGTAATGTAACTGAGTATGGATGGCACAAACAACTCGTAAACATGGTAGTTGACCACCATGTCAGTTGGACTGACTAGCGCGGAAGGCGGCGTTGTTCAAACACGTCGCTGAGTGCGTAATACTGTAACAGAAATGTACAAGTAGATGAAAACTGTTGGCCAAACATCGTAAAACAAAAAGACCAGAAGCGACGCAGTTCAGTGTGTAGCCTGTGTAAACTAAAGCTAACTACGGCCGCAGCCTGATTACGAATTAAACCTGTTTACGGAACATTTCTCCCTAAGTCCAAAACAGATGTTTGCTGTTGTAGTTTTATATATGCCAAGTTGTTCATCGTCGTCGTCATCCTTTACGGCTTAGGCTAGTAGCCTGCTCCAGTCTCAATAGAAGTTATCCAACCATCGTTTGCGGGGTCTTCTCACACTTCTCTTCTCCCTTGGATGATAGTTAAGGGCATGATACCTTCCGTATTGCCTATGTTCAAGATTGCGCCCGTCTCTCGTTTTTCATGTCTGTTCTAAGTATAGACCATACTTTACACTCAAACAAGGTGTGTGTTGCTGTGTCAGCTTGTCTACAGTACAAGCAGCTGTTGTTCAGTCTTTCCTATATACTTCGTATGTAATGCCTGAAAGTACCACGCCCAGTTAGTACCGGGGAATCAAGGTTTCTATGTTGGCATCCAGTCCGTTGTCGGCGTCATCCTTTACGGCTTAGGATAGTAGCCGGTTCCAGTCTCCTATTACTGTGTTCCATCTAACAATTGCTGTGTTAACACTTGTGAGCTTTCTACTTAAACTTCGCTTTCAATTTTCAATTCTGCTTTCAACACCGAGTAGTTATCGCGCATGCCTTAGACCGAAGGTACTGAACGCATGCCACAAAGTGTCTACACATGTGCGTCACAGTTGTCAATGTTTGTCCAGTGTAAACGTGAAAATGGATGTGACTGATACTGCTATGTTAGCGGGTATAAGTGCTGCATTTTTAGTGCTGAAAAGAGTTAGAAAAAGGCGTAAAAATTATCAACGCTCGATATGGTTGAAAGATTATTTAGGAACGCGGAATTTTGGAATTATGAGAAAACTGGCTGATAGGGTTCTGTTTAAGAACTTTACGTGAATGTCTAGAATGAATTTTTACATGCTTTTACAAATGGTGAAGCCTAAGATCGCAAAAGAAAATGCTCGCTTTAGAGAAGGAATACCAACTGAAATGAAATTAGCAATCACACTTAGGTATTTGGCTACCGGCGATTCATTTGCTTCTTTGATGTACTTATCCAAGCAATCCATTGATCTGTACAATGATTTGATTGTCTGTATCCAAGCAATTCATTTCATCAATGCTTCCCGCAGTTATTTCACAGTCAGTTCATACTTCGTAGCCTAAACAGCGTTAACACAATTTCTTTTCATTTTGTTTGTATAATTTTTTTCCATAATGTCCCATAAGACACAATGTGGCCTATAATCTTCAATAAAGGCCAACGTTTGTTCTGCCGACATGGTAAACAATAAACACAGTTACAGAATCACGAAAACCGAACAAAACCTTTCTGTAAAACTATGAAGTTGCACGGAATATTGAAAGAAGATCCACTGGTGGTGGAAGCACGTGCGTTACTGAATGCGTCACTAAAAACGGTGACCTTCAACTGATTTTGAGGCAGGCTTTGTGCATGCGTTACTTTCGCTAGAGGAAGGTCCTACTGCGCATGCCTCAAATGCACGAAAAGGGCACTAGTGTGGACATAGCTAACGGAATTCATCAACTATCGCTTACGGGGTCTTCCCACACTTCTCTTTCCGCCTTGGACGATAGTCAAGGGCTCTTCTTGAAAATCTATTTGGATCCATTCCCTCTACGTGTAACCGCCACTCCATTTTGTACCGGGAGGTTTTCTCATTTAAGCTTTCAGCTGTGTCTAGCTCCATTCTAATATGATCATTTCTGATAAGATCTCTTCTGCTACAACCCTTTACAGCCCTCAAGAACCTCATTTCCGCTCCTTGTATTTCAGATATATATCTTTGGCCTTTCTAATCCAAGCCTCACTACCATACTTGAGGTTGAGGTATGTCCATTACATTATCATATTTCAATTACGTCTCTTTCTTTGCTTTTATTCTTTACATGTTTAATGATATAGCCACAAAGCGACTGGAAGAGACTAATTTTGTTTTCAACCTCCTTATCATCTTGGTACGTGATACTACACCCTAGATACTTGAAATCTGGCAGCTGTTCTATTGGCGAGTCCTGTATGATAATCTTTGACCTAATATGATTTGCCGCAGAAGACGCGATAACTTTTGTTTCGGATAAGGAAATAGTTTGACTGTAATCTGCCAAAATGTCAGTAAGATAAAACAACTGGAAATGGAAAGTTGTTGTAAAGAAGATTTCTGAGCACACTAAAGTGACAGATTTTTATTATGAGCTTATTTCATTCTAATGTACATCAGTGGCTGCTGGCGAAAAAGAAAGCGTTGTTTCAGCAAGACAATGGGTCATCTCACACGCCAATTGTTGCGATGGCCGAAGTCAAAGGAGTGAAGTTCGAATTGCTTCCTTGCCCACCGTACTTGCCCTGTTTAGAGGCCCCCAGCGACTTTTACGTCTTTCCTAATCTCAAAAATTGGCTCGGTGGAAAAATACTTTCTGATGACAATCAAGTCAGCGATGCTGTAACTGGGTACTTCAAGGAAATCGACAAATCGGCTTATCAATCTGGTATAACCAACGTGGAACACCGATGGAAAAGTGTATACAGCTAAATAGAGATTATGTTGAGAAATAAATGTAAAAGAATCCAAAATATCGGTATGGAGAACTATACATGACTTCCATGTTCTCAGATTTATATTTAAAATCATTTAGTTGTATTCGGTTCGATAATTTCTAACAAGTTTTGGTGTGTTCCTTGTAAATCGAGTTTTATGTTTGACAAATTGAAATGAAATACTTCCGTTGTTGCCGATAACGTAGTACACATAAAAAATTACCCCCTCTCCCTCCAACTACCCTTTTCATTTATAGATAATTCATCTACCCTTCTACAGTGGATTATTATGACCTTCTTTTAAGGATACTTTATTTATCAAAATTAAGTACGTTACTCTTGTTAAAACATAAAACCTTGCAGGTAAATTACCTCTTCCCTTAACCGATCTTCACCAAAATCAACATACCTTGAGTACTCTACAACTCGGGCACATATGCAAAACGTTATTTGATTCTGTTTGAATTTGCGACAGTTATCGTTCGCCATAGAAAAAAATCTGGTTGTCGTGGCACTGCCGACAGAAGTGTTAACTTAAAAATACCATTTCAAATTAAATGAAAAGTACATCATTTCAAAAAGATAATTAATTTATTAAAAAATTACCGTTAAAAATTACGTTACAACTTAAGAAAATAATTACTAAATATTTAAACATTTACGTACAATGCATATTAGACATACTTTTCATTCAACAAAGACTTTTTTGTTACATTGAATTCCTTGTAGCAGGAGGAATGGTAACCAATAATTTCATCGTCATAACTTTCCGGCAATATAACGTCGCTGTATTTATGACGTGATTTCAAGTAAAGTTTACATGAATTCCAGATGTCCGGAGTAAATTTTTTAATTTTTTCCCTTTTTTCTCTAAACCCAGGTATATCTACTAAAGAATTGCACAAAAAGCACTCCATAATTTCCTTTTATTAGCCGCACGTGGTAGAAAATTATCAACCTTGAAGATGGGGCATATGTAACATCTCGAAATGTCTCTAAAATAAACAAAACAGTTGAACGTTTGATAAACAAAAGTACAAGTTGACCCGAAAATTCCAAACACAGGGATAAAGATTTGAGGAAATGACAAAGCGACTGGAAGAGACTAATTTTGTTTTCAACCTCCTTATCATCTTGGTACGTGATACTACCCCCTAGATACTTGAAATCTGGCAGCTGTTCTATTGGCGAGTCCTGTATGATAATCTTTGATCTAATATGATTTGCCGCAGAAGACGCGATAACTTTTGTTTCGGATAAGGAAATAGTTTGACTGTAATCTGCCAAAATGTCAGTAAGATAAAACAACTGGAAATGGAAAGTTGTTGTAAAGAAGATTTCTGAGCACACTAAAGTGACAGATTTTTATTATGAGCTTATTTCATTCTAATGTACATCAGTGGCTGCTGGCGAAAAAGAAAGCGTTGTTTCAGCAAGACAATGGGTCATCTCACACGCCAATTGTTGCGATGGCCGAAGTCAAAGGAGTGAAGTTCGAATTGCTTCCTTGCCCACCGTACTTGCCCTGTTTAGAGGCCCCCAGCGACTTTTGCATCTTTCCTAATCTCAAAAATTGGCTCGGTGGAAAAATACTTTCTGATGACAATCAAGTCAGCGATGCTGTAACTGGGTACTTCAAGGAAATCGACAAATCGGCTTATCAATCTGGTATAACCAACGTGGAACACCGATGGAAAAGTGTATAGAGCTAAATAGAGACTATGTTGAGAAATAAATGTAAAAGAATCCAAAATATCGGTATGGAGAACCATACATGACTTCCATGTTCTCAGATTTATATTTAAAATCATTTAGTTGTATTCGGTTCGATAATTTCTAACAAGTTTTGGTGTGTTCCTTGTAAATCGAATTTTATGTTTGACAAATTGAAATGAAATACTTCCGTTGTTGCCGATAACGTAGTACACATAAAAAATTACCCCCTCTCCCTCCAACTACCCTTTTCATTTATAGATAATTCATCTACCCTTCTACAGTGGATTATTATGACCTTCTTTTAAGGATACTTTATTTATCAAAATTAAGTACGTTACTCTTGTTAAAACATAAAACCTTGCAGGTAAATTACCTCTTCCCTTAACCGATCTTTACCAAAATCAACATACCTTGAGTACTCTACAACTCGGGCACATATGCAAAACGTTATTTGATTCTGTTTGAATTTGCGACAGTTATCGTTCGCCATAGAAAAAAATCTGGTTGTCGTGGCACTGCCGACAGAAGTGTTAACTTAAAAATACCATTTCAAATTAAATGAAAAGTACATCATTTCAAAAAGATAATTAATTTATTAAAAAATTACCGTTAAAAATTACGTTACAACTTAAGAAAATAATTACTAAATATTTAAACATTTACGTACAATGCATATTAGACTTACTTTTCATTCAACAAAGACTTTTTTGTTACATTGAATTCCTTGTAGCAGGAGGAATGGTAACCAATAATTTCATCGTCATAACTTTCCGGCAATATAACGTCGCTGTATTTATGACGTGATTTCAAGTAAAGTTTACATGAATTCCAGATGTCCGGAGTAAATTTTTTAATTTTTTCCCTTTTTTCTCTAAACCCAGGTTTATCTACTAAAGAATTGCACAAAAAGCACTCCATATTTCCTTTTATTAGCCGCACGTGGTAGAAAATTATCAACTTTGAAGATGGGGCATATGTAACATCTCGAAATGTCTCTAAAATAAACAGTTGAACGTTTCATAAACAAAAGAACAAGTTGACCCGAAAATTCCAAACACAGGGATAAAGATTTGAGGAAATAAACAGAAACTAGCAAATCAGTGGAAATAAAATCAAGCAAATTAATAATTCCGAGGGAGACGAGCAATAATAAAACATACAAGATACAGACGAGATACCAAAACTACGAAATAATAGCCAACTAATACACAGAACAAAAAATAACAGAAGTTGGACTAAGAACAACACACACAATTAACTAATTGAACGATGAATACAAATACAACGACTAAAGACAATACTAATATCCCGTAAATGACAAAAGGACGAAAAAATGACGTTTATGTAAAATAACTATAAGTAGTGTAAGTAGTAAATAAGGTTAAACATTGTGCAAATAGCTTTTATAAATATCGAATCTATGAGCGAGAAAGACGAAAACGCGGGTAGGATCGAACACGCGATGTTACATTTGACCGCGCACAAAATTCAAACTTTAAATTAATAAACCTTAAAAAGTGTGTAAATTAACGGGAAAGTGCGAAATAAATACCTAATAGTGCGTATAAATACGGAATAAAAAATATTACTAAAAAACAAAGAGTGATATATGAAACATGAACATGTAAACAGAGAGGGGGAAATTGTTACGGATTCTCGTCGCATTCTTTCTGATGACGTCACATTCTACGGATTCACTCCCGTGTAAATTTTTTCCCTCTCCTCTGCTATAAGAAGTTAACACTTCAAAAATTCTACACACAGACACATTTCAGAAAATGCCTTTTCTTCATGTTTTCTAGGTAATAGAATTAGAATCAGCCCTTGTCTCGATCGGAACAGCCATTTCCTTACGGAACATGGAAGTAAAGTGTTGTTTTCTTATTCAGGCCCGGAACGTTTCACCCTACCCTCGTAGTGTTACCTCATTTTTTTTTTAAATCAGATAACAAACGTCTTAAAAGTAGAGCATGTTCCTTACGACCAATTAAATAGTTATGTTGATTTCCATAAGCTTACAACTGTCACGAAAATATGTTATTATGGGGAGATGCTTTAAGAGTAGGCCTGTAACGCTTGCGTTAATAGTCTGATATACGTAATACATTTGTACGTTTACCGAGGTTTAGTGACGTCACGTCCTCCCACATCGTATGCAGTGTAAATACGTATTTACGATAAAATCCGAGCCGCTGTTTGCTTTACCGTTTTGTTCCAAAACAAATATATTCTGTTCACGTTTATAACTACTGGTAATATCCGACAGTTCTATGCAGCTTCACGTGTTTACAGTGCGGTGTTAATGTCCATATTTGCTAATAGTTCAATGATCTGAACTTTGTTTTTAATCGTTCAGTATCGTTCAGTACCGTTCAGTCTTCTTCTTTAGTCAGCAATCCGCAGATTGGTTTGTAGCAGTTCTCTACACCGATCTTCTCTGTGCTTTCCGTTCTCCTCACAGGAATTACAATTTACATCATCAATCCTCCTCCTCCTCCTCCTCCTATGACGCTACAGCACGAAGTCATGCCTTGGCCTCCTCTATCCTAACTCTGCACCACTGTCTATCGGTAGCAAAGGATTTTCATCCTCGCGCTGCCAACATCTCTCTTGCATCCACAAAGACAGCATCTTTCCATCTTTTCCTTGGACGGCCTTTTGGTATTTTGCCATCCATACTCCCCATAAGGACTCTTTTGGGTGTTCGTTTGTCATCCATTCTTACGACACGGCCAGCCCTCCTCAGTTTTACGTACATTCCTACCGCTGGTTTGTTGAAGTGACAATATATCTCATCATTATGTCTGTATATGGAGCCCAGGATCCGTGTCAGCAGCTTCCTTTCAAATATATTCAGGCGTTCAATTGCTCTTTTGTTAATATCCAGGTTTCACTGTCATAGCACAGGACGGGTCGAATGATAGTTTTGTATATGCGCATTTTTGTTTGCCTATGAATAACTCTTGACTTAAATGTGGCGATAAGCGCGAAATAGCCCTTGTTGGCTGGAGTTATCCTTCGCCTTATTTCTGCCTCTTCATTTCCATCTTCAGATATCGTCGCTCTTAGGTATGTGAAACCTCTGACTGCTTCTATACAGACTTATTCTATAATCGAATTATGCCCGAGTCGGGTAGACCTTGTCTGACCTATTATTTTGGTTTTATCCACATTTGTTGATACTCCTACCTCGTTTGTACTTATTTTCAGGTTTCAGTATGTCTCTCTTGCAGTCGCAGTTGATCGGGTTATGATGGCAATATCGTCACCATATGCTGCTATTTGTACTGACTTATAATAAAGTACTCCTGGGCGACCTACACTTATTTTTCTTATGGCGTATTCTAGAGACAGGTTAAAGAGAAGAGGGTCCAGCCCATCTTCTTGTTTTAGACCAGGGCTGAGCTCAAATGGTTTCGTGAGTTCATTTTTTATTCTCACCTGTGCTAGTGTTTCTGTCATGGTAATTTATGTTAGACTGACCAGCTTTGTAGGTATTCGGAATCCTAGCATTGTACATATAATTTGTTTATCAATATACCGTCATTGCCTGGCGGAAATACACGTAACAACTGATACACAAACCTATCAAACTGAATATATATGTACGTTTGTTTACTGGATTTAAAGTAGAATTAAATAAACATATCAGAGATACTGTGGGGTAAAGTTTTATGCTGTAGCAAAATCAATACTACGGTATTTATAATATTGCTCAATGTTTTCATTACTTTCTGAGTGTTGCTTTGTAAGCGATGCGAGACGGCAGTGTTGCTTAACGCTTGGCTGCACACTGCGGTTTAATTTCGACGCTACCAAACGGTGAATCAATTGTCTATATAGTGTGAACCATAATAAGAAACTCAATACTCATGTAGTTTAATGTATTTTTCGATTCTGGTGGGGTCGCTTTATTTTAGAGCCTGTGGCCCTCGACTGCACACGAATATGAGTACTGAAAGAAATGCTTGTTGAGGTCCTAATTTATTTATTAACCGAAACTGAAAGGCGAAATTATAGACAAACGTACATACACTGAACCTTTTGCAGACAGAACGTTAGTAGTAATCAACATAATCTCATGTGGCACTGAATGTGATAAAACAATAATAATAACAGAGAATTGATAAAAATAATCATAGGAGGTAACGCTCAAGGGAAGAGAGGAAGAGGAAGATCGAGACTCCAATATATGAAACAGATTATTGGTGACGTACAAAAAGGAGTTCGATATACAAAAATGGGGACAAACCGGTACGTAAGAATTATAGGGGCTATATCCCTCTTCTGTACCATGTACAAATTATTCACGACGATACTCCAAAAAAGATTAATGTCACTGGCAGAGACAATTATTGGAGAATACCAGTCAGGTTTTAGAACAGGAAGATCAACAAGGGACCAACAAACAAATCCTGAATAAGTGCTGGCAGTCTGATAGATATGTGTATCAGTTGTAGCATTGAAGTAGAATGCTAGGATTTGGAATACGAACAAAACTGGTCAGTCTAACATAAATGACCATGACAGAAAAACAGTAGCACAGGTGAGAATAAAAAATGAACTCACCGAACCATTTGAGCTCAGCCATGGTCTAAAACAAGGAGATGGGCTGGCCCCTCTTCTCTTTAACATATCTCTAGAATACACCATAAGAAAAATGATTGTAGATTGCACAGGAGTACTTTATTATAAGTCAGTACAAATAGCAGCGTATGGTGACGGTATAGCCATCATAACCCAATCAACTGCGACGGGAAGAGACACATACTTAACGTGAAAATACAAAAGAGGTAGGACTATCAATAAATGTAGATAAAACCAAAATATGGACAAGGTCTACCTGACCCAGGAAAAATTTGATTATAGAAGAAGACTGTATAGAAGCAGTCAGTGGTTTCACATGCCTAGGAGCGACGATATCAGAAGATGGGAATAAAGAGGCAGAAATAAGTAGATATATAGTTCGATATGTGGCTTTCTAGCTAGGTTGCATAAAGGAGAGAGAGAGAGAGAGAGAGAGAGAGAGAGAGAGAGAGAGAGAGAGAGAGAGAGAGAGAGAGAGAGAGAGAGAGAGAGTGATTGAGGGGGGAAGTGAGGTAGATTACTGGTTAGCTAGCCAACTGGATAGGTAGGTAGATGAGTAGATAGATAATAGATTTGTAGCTAGATAGATAAATACGTAGAGAGATGCATGAAGAGGTGTACATAATATAATAGAAACTGTACGGCATACGGAAGCCTGGTGGGTTTCCACGTGTAGTGATTTTTTGATAAGTGTTGTAATCTACACAAGTAATGAATTTTTACAATACAATTTTTGCTGCCCAAAATGGTATTCTTGTCGCCACTCAAACAGATTAATCGCCTGTTCTTACAGAGCTGATAAAATGGGCCAAGTCGTGCAGTTTCACAAGGTTCGTTACGTTTTGTGTTAAAGCGTAGCACGAGCAGCGTTTTACAATACGCTCCATTCTGTATGCACGTTTACGGGGTAGTTGGGTTACCGTACGTGTAACTGTGTTATCCTCATTGCGGAATCTGACTGCAACCTTGCTTATATTGCTTGAACGTACAGATAGAAATCAATACTCTTACTGTTTCCATTTGTAACGGTGTCAGTTATGTATCGTGTTAGTCAATCTGAAACATCGATTGCTTGTAGGCGAATTCACTACTACAATCATCAATAGTACGGAAATTTTACAGATTATACGTCAGTCACATCAGTGGCGATTCCTGACAGGACAGGTAGGGCAAGCATCGACTGACTGTAAGCACAGTATAAGCGCACGTATTATCAGCAGTTCACCTTTCCTACCGAACAAGGAATGTGGTGACGTATGCCATCCTACTGCACCCATCACTGTAATAGGACTACTACACATTTAAAATACGTTTAACACAGTTTCGGTGAGACTTGACTGTCTCTCACACGGCATTTCTTGTAGCGAATAAAAAACACAATTTAACAAAATATTCAATAAATTACACGCACATAGATTGTACGAACGTTCGATCTAATACGCACACAAGATTACAACTAAATACGTCTTCTGAACCTCTGATTAATGTTTTCAGAGCCAGTAATACTTCACAAACACAGGCACTCACTACCATTCAGTAGACCCCCCGCTCCTCAGGCGTCTCGGCAGCAAAGCTGGTGTGCATATAGTACATAAAATTCCAGAAAAGTAATTCTCAAGAGGGAAAACTGGTCTCTTTAGTCTGGTAAGACAGCCAGTTTATGGGAGAACACCCAGACAGAAAATCAGGCTGGATGTTAAGCCTGAATGTGGCAACCCCACCATACGTCTTACCCTACGGTACACATAATAATAACATATCCAGGACACATATTCATTACTAAATTGCCTCAAACAAGGACTAGCCGAACGGATCTTTGCCTATTTGAGACCGCAACAAACCATCCTTGGTTTAGTCCATCAAGATGGTGAGAAAAGTGATTAAAAAATATTCAGGTGCATAGTTGTTTGTCGCTGTAAAAAATATACTTATTAACTCTAATTAGTATGAGGATTTAAAAAGTGGCGTTTAGCAAGTTATTATTCTACTTCCTAGTTTTAAAAAGTAAAGATTTGTGTACCCAGGACAAACCGCGGGGAGCTAACCTCAAACAGAGGCAACCAAAACATTAAACAAGAGGAAAAAATTGCCGCGTTTTCACCGAGTCGGGACACTGCTAATGCTCCTAGAGACTTAAAGTACTTCTAAAGAGTGCTTGTTTTTTACGTCTCTGAGAGCCTTGTGCTGTGTGGTTTAGCATTCTATGTAGATACCAGAAAACCATCGTAGTTTAGATTGTCATAAGTCTAAGTATTACTAACTGTAGCCAAATATAGATAGAAGGTTGCATAATAAAAGTGTAGTTATGAAATATTAAATAAATGCTACAATTTATGAAATTATGTCCAACTCATAGTTACTGCACAGAAACACTTTTTGAAGTGATTGCCTTGGGGGCGGATCGGTCGGCCAGCTGTTAAAACAACGAACACAACTCGATGCGAAGTGATGTTAACGGAACATTTTAACCGGAAGGTAGGTGACAAATGCGCCGCCGAGTTTCAAAAGATGTGGAATAAGGGTTTCAAAAGAAGGCATATGAAACTGTTTTTGGTGACAACAACAATGTTGGTTACGTAATCATTTATTTACAGTTGCCTGATTTTTTGGGCAAGCACTGCTTTCGTTGCTTCCTTTGAGAATCCGCCTCTGGGACACATCTAACTTAAGAAAGTTATCTAAATTCCAGGATTTTGTTGTCCATGACGGGTTATGGAAACATAAGGAAACATAAAAAGAAATCAATATCCATTAATGCAAAACTTAGGCAGGAAGTAATTTGCCCGGAACCACTTTATGCAGCTTGTGACGATTTTATAAAAAAAAAAATAATAATAAATAAAATAAATAAGAAGGAGAGAGATTTATTTTTAAATTAAAATCGCACATTTAAACAAAGTTTAAATCCCTAAGGTAACACAGAAGTAATAATAAATAAAGAGCTTAAAACCGAGAGGAATGCGAGTATAAAGGTAAGGAAACACCCTTTAATAATTAACCATGCGTTGGCATGCGGAAACAGGAATCAACACGCAGAATAACCCGTAAATAAAACTAATAAAAGTAGGAAATTACAACTCGATATAAAAAACATAAAGGTATACAATAATTAATTACGAAGTAAAGGATACCGTAGTATAATTAAATATGTCAAAGATTAAACCGGTAGATATTAATTGGAATGTGGAACTACTTTTATGGTGAAGCGTAAACGATGCGAAGTTACTTTACCTGCCCCAATAAAACAAACCCCACTTGTATTGGAGCGCTCACGCCGTAAGCTGCGCACAGCGGTAATGTGCACCGATGACAATATTTTGGTTTTTCCAAGTGAATAATCTCAGTTAACATATGTATACGCACTCTGTACACTCTTAACCGAAATCTATCGTTAAATAGTTGGATCGCGACGCAGAGATAAATATGTTGAAAGCTAGTAAAAGAATAACTAAATTGTGCGCCGATGACGTCTCTACCAAATCTTAAATAAGAAAATTATGTAATTAATACAGTACTAGGACCCTAAGGTGAAATTCAACGAGATATTACTACCAGTCATCTAAGAGGAGAGTACCAGACCCAGAGTGATCTAACACACTTCAGGAACTTCACCGTCACCGGATACTAAGATAACGACAGACCTTCATGAAACACACCGAGGACCGAGGAGCCGAATCTGCATCAACTACAGGATACCACAGGTGACACGGAGACTTGTCTTCCGTGGTTATTTGATACTAAAATTATAACCAACAAAAGACAATTTAACTAACACTTTAAGACTTTTAAGAACAGACATTGAGGGGGTTAAAGCCAAAGTGGTGTAAATCATATTTTTAAAAAATTGACTTAACTCTTGAAATACCATCTTGAGATATAGATCTGTTAAAAGGAAAAGTGGTGTAACTTCTAGCTTTGTTCATACTCTCATAGATGGCAGTGGCAGTTTCACTAGTGAATGAAACAGCTGGTTTGTTAACAGCCATTGTGGTGCAAGTCAGACTTACATCACTATTCCTGTAAGTGTTTGTAAAGTGTAATTTGCTACATACAGTTACTTGTAGTTTTATTATTATTAAACTACTTAGATTTACATTTTGTGTGTTGGATATAATAATATGATGGATCACCAATCTGATGAAGATACAAATAGTGAACCCAGTATATTGCAAAATGCAGGATCTAGTGATGATTACGAACCTTCAAAATCTGAACTGTCTGACTCTTCAGGTAAGTTTAACACATTTATAAATACATATTATTATTTAGCCAATAATATTATTAACACAATACTATGTTGTTCTTGGAAAGTAAATACCGGTAGGCCTACACAAGTAATTTCACTGAATAAACTTTGAAAAATAATAATAAAATTAATTTATATATGCCTAACCTTAAAAATCTAGTAGCATAACACTCTAATAAATTTGTTTGGTTGGTTACAGAAGAAGTTGAAATAACACCAGATGAATCGCCAAAACGAAGTAGAAAGAGGCAAAAACATGAGAGTAAGAAGCAAGAGATGAAGAAGAAAAGAAATTCTGGCATGGCATATAAAACTAAGATAGGCAAAGAAGTTTCTAAGAAGAAATTTAGTAATGCAAACTGTAACTGCAGGTTAAAATGTGTAGAAAAGGTATCGGAAGAGTCACGCAGGAATGCATTTGAAACATTTTGGAAATTAGGTTCTTTTTCTTGTCAGAATATTTTTTTATGTGGGTTGATTAAACAAATGAGTCCTAAACTTAGGCGTCCTAGAGATGGATCAAGATTGCAAAAGTCAACAAGCAATCAATTTTACATTCAAGTTGATGGAAGTAGTGTTAAATTATGCAAAAGATATTTCCTTCAAACATTCCAAATTTCAGATGGGCGGATGACAAGAGCTATTAAAAAGTTGAAAATAGGAGACCGACCAGGGTCAGACAAACGAGGAAGTGGAATACCCGTGAATAAAATCTCTGATGAGAGAATTAATGTTGTCCGGAAGCATATCTCATCATTCCCCTCATACCAGTCTCATTATACTAGAGCTGAAAACCCAAACAGAAAATATTTAGCCCCTGACCTTAATGTACGTCTTATGTACAACTTATACAGAGAATACTGCAAAGAAAAAAATATTTTACCTGTTGAAGAGCCCATTTACCGTAGAAGTTTTATAATGACTTCAACTTGCACTTTCATGTGCCACGTAAAGATACCTGTTTGAAATGTGACATGCACAAAATAAAAATGTCCACTTTAGAAGATGAAAATGAAAAAAAAAATCTTGGAAATACAACATGTACTTCATCTTCGAAAGGCAGAGGCTGCTCGAACATCTATGAAATTAGATACAGAAAAGTCAAAAAATTATAAATTGTTTTATGCCTTCACTTTTGACTTGCAGAAAGCTCTGCCTTTTCCCATACTAACCACGTCTGTGGCTTATTATAAAAGAAACATGTACTTATACAATCTAGGATGTCATGAGCTATCAACTGATTTGGGCTGTATGTACACATGGGATGAGATGATTGCTTCACGTGGTTTGCAAGAAATAAGTTCTTGTGTTACAAAACACATTACTGCAAGAGCCTCAACATCAAGACATGTTACCATGTACAGTGACACTTGTACGGGGCAAAACAGAAATTGGAAATTTGAATTGTGTCTTATGAAATTGATTCAAAGCAGTGATAACATCAACATTATTGACCATAAATTTATGGTAAGTGGTCACTCTTACCTCCCTAATGATTCCGATTTTGGATCCATAGAATCCTACGCAAGAGGTAAGGCCATTTTTGTTCCTGCTGATTGGCGCTTCATGATCTCAAAGTCAAGAAAAAAGAAAGCTTTTCATATAACAGAAATGTCAGTTCAAGACTTCAAGTCTACGCAGAATCTTGAACAAGCCATTACAAAGAGGAAAAAAATGTCAAGAATGAACCGGTGTCATGGCTCACAATGCAATGGATTCGTATAGTGAAGAAAGAACCATTTATGCTATATTACAAGGAAAATCTTAATAAGGACTTTCCATTTTCCGCTCTATGTCTAAAGTCAGCTAAACCAGTAAGGCCAATCTCACTCGGACTTATTGATCTGGAAAATCTATACCCTGCACCAAGACCTGTGGCTAAGGAAAAGAAGAGGGACATGCTAGATCTTCTACCTTGTATTCCACCCATCAACCATGCTTACTTCCAGGGACTTATAACGGTTGAAACAACAGAGATAGACGATACAGGCCCGCTGGAAATTGTTGATATTGAACATGATTGAGATTTTTCTTTGCAAAGAAAGAATGTTGTCATTGTATTTGAGCAGATATAATTTAGCTACTTACCTATTTGAGTAAAACATATAATTTGTGACTAAAAATGCTGTTTGTTTTTTATTTCAGTTTAATAAAATTCAAGTTCGTTCAAAGGCAAAGTGGTGTAAGTAACTTTTCCCTTTGAAATACAAAAAAAAAACTACAATAAATTATTTTCAATGATAATCACATTTACAGTGATACCTTCCTGCAATGTACAACAACAAAAAAGTACTAATAATTTGTTGTGTAATTTATAATAATGCATCTACCAAAACCTTCCGTTTCTCAAAATGCACAAAACATGACTTACACCACTTTGGTAAGATGTAGTCTGTAATCTGATAAAACTATTTGTAGTAAAAGAGTAAGAGTTTAAACTGTAAAGCATTATTATTTTAAAAGGTAAATAAAGTCCATTCTTCTAATGGCACAATTTCAAGATAGTATATGGGTAGGTGACCATTATTAACATACAATATTCAATCCCGGATCCGTGGAAAAGTTAAACCGATGTACATCTTTATTTTGAGGGCCCTTCTAAAAGAATAAAATATATAATCATTTTGTAAACTGTAAACTGTTGAACCATATATGTTGAGAACTTTAAGTAGTGCAATTAATGTTATTATGGAATAAAGAGATGTCATGGTACAAAACATCAAAACTGAGTGAATAAATCTGCAGAAACCCCTGTCAATATTCCTCAATTTTAAAGACCCGATATTATATATATGCTCCTAAATGCTTATCTTTTGTTTAATTAGAAGTTGGTTAAGACTATGGCAGCCTGTGTAATTGACCTGAGTCAATTAACCACAGGTTCCCGATATTATAACGTAGGAGACGTTATAAGCTGAGTGTCTGACTCTGAACAAGAAAATGATGATGGAAGAACTGGAAGTCACAGAAAGGAAAATATTACATGATATTACAAAATAATATTACATAATAAAATATTACAAAATATTACAAATATTACATTATCATGGGATCAATAAATGATGGAAAACAGTACAGAAGACGCTACAATAATGAGCTTTACACACATGTTGAGAAAATGACAGATGTAATTAGAAAAAGAAGAATTACTTTCTACGGACATGTTCAAAGAATGAATCCTGACAGACTAACAGGGAAGCTTTTTAACTATTTCAAAAAAATCAAAATGTCTAATACGTGGTTCAGAGAAAGGGAAAAAGACATAGAAGAACTCCAGATTACTCAAGAAGACATTGAAGAATGCTTGCAACTCAAAAAAAATTAAAAATTGCCCAAGGTTTTTGCCATCTGGACTGACGAAAGGAGGGAGAGACATCGATCAAGAATGAAGGAGATATGGGAGAGGACGAAGAGAGAGGAGAAGAAGGGAGGAATCAGTTGAACCAAACATGGTCCACAGTGGCTCATACGCAAAAGAAAGAAGTTACTCACTTACATACATTAGTGTAACAAAGGAGATTTTGAACGTTTGGGGGGGGGGAAATACGTGAGAGAGTTGAAGCAATGCCTTAATTTAGGCATGGAGACGCGGGATGAAATCTGATTCTGTACATCGGTAAAGGACTGCAAGAACAGTGTGTTGATAGAGAGAGAGAAAGAGAGAGTGTGTGTGAGAGAGCGAGTGGGAGAGAGGGGGGAGTTAATGGCTTATAGGTGTTGGACGATGTCAGATCTAAAATCAACATAGCACACGCTAGCGTACACGCAGTGTAAACAACTCCTTTCATTTGCGTTTGGTCTGCGACCGTAGGGGGCCGATTTCAGAAATAATTTCAAAAATGACTCAATCGTTGTGTGCTGTCGAATGTTTAGGCATAACAATAATCGTATGTCGGATTATAAGGGCCGGTGTGGAAAACGATTTTCAGTTTGTTTTTATTATAAAGTCTGAAGTTTATTTCTTTTTTTTTGCTGACTGTGCTTATAACTTTCTCCGTTTGGGCTGAAATTGACAGTTATCTTTGTATGGAAGTTCCGTGAACTGTGATTTTAAAAGAGTATAATAAATCCCTTTACGCCAGAGAAATCAACAGTATCTATCTTTCTTGTGCTGTTTGAGACTTGCCCAGAAGGACTGGTGCAAGCCTATAGATGGGAAAGTCATGTTCAGGGGCTGCGTCCTTACTCCCGGTAATTTTTTCAGGATTGTCTTCCGCTAGGTTTTGATGCTCCAATACCCAGCTGCAAGGCAGCAAAAAGTATAATGTTATAACAATAGGACACCGTATTGCAGACGACTAAATCCAACTAGATTCCGGCCTGTAATATTCCACAGTCCAGCATGTGTATGTGTGACCTGTTGTTGTGTGTGGCACATCACCACGCAGTACGATCTTGACTGGAGAGAGGCTGAGAGAGCTAATATCATCCAACCCTGGGACCGGACCGTGTGTGGACCAGTGCCCACTCAACCCGGTGCAAAGTACTGCCTATCCAAATTCCCTTGACCACATTTCCACATTTAAAAACGTTTTATACAACTGATTCACTACGTCATCGCGAATACAATGAAAAACATTATCTTTTTTTACCTACCTTGCAAAGACATCAAAATAAACATTTTATAAAATAGAAACTCGCTGTCTCATCGCGACACAATTATAACCAATGACCGTCCCAGCGTTCTCAGCCGTATAATAAAGTTTTTTCTTTTCGCATTTGTTAGAAAGTGTTCTAACTTTTGTCTGAATAGTCTCTCTCCGCAGTCGATTCGAATACAGTCAAATTTGGCATCGTTTCAACTGTCTTATCCCTACATAGCAAACGTATTTAAAACTTACACAGTAATATGAATTTCATTTCATACGTTAACAGGCAGTCACATACAGTATGACATCGTATATTTTCCAAGTTAAACGTTTTATTTCGTTATCATGATCATGATGATCTGGAATGATTAATTTAAGGAATGGTTTGTTCCGGTCTCAAACAGGCAAAGTCTAGAGCTGGTCACTCCAGCGCTTCCTCGGACGTCCTACACCTGTCCGTGCCTTTGGCTTATAGTGTAACGTATTGCCGCGTTACAAATCCAGGGAACCCATCTTAACTGACCTCTGCCAATTACATGGGCTGCCTACGTTGTAACGAACTGTATTCAAATCAAATTAACTGAACAAATTACTTACTATCTGTGTAAGGAAACAAGGGAAGGTATTTTACTGATTTATGCACTCATTTTCATGTGTAACAAGACGACTTCTCTTTATTTAACAACAGTTACTGACAGATCCCATGACATCATTAATTAAACTAAAGTATTTAAATGCTTCTCATAAAACTTTGGGATCAAATTGATTCTATTTTCTTATACCTCGGATCCGAGTTTACTTTCTGTATATTTATAGTAAAGACTTCTAATTAGTTTTGGTTCATTTTAGAAGCTTGCAAGACTTCTTTAGCCATTTGAAGAATGGTACTATTACTTGGAACGATAATAAGTTACATTAACATTTAAAGCGTTACAACGTATGATAATTGAAATTTTACAGTAAACTCTTAGATTTTCTGATTACAATGTTTACATAAAATTAATCGTCTTTGAAAAGTCTCTTTTAGAAGTGATTAGTGTAACAAATATTATTAACTCTCGATAGCCAAGCTATCGAGTCACCTTTACAATCGAACGTAGAAACCTCGTCCTGGGGCGTCCGTCTTGGGAATCCTTGTAGTCGGCGTCATCATCTGGGTCGCGTCTTCGTCAAGAATAGGTCGGATGTTCACAGAGGAGATTGAAGCTTCTTCGGTGTAAGTATATGTAGATTCTCGGAGGTCCTAAGCCGCATCTTATGCCTGGTATACGTGTCTTTATGAATTTCCTGCAGATCACATCTTCAGGAATGATGTTCAAAATGGAGTTACTTCTTGAAGGGAGTCGTCATCTTGATTAACACTATTTCTGTTGCTTTTTGAATTACATATTATGTCTTCTTGTTACCACATATTTATAGTTATTTGTACATGACACACGCTTTTAGCAGTGGTAGTTAATATACTACATTTAAATTAAAACAAATAAATTACCAACATTTTGTCAGAGCTTTCGCTCGTACGTCTGTACTGCGTGAAGTCAACATAGCGAGAGAGCGTTTTTCTGCTCGCTTCAACTGGTGCTTAACAAAAGGAGAGGGGCAACTACTCCGCGACAATATAGTCCCTATCTTTATTTAAGTTAGCATTTTTATTACCAAAAACTATACCTTAATAATACATATATAATTTAAGTGAGTTATTTTAACGACTTAGTGTCTTCAGATTTCTAATTATAAACATTATGGTTTTTATCTTATCCTAAATTACAGACGACTCGGTAGACACGTCGAGTCCGGAATTAACAAGTCACCGCATGATGACAAGCAAAGGGTTAAATATGACAATAATAACTTTTTACAATTTGCCCTATTTATTAGTGTTTCTTTGGACTTCTTAATTACTTCTCATTCTCATACTGAGTACATACAGGGATTTTAGGTATTATAGTGAGATTTAAAATTACTTAATCGTTCGCAAACTTAATTTTTTTTTTATTTACGATTACTGTTAATTTAAATCGTCACAATAGTTCCATAGTTATTTGAGGATGCGACAGTCGTCCGTTCGGCAAAGATGTTTCCACCAATTCAGCCGATACTGGACAATCCTGTTGAGTATACTCGTAATAAACGTTTTATTTGACCGAGCCATCTAATAGTCATAGTTGCAGGGTCAAATTCTGGCAGGGCCCTATCACTGTATGGACTATCACTGAATTCTATACATTTACGGATCTACTTAGTTGTTGTTCGTCGTGTTGATCTTCTACCAACTGCTTGGTGCTTGAATTTTTTATGATGTCCAGTCATTTCTTTCTTTTTACGATGTGACCAAAATACCGTAAGATTTTATCATCATCATAATCACTTTCAGTAAGAATTAAACCAAAAAATGGTTGGTTCCGGTTCCAACAAGCAGATAGACAAGAGCTTGTCACTATAAGGAATGCGCCCCACACCTCTCCGTCCTTTTGGCTTATAATTCAATAGTTGTTTCTGAATGCTGCATTTATCCAAACATTTTAGCCGTTATTGGGCAATCCCATCGAATAGATTTTATCGTTTATAGATAAATCGCTGCCTGTTTAATACTAGATTATCCGAACGGGGGGGGGGGGTTGAAGGAGTGGTTTCAATATTTCTGCTGGTAGGAAATCGACTATCTCCTTCCTGTGTGCCGAACAATGAGCACCAGACTATGGTTACACATCCAATTTTGTGTCATGCGTTTTGGTAAGGTACACAGAATTCGAAACACGAGGCATCATTACTCATGTCGCTCGCTAATTCCATTAATACAAACATGCATCAGCACAGGATAGTAGGTGTTATTTAGAATACTGTTTATTAGAGAGCATGTCTACAAGGGATAGTTTCGAGTGAATATCTCCCAACATTTGCGTAAGGTGTAACTAATAGCCTATATACACCAGTTTTTGGGTAAGTGGACATAATACAAATTAATTGGTTTAACAATTAATAACTGATCAACTAGTTAGTCTTTTATATTGTAACGACAATCGTCTCGAACCGCGTAGAATAGCCGAAACCGTCCTCGACCCGTTCCCGCCTAGTGTGGCAGGTGTTGCCTCAGTCAAGGCCGCGTTCAAGTTTGTTCTAGATTCTTCAAAGGCCACTTGAGATGCGCATTAGCGTCAGCAGTAAGTGGCGTGCACAATTGGGGATGGAAGATTTTTCTAGAAGGCGTGCACTACCTATACAAAGCCATAGCAGCCGCATTATGAGTTCAGTAGTGTTCAGCGATTTCTTTAGCGCGTAGCGAAGTGTTGTTGTGTTCTAATTAGAGCGGAATTCTTTGTAGTTGACATTATTATTGCGTGTGGACAATTTTTACTTGAATTGTTGTAAGAGACTATCTTTTTGACTACAAATTATTAATTGTGATAATTAAAGCTGGTTATTAGTGTCATTGGTGTCTTATATTTTGTTTTCAACTGTACCATACGACGATCAGTTGGACCGTCCGTCGTAACAATACAGTACATAAGATTAAGAACTGGAGTTTTATATTTAGTGTAAACGACGTCACGGAATACTGCTATATTTACAATATGAAATTTTATTTATACTTATCTTAAGTTTTCCTCTCCATCATAAGTCCACGGCCTCTGTATAAACATCGCCACGATAAAATGATAATTAATTTAATTAAGTACATTGTGTAGTGGTGGAACACTACGGTTGCGGGTAACCTCGAGGGCATTACCTCGTCACTAGTGGCGCTTTGACTATCAGGCTTTCACCGAGCGACAACGGAGCGACCACAAATAAACGTATTGAAATTAATGAAACTGATATTATATGACAAAAAACAGGCGTGACGATAACGCTGGTAAATATTACTTCTGTGATAACCGAGCAGGTGATTACTTAAAACGCAGGCATTATTTTATTATGTCTCTGTAAATATGAAAGAATTGTGACAGTGCAGCTGGATTCCACGTTTTTGGAATGGAGAAAACCCCTAAACCATTAATATAAAATAATCTGCCATTTCAGGATTCTCTCCTTATATGAATTACAACTTACATCACCAACAATCCGTTTCATATATTAAAATCTCGGTCTTGCTCTTCCTCTTTTCCCTTCAGTGTAACCTTCTATTATTGTTTTTATCAAATTCTCGTTACGAATAATATGGCCAATTAGTTCAACAACCCCTCACAATATTTTCCCAAAAACGTTTTGTTTTGCCAACTTTAGTCAGAATCTCATCACTACTAACTTTGTCGATATATCTTGTACTTTCAGTAACTTCCTACAACACCAAATTTCCAGTATTTCAAGTCTTTTTCTTTCCACTGTTCTAATTGTCCACATCTCACGTCTATATAGATCTATGGTTCGTATGTAACTCTTCAGAAATCTCTTTTTTGTTTCAAGGGCTATTTCTTTAGAAGTCAGTAATTTCCACCATCACCAGCACTACCACCACCACCACCACCATCATCACCACCACCACCACCACCACCACCACCACCACCATCATCATCATCATCATCATCACCACCACCACCACCATCATCATCATCTTCAAGGATTAAACCAAGGATGGTTTGTTCCGGGTCTCAAGTAGACAAAGATTAGAGCTGGTCACTCCAGCGCTTCCTCGAACGTCCCACATATCTTGGAAGTTTTTTGGGGATGCGGCAGTCATCCATTCGGTAAAGATGTTCCCACTAATTCAGCCGATACTGGGCGATCGTGTCGAGTATACTAGTCTCTTTAGTCTGGTAAGACAGCCAGTTTATGGGAGAACACCCGGACAGCAAATCGGGCGGGACGTTAAGCCTGAAGGTGGCAGACCCACTATACGTCTTACCCTGCGATATGCTATTAACATATACAGGGGACATATTGATTACTAAATTGCCTCAAATAAGGACTAGCCGGACGGATCAAAGTAATTTCTATTTACCGTTAAATGCAACTTTAGCCTGCCCGATGCTACCCAAATAGGCGTACTAAGAAGTAATAATTTGGCATGTACAAGGTTTGATCAGAAAGTTCATGCAGCTCTTGTTTATTTTAGAAATTATGACTTCACTCATCGGTACTTATACTGCCCCCTTCAAAGTAGTCTCAGTCGAATGTAACACGATTAACCCAGTCGTTTTGTAGCCTTCAAATTATTTCAAACATGCACATTTGGTACAGCCTGGAGCTCGCTTAGTGATTTTCATTGTATGTCTTCAACGGTCGTGAAACGTTGTCTTTTCGTGGAAATCATCACTATTGGGAGGAGGGAAGCTCGCGTTGGGCCACCTCTGGTGAGTACGGTAGTTCCCGTGTGATCATTATGACGTCCTCGTTTGCCTAGCCTGGATTCTTAACATGCAAAGACGTGCGTCCAGACGCATTATCGGTCTGCAATTTTCATAAATTATTATTCAGTAAATGTGGCCATTTTCTACGAATAGCTTCATACAAATTGCGTAAGATGTTCGAATAGTACTCTTTATTTATCACTGCGCCTAGCAATAAAATTTCGTGGAACACAAGAACACAATCTTCATCTGACAACCGCGGTCTTCAACTCATTACGGCAGTCTTTGAAGCTTGTAAACCGCTTGTTCACGGACACCAGTTTCGCCAAAAGACTTTTGAACACGTTTACCAGGACAGAGCTGTTTATCTTACAGTTTACACAAAATTTAGTCCATGTTCTTTAATCTTGCATTCTAGAAAGACAAAATATCGCCTAATACACATAAGGACGACTCACCTTAGCTGTGAAATCTAAATTATGCATCAAAAATAGGGCTACAAATTTAGACGATTGTCAGTAACATGTGTACCAGTATCACGTAAGAACAGTTTTCAATCGGACACTTGTAGCGATGGAAATTGCAAAATTTAGATGAAACCTCATATTTATACTACAGAATCACCTTCCACGTGGTCGCCACATTCGTTGAGCGCAAAAATATTTTGTGAAATATGAAACGTGTACTGCAACTGGTACGCTGTAAATAAATCGTAAAACAGTTGAACACATCGTCAGCCGTTGGGCTGGTGTTTGTTTACGCAGCCGAGAGGATGACAAATACGTCGCAGAGTGCGTAGTAAAAACAGAAATTAGACGAGAGAGAGAAAGAGAGAGAAAACCTCTGTCCAAACATCGTAAAACAGAAATACAAGAAGCGACGCAGTTCAGTGTTTAGCCTACAGTATGTAAACTAAAGCTAAGGACGCGCCACCGCGACCTGATTACGAATTACCTGGTATTTGCTTCATAAATCCACTCCTGCTGTAGTTTTGCGCAAGGAATTGTAATTATATTTTAAGTACAAAAAATAATGGTATTCAGTTATAAACTTACTTTGTAGCTATAAATGTTTTAATGACTTGCATTCTGATTTTAATTACTGTTTTATTAACTGCAGATAAACAGAGTCCATGGACGCCGTGCCACTTTATTAATTTTTTTTAATTACGTAGACACGTTGTATTTTACTTTGTCTCTCTATTCATTTTATTCTAAAAATTCAGACAGTATGCGAGGTCCAGTTGAAATCTTTGCGGAGCGACATCTATAGCTAGCTTTTCGAGAAGGTTATCGTTGCCAAACTTCACCCCCACTTACAAACTCACAACGTCCTACCCATTACGCATTGCGGCTTTTATGACCAGCTAGTCAGGATGATCAGCGCCATCAAAGATAACTCCTCCCAGACACACCCAACCAGCTTAGGCCGGCCACACACCACATCGAACAAAAGGCCTTACGACAAAACGTTTTGCCGGACGGCGTCTGATGCGATCCGTTTAGCATGGGTTTAAATGGGCCCGCCACACACCGCATCGAACACGACGTCAGACGCCTTGAGGCGTTTTATCCTTGTCTGGCGAAGGTACCAAAAGTTTCGTCTCGCTTCAAAAGACTATCGAACAAATCGATCCGCGCATGCGCGGTGGAGTGACGTGTTAACTTATATCCCGTATTAACTCCAGGATATAATCAAAGGATTGCTATACTCATTCTACAATAATTGTAAAATTTTGCTCGGTGAGCTCTCAATTCGGCAATAAACCCAATAATATCCCTATTTTGGTTGATAGGGTGAACCCAAAGTTTTCTGTCTTTACCGTAGTCTAGTAATTGTAGGAAATTCCACAATAGGATAACAGTCTCTTCTTCCTCACCATGCATAGCTCCTCACGTACACTTCGAAATACATAATTAACACTGAAACTAGGTAAGCACTCAAATTAGATATTGAGTGTATGGATATACCATGTGTATGTTTAAACTGAACACTGAACATGAGCGGCAAAATGAAGGAGTTTCGTCGCGTCTTGCCGAGTCGTGACGTGAGCGCCTACACACCACATCCGACAAATCAAAACGTTTTGTCTTGAGACGTTTTCGCTTAAGACACATGTTCAGTGCAGTGTGTGGTCGGCCTCAGTCCTTCTCGACATGAGAAAAGCGTTCGACTCTGTCTCGCACAATGGCCCCAGATTCAAATTCCTCGGATGTCATTTCCCCTCCCCTTCCATCATAAAATGGCGCTTACAGTCCCTTAGATGGTCGCACTGCACAAGTCCGAGTCTACCACCATCTCTCGGCATCTCCTCCAACTGAATACCGGTGTTCCCCAGGGCTCCGCCATTAACATGTACTGTACATACTGTTCATTAAAGCACTCCCCCTCTCACCAAAGCATTTGTCATATCCAACAGCGGAATTGGCCCTGTATGCCGACGATACGGCCTACTGGGTCTGCACTGAAACTCGCTGGCAGGTCCGATCGAGACTTCAGAAGGTTTTACAGCCATTATTCGGCTACCTAGATAATCTATTTGTGAATTTATTCATTATTTTTTGGAAAATGATAATAATGTTCAAAATTTACGTAGCATGCGCGTTTTGAAAAATGAACCAAATCAAGAATTCGTTGTTAAAAAAGGTTTAGCGCCAATGAAAATTCAGATGATATGAAATTATCAATGTGTTAGGAGATGCTGCAGCTTCGAAAAACAATAGTTTGTAAGTGGACACTCGAGCTTAAACATGGTCGTACAAGCATTGAAGATGAGGCTCCAAAGTGCCACAACTCCAAATGCGGCACCCAGCTTGCAGAAAGTTTTTTCACACCAGGTTATTGAGATAAAATAAGATGCGCACGCTCATGTGAGATGCCTACGGTTTCATCAATGTCATCTACTCTTCAATTCATTCCTGTATGTGTCAGTCTTCAATTTTTTTTGGATATCTGGAATTGGTGCACGGTCGCCTGCTAGCCTCAACAAGAAGAGTGAAGGGACGTCAGCCATCTGGCTTTCCACATCCTGGACCCCAAGAGAATTATCACCATCTCGCCGGAACGTTGATTCTGCAACATTAGTTCTCTTCGCGTGATGTCTCTTTCGTCATATTCACTTATAACTCAATATTTGATCGTGACCAGATTGTAAATTGACAAACAAAATTAAAAGTAAGCTTCGATTATAAGAATAATGACTATACTACGGAGGGTACTAGCGAAACGTGTAGTGTAACAGATATTAATTATTGGATTGCGGAAAGAAGAAGGAATGAACACATATCAAGAATGGATGACCAAGGCTAGTGAAAGAGGCTAAATATAGCCAACCAAACACCAAGAGGAGCATTACTCAGCTAAGAAAGAGGTGGAGTGACATCATGCAAGACCGTTGGTATGTTGGTATAGAACAGGACAGAGTCCTAACAAGGAACATAAAGTAGAAGAAGAAGAAGAAGATACTTATTATAAAAATGTCCTTTAGCGATATTTTGTAATAACTGATTCTATTCACAGACAAACTAGAGGACACTAATTTTATTGTTTAAGTTTGAGTAAGCCAGCATAAATACTAAAAAAACTGAGATTTGAGTTTTTCGGATTGTTGGAATATCTGTTTGATTTGTTGGTAAACATCTTTATTAACTTTGATAAGAAAAATACCACTTTTTCACACATCAGTGTATTAAATTTGAAGAACCAATAAAAGCTGACTCTCAACTACATCGGACGATAAACGGGGCTAGTTTTTAATTCGTACGTTATTTGGTTTATATTTCACGAGTATAATTTAGTATTTTTTATAATGTTTTTTTAAAAAACTATGTGTATGTCTATTGGTAAGTTGACCGGAATAATTTGCTTACGCGTCAGGTCTCTACACAACGAGGGTTTCCTTTTCTTAAAAAAATGGTAGAACAGTCTATAGGCTTAAGAATTGAAATATTATTGACGCTTTTAAAGGGTGACTGACGTCTGTAGGGCTTTCTGACTTTGTTGCTAATGTTAAACAGAGTTCGTAGGTGTTTCCTCTTATTGGAAAGTTACGTTAACAAATGCAAATGGTTTATTTTAATGTAAATGTACATGTATACTCGAATTTATTTTCTAGTATATTTTAATATGTAGTATAGTCTGTATAAGGTTTCAGTGACTGCACAATAAATATGTGACAAAATTGTTAGCGATAAGAGCTAAATGGACCTATGAAAGACTGATTTTTTAAGTTAAATATATAGCAAGGACATTAATAAACCTTAAGTTGTCACTGCTCACAGTATGTGGTGAGCAGGTAATTCCTAGTGCTGTGAGTGTAATGAACATTGTAAACTTTAATAATGAAAATAAAGATATATATATATGTTCAAACCCTTTTTGCTACAGTCTATTTCTTGATGCTTATAATATATTTAATATTTATAATAACTTTACCTCAAGTTATGAATTAAATATTAATTAATTATTTAGGGTGAAAATTAGGGTTTAAGGTAAAAATTAATTATTAACTTTACCTTAAATACATATGAATTAAAAACATATGTTTAAAAACATATTACTTAAACACAGGACATGAATTCCCAGACATAACCAACACGACACTAATAAAACACATACCACACAAAGGCACCATAATGAACATGTGGGAAAATTTACAAATATACAAACGCAAAAAACAAAACTAACTAATACCTGAACAAATACAAATCAGTACAAAATATGGAACAACTTTCAAAGCACTCAACATCGAAAATACTCAAAAAGACACTAGAGTGTACGGTTGGCGCCATTTGTCATGCGGCAAGCCTTTTGTCCGGTGACAAGTGGCGCCCAACGTGGGGCGACGATCATCTTGCGGATGCAAGATCCAGCCACGCCAGCGAGCTACCAGCCGGCACACCAATCAACATGGCGCCCAACAGACACCTCCACAGCATCTGGAGAAGAGCAGTAGGCTGGCTACCGGAGAGCATTCAAGACCCGGTGGAGTTGTGACGGCAGCGGTATGCGAACATCTGCTCTCCGGTACCAGCGGTGGACACAGCGAGCCAATCCATCAACGTGCTCGGAGCGAGCCAACCAGCGATCCCAGTTAGTCAATAAAACCCGGGCCGGAAGAAAATTTTGCACACACTTCATCGCCACGCCAACGGACGCACTTCATCTCCTCTCCTCTCTCGGACGACATCGGCATGGAGTCAGCCGGAAGGAACGGCCGAAGAATAGAACCGGCGTTCTTGCGTCTTCGCCCTCCAGTTCCACGCCAGCGATGGATTTCGCTGGGCCGGCAGCCGACTCTACAACCGGTGCCGGAAGAAGAGGAGGACTGCAGTACGCCACGACCAGCGGGCGCAGCCGCCGAACATCTCAGCGCGGCACTACCAACATCACCGTTCTCGCCACAAGATCCTTTTTAGGGCTACCAAAAACACTAGAGTGTACGGTTGGCGCCATTTGTCATGCGGCAAGCCTTTTGTCCGGTGACAATACACTACAATGACACACAATAATACCAGTACAATATACCAAAAACCAACAGGACCCTATAACAATTACCAACCAAAACTCAAATACTCTACAAGATATAAAGTCTGGAAGGCTGAGGATGGGAACATTCATTTTCCCGAAACATGTACCAAGTAAAGGAAAAACATCTTGAGGTAAAGGATTTATAAATATTAAATAAATAAAGATATATATATATATATACGTCTTAAAGATAAATTATATTAATATAAAGATACGTTTGTTTTTGTTTTTACATTTTTAAGCAAAAATCCGTCAGAGTTTCCCAATACGCTTCTAGTTTAGTATACTGTCATACGTGCAGTTGGCTCTGTTGTGCTCGTTGCGCAATCTGATTGCAGCTACATACTGCTTGCACCTTACATGCAAAACGCAGAGATCAATACACTGTATCCGTTTGTACAGGAAATATACAGTTGCACTGTACTGGTTGCTTGCTACACGTAAAGTTTGCAAGGAATGTTGCCGGTTACGTATTAGTCAATGTGAAACACATTTATTACTGTAGCGAGTTAATTTTACAGCTATAAAATAGTAAGATTCCTGAGCGTACCATGTTCGCTGACTATTCTGAATGAATTTATCTTTTAATTTATTGAAAATTAAAAAATTTCGCCTGTCATAACTATAGGGTAAAGTGAGGTTTGGTTTATACTGGATACAAAATATATACAAGTATGTGTATATCATAAACCACCGTATGTAGACCATTTCCGAGCATCTTATTTTTGGAAGAACAAAACAGCTTCAAGAAGAGAAGATTTTGTACAGACAATTCTTTTATTATTACACAGATCATTGAGAACCATCAGAAAGAAACGCATGTAGTTTTCGTTGACTTTGAGAAGGCCTTTGATAGATTAGAACGAAATTTCTTGTGACAAGTATAGAAGAACGGGGACACCCTCAACAACTTATAAAAACTATACAAGGCCTATTGAAACAAGAATAGCTGTCAAAAATAATTGTAGGATATGTCAACACATAACTGTCAATCAACGTGTTAGAGAAGGATGCAGTATATCACCTACTCTTTTTAACATTTATATTGACGATCTGGTAAGGAAATGGAAACATCTGTGAACACTGCTATTGGATTATCACGAGACAGATATTTGTAAGTGCTGTTGTTTGCTAACGACTTGCTTGTACTGCAAAATTCAGAATATGATTTGCAAAAATCTACTTTTAAGCTTCATCAAATCTGCAAACAATATAATATAAAAATCTACACTATAAAAACAAAGGTAATGGCATTTCGAGGTAAGGAGCTAATAAGAACAAAAATAATGATTAGTGATCGAATTCTAGATTAGATAAGACACTTTAATTATTTGGGAAATGATGCTGGCTATGATAGGGATTATGGTGTTGATGTTAAAAGTTAGGTAAAATAAAAATATATAGGACACTTATTATACCAGCTGTTACTTATAGAGGCGACACATGTACACTGATAAAAAAGGAACAAGATACACTAAGAAGGTTTAAAAAAAAGATTGTAAGCCGTGTTTAATGCCCGGTGAAAACAGATGACGAATGGAGAATAAGAAATAACCCAAAGAAAGATAAGCTATTGAATCACGAAGACAATGTAAGATCAGAAGAAGAAGAAGAAGAAGAATCTGTACCTGTACCTGGAATTATGTGCAAAGTGTTATATGTATGTCTATAACTTTTGTAAATAATACTGTTTTTCTATTTTTTTCATTTTCTTGATCAGCGGAGGTTAATTATTGAACAGCCCTCGAAATTTTTTCCTTTAATTATAAAAGCATGGTGAATAACGTTCTTGTTTTGCACGATACGTATACAGGCAACATACCAAGATAAAATATCGGTATGGAGAACCATACATGACTTACATGTTCTAAGATTTATATTTAAAAAATCGTTTTCGAAATGAAATATTTCCATAAAAACTACTTCTTTCTTCACCCTTAACCACAATACTGTGGTCACTAATGTATACCACCTCACATCAGAGCAATCGATTTTCACTGATGATGGCAGTCGATGGCACTGCCGAAACGTCTGGCTTTGCAGAAAACATTGAACCACTGCCAAACAGCCCGGGAAGGAATTTTAACAACAAACTACTTCTTTGTTCCAGATAACGTAGCAGACAAAAAATTAACCCCTCCCCCTTCAACTATCATTTCCGTTTATAGAAAATTACCCCCTCCCCCTTAAATTACCCTTTTCATTTATAGATATTTCATCTACAGTTTTACAGTGGATTATTATGACCTTCTTTTCAGGATACCTTATTTATCAAAATTAACTACTTTACTCTTGTTGAAACATGAAACGTTGCAGGTACACTACACCTTCCCCTCAACAGATCCTCACCAAAATCAATAGGTCTTGAGTCCTTTGCAACTCGGGATCATGTGGAAAAAATTATTTGATTCTGATTGAATTTGCGGCAGTTATCGTTCGCCATATAAAAAATTCTACACACAGACACAGACACTTTTCGGAAAATGACTTTTCTTTATGTTTGGAGGGTAGTACAATCAGAATCAGTCGTTATCTCGAACATCTCGGCATCACCATGTGACGATTTAAATAAAAGAAATAATCAAGAGAATAAAAAATTTTAAAAATTAAGGTTGCGAGCTCTTAAGCCATTTAAATCTCACTGTATTAATATAAAATACCTGTATGTACTCAGTATGAGAGGAAGCAGTAATTAATTAGTTATTTATAAGATACTCAAATAAAAAGATAAATTGTAAAGCGTTATTAATATCGTATTTAACCCTTTGCTTGTAAGCAGGCGCTTTCCTGTTGATTCCAGACTCGACATGCTTTCAGAGTCTTGTGTGAGTAAGAATAAGATAAAAAAAACTAATGTTAATAATAAAAAAATCTGAAGACATAAATAGTCGCTAAAACAACTGATTTAAATTATGTATATTTGTTTAGGGATAGTTTGCATAAATAAAAAAAGTTAATTTAAATATAGTTAGGAACTATATTCTCGCGCGGAAGTTGTCCCACTAACTTTTGTCCAGTACCTGGCGAAGGGAGCGTAAATTCTCTCTCTTGCAATGGCGACTCCGTACAGTGTAGACGTAAGAGCTATGCTCTTCAAATATGTGTATCATATTTGGTTTCATCTTCAGAAAGTGTACCAGATGTAGTTTGTTTAAAGCATCTGGATGTATTAATTAATGTAGTCATGTGAATAGACAATAAGTTTAAAGTTATGTAAAACAAAAAGTATTGAAACGTAACAAAAAGTGTAACACCAGATGACTACGTACTTCAACGAATAACAACTATTCCAAAGTAATACCCGGAGATGTGAACTAGCAGAAGCCACAAACTCTACTGCACGTGACAGAATATGCAGATCAGGACATCCGAGAATCTACATGATCATCGTAGATAACTACATGACCAAGTGTTCTCCCTGCTAACTTGTGGAGCCCTTTACAGAGGATAGCCAGACCGAGATGACGACGTAGCTGTTCCTGTTTCCCAAGACTGATACCCCAGGAGGAGTCTTCCGCATACCAATTAAAAGGTGACTCGATAGCCTGTCTATCGAGGGTTACTAATATTTGTTACACAACACATCTTGAAAGAGACTTTTCAGAAATGATTAACTTTGTAACGATTTATAAATTAAATCTAATGTTAATAAGATTATATCTTATTAATTAATATTTCATGTAACTATTCTAACTTCATACGTTGTAACAGTTTATATGTTAATGTAGAGTAATATAACTCAAGCAATAATACCATTCTTAAATGTTGAATTAAAAGAAAGTCTTGCAAGCTAATATCATGAAAAGAGTATAATTAAAAGTTTTAATACAGAAAGTTCACCCGGATCCGAGGTATAACTATATAGAATCTAGTTTGATGCCAAAGTTCAAAGAAACGTTTCGATAATTTAATAATTGAATTAGTAATGTCATGGCATCAGTCAGTATATGTTTTTCTTAAATGTTGAATAAAGAGAAGTCTTCTTGTTACACACATATGAGTAGTGCTTAAATCAATTGTATACCTTGCCATTGTTTCCTTACACAAAGTAAACAATTACACAGCTAGTAAGTAATATGTTATATTATTTATTTGTGATCAAATCTGTTACAACGTAGGCAGCCCATCTAATTAACGGAGTTTAATTACGAGGGGTTCCCTGGATTTGTAACGCGGCGAAAAGCAGTTACAACCATACTTCCATTTCCTTATGGAACATGGAAGTAAAATCGTTCACATCAGTGCTCCACTGAAGATAACGGAGGACAGTTGGAATTTTCATGTTGGGTTGCCGACGCCAGATCAGTTCATTATTACACAGCGCCGTAACGATGCAGAAAATTTTCTTTGTACTACACGCACGACTAAATGCATCGCGGTTGTGGGTGACCCAGTTGCTGTCTGCTGGAAGCAATTATACTTGTTGACTGTGACGTCCGGTGAATTGAATTCTGTTCCAGTCTCTCCATTGTTCACTGAGGAATTCCTCGATTTCACACAAGATACGAATGGCTGTTTGCGCCAAATAACACATTTCATACTCGTTATAAAAAGGGAGGACAAAAATTCAATATTGTGTCTTACGAACCGAAGTATTGTAAATTGCGATGGTTGATTAAATAGATTAATCAGGTACCGTTTTGCTTGTTTTTTTTTTTTTTTTTTAAATCTTGACAAAACATGTTTTATATGTAAGCGAAATAATGCGTTGAATCAGTTATGACAGCGATTCTTATATTTCGTATCTGCTTTCCTACTAACCGCCCTTTTCTATCTGAACTTCTCTCTGACATTTTGTGAATGGTTAACTCTGCAGTTGACACGTTGTTATTTGCTGATGACCGGGCTGTCCTGTCAAATTCAGAGAGCGGCATCCAGATGGCTTTACACTCATTGAGAGTCAAAACTGCAAGGATTTCGGATTACAGATCTCCACATTAAAGAAAAAGGTGACGGCTTTCTATGGATTTGACCCTTCAGGGGCGTATTTAAGGGGGATTACGAACGGGATTGGGTTTCCCCAGAGGGTCAACAAAGTTGAAGAATTTCATTAATTTTTTAATTTTTAGGCTGTTGTATTATTTTTTTCAGCTGTGTACAATAATTCAGTAGAAACTCCTTGTTAAAGGTGCAGACAGGTTTATTACACAGCATCGGTGTGTACGTTTGAAATATGAAATATAGGAAAATCAGTGCAGTCAATAAGTATCTTGTGAACAACGTTTCAATAACGGGCATTTTTATTGTGTTATTATCGTTTACTTTAATGGGGCTGATCTCAGCCACTTTGAAGAGAGCAATGTGGATTAACCTTTACTTGTTTTGACATGATAATGTCTTATGGCTGGCCATCATTTGGAAATTTCTGTAACGCATCACGCTGCATGACGTCATCATTTACCAGCCGGGAATCGTTAACTAAAACCGCGACCGCTAACGTGCTAACGTCCGTCGCAGATTAAAGACCTAACAAGCAAACAACACTGCATAGCTGTAGATAGGTATGTAACCAATCAGTCAGTCAGTAACCATAATAATGTTGCGTTTAGCTGGCGGCTGAAAGACATTATCATGCTCTTAAGCTTTTACCATTTGGTAAACGGTACTTTACTTTTTTTTTCTTTTGTATGAAGCCAACCAGACCCCGAACCCCCCAAAGGCTAAATTATTGATACGCCACTGTGACCCTATACGAGCAAGAATGTTGTAGATAGTACTCTTCTGGAGCACGTCAGTAATTTTGAATATTTGGACTGTAATGTGTCTTACATTGGAAACAACAATGTGATGCAGAATCTGCGCAAGTTTAACCATACGAGAGGGACCATCAGTAGAACTCTAAAATCAACGAGGCTGTTCTCACACTTTTTATGGGTCTGAGAATTGGGTTTTAACAAAATCGCAGGACAATCGTATTCAAGCGGAACAAATTGGATTTCTCAGGCACGTGGAAGGATATACTCTTTAAGATCAGAAAAGAAACGTCGCTGTACGTCAATTATAAGCTGAATATTATGAATTTACTCGACAGAATTGTCCATTATCGGCTAAAATGTTTGCAACATCTTAAATGAATGAATGACTGCCGCATGCCCAACTATGGAATTATAATTGGAAAGGACGGACAGGAGTGGGACGTCCAAAGAAGCATTGCAGTGACCAGCTCTAGTCTATCTCCTTGGGACCAGAACAAAAGATTTTTGGTTTAATCCCTGCTGAAGGCGATGATGATGACATGTGCTATCGCATTCAAGCCTGTCCAAATCTGACGCGGCTTCCTCTTTTTCTTCTTCTATAAGGATTCCATTCTAGTCGTTCCTTAATCTTTTTGCATCACTTTTGTTATTTATACCGGTACAACTACTCACTCTTTCTCTTATTTCTTTATTTTTATAATGCACTGGAAGCCTATTGTACCTTCTCTAGAATCCCATTTTCTTGGCTCGTAATGTTTTTATCATATGGTCTGTAGTTTCCTACACTCCAACCCCACATATCGCGCAACTTTCTACTATTATCTTATGTATTTTAGTTTTTGTTTCACGTTTTATTTGGCTGGTCTCTAAAGTGCAATTTAGCTGTCTCGTCTCTTCATTGTCTTATACGATTGTTTCATTTCTGCCACACTTGTGCCACCTTTTGTAACCGTGACACCAAGGTATTTGTATGAATCTACTCCCTTCACAACTCCCCGTTCCAACAATATACCTGTGCATGCATTTCCGACGACAATTTGTTCAAGCCTTATTTGTATTTGTACTTATCGTTAAGCCCCATTTTTTGTTTTCTTCGTGTAATATCTTAAGAATATAACAGACGTTATCTACACCTTCAGTTATAATTGGTTGATAATCCACAAAATGCAGAAGAGCTTATCGTCTATCGTCATTGATACCTATCCCTATCCCCTATGCTGCGACAGGTGCGCCTCTAATATTCTGAAGCTGAATTCAAGTTTGTCTTATATAAATTGGACGCTACAGCGTAACCTTGTCGCAATATCTTGGCGATACAGTTTATATCATAGCTTTAAATCACCTCCGTCTTATTTGTATTTGTATTTATCGTTAAGACCTATTTTTGGGTTTCTTCGTCTAACTTCTTTAAAATATAACAGATGCCATCCTCACCATTAGTTGTAACTAGCTGTTACCCGCGGCTTAGCACGCGAATATATGACTTTTAATAAGTATTTTAATATAATTTTTATTGTATATGTCTATATGGCGTTCTGTCAGCTCGTATAACAATTTTGTACTCATTAGTAAAATTCTCTCCAAACCTGTTTTCAACACTTGTACTATTTTAACTTGTACTAAATTATTGTGTTGATGCAACAACCTTTGGAGATTTAAAAGTACCAGTTTATAAAGCCTTTGGAGATATTTATAAAGTACCTGTTAACTCAAATACGCTAAATTCTATATTTTAAGTGTTACTGTGTTAGAAGCGTTGTATAACACATTAAACGTTATGTTTTCCTCAACCATGGCTTTTATTTATTTTATCGGTAAACTAAATACCAAAAACCGTTGTCACCTAACCTCGCAAATAAAACCAACACGTATTTTCGGTTTGCATTAAGTAATAGGACAATTTACAATTAGTAGGCCCTAAACTTCTCCTTTTCCACATCGTAATACATCGATACAGTCGCATATTATATAAAACATCGAAAATGTACTGCAGGAATGGATAAATGTATAGTTCCGATGCCGCTAAATAGCTTTTGTTTATTTATTTGTTACTATGGCAATTAATTGTTGTCCCCATGATGTTGTTGACATCTTTAGTAGTAGTATTTAATATATTTCATTACTTATTCATTGCATCATCAGAAATACGTATAAACATAAATTTTATAATCGTTTAAGACAATTACGAAATATATAGACGCATCTGTATACAAAATTACAACATATATCGATAAAATCGCATATTAAAAACATTAAAAACTGCAGAAACCGATAAAGGTACAGTTCCGATCCCGCTAAATGTCATTTGTTTATTTACTTGTTACTATGGTAATTAATTCTGGTCTCCATGGTGTTGTTGACACCTTTATACGTGTCAAAGAAAAGGTATAATTAAAAGGGCCTATATAGTGCGAACGGGAGAAAATATCAAATTCCAAGTTACACAGTATTTTTCGCCCAGTGTCAAGGTTACCTGTGCAAAATTTCGTAGCAATCAGTGTAACGGTGTGGATTTGTATTCAGTACCCATAAATCCTCAGACTTTGAGTTTTATATATATATAAATATATATATATATATATATAGATTAGATGATCGTCCGTGAAACGTAATGGGTGAAGAGTTTTTCTCCAATGACAGCTGTTTCCATGTTGCGATAGGTTCCTTATAACAACTCTACTGCAACCAAAACAATGCATCCACTACACGAAATAGATATAACAACATTTCCAGTGTGATACAACATTTCCATTGTAAACAATGTAGTAGGTAATGTTTTAACTCGCAATATTGATTGGTCGGCATCGCAACCATGACGCGGCACGCTACACTCATATACTGTGTCATTGGAAGTACTGCTTTGTGCCGATGCAATTCTAAAAGATTTAAATTGCCCGGCCATATTTTGTGCCGACACGGCTGGCTGGCTAAATTTCAGACTCTGTGTTGTTGGGAGACAAGAGCGGCTTTCACCCATATTTGGAGACGTAATCGGGCTGGCAGTGGCCTTGCTGGTCAACGCTAGTGGCGATGCAATAAGGTAGGCAGTTTTAACCTTGCAATTAACTCGTCTTAGGTGATCACGGTTCGACAATTTGTAACAAGTTTTTCTGGACCGTCCTGAGTTCATGGAACGTGTGATCAGGTCTTATTTTTTATTTTTCTTCCATCCGCTGACATGGTGAGTTGGTCCGACGGCTTGGAAACAGACTTCTAGACTTCTATCATGCGCGAGTAAAAAGGAAAGGTCTCAGGTGAGGTTATTATACAGTGTTTTATTAGAGTGTTCAATGTTTAATTATTCTGAATATGTGTGTTATGTCGTGTGTGTGTGTGTGTAATCTAAACGTATAAAGCCGTCTTTTTTGTAACAATCTAATGTAGATTAAAATTATACGGGACTTCCGGTCTGGCACCACGTGGCTGACTACTTTGCGCTCAACTGATTTACGAAAGTTGAAAAAATCAATGTAAGCTAAAAGTGATGTCAATGTCAATGTGGGTAATAGTTAAAAGAGAAAGGGGTGATATTATGTGAGGAATTAAAATTATATTAAACTGTTTCTGTTTGCATTGAGTGTACTATATATATGTGGGTATAGATGTTCAATACGAAGTTTATTTTATGGGTGTGAAAATATATGAATTAATAAAACAAATGGATGAATAATATATGGGAACATATCGTACAAATGATGAAATTAAATTTAACTCAAGATGTGTAATTTTGTGTGTGTGATAAGATGACTAAAACAGCCATAAGCCTTATGCACTAAACAACCAGAATTATATTCATGCAATGTTTAAGCATTAATAATAACAGAGAAGTAGAGTGCCTAAAATTAGGACAGTGTGAGTGTGGTGTTGGTGTTCTGAGACAAAAGGAGTTGGTTTGACTATATTTTACGATATCTGTGAACAAGTGAAACGATGTTGCAGGGTCCCCGCCCCAGTTGGGAGAAAGGTTCGTGGATGGTGACTACAACACCTGTCACCTCTGCAGAGCTATGCTAACATGCTCCCCCAACGCCGTCTGATCCAACCCAGGAACACCAAGGAATGCCCAGGAATACACATCTATGCTCAACCACTACCATGACCGAGAACTTCATGTGAAGAAGTGAGCAGACTCCTCTACTGACCGGGACCACACCAGCATCCATCACATATATCACAGGACTGAGTAAATTTTACAAACGCAGGTGGGAGAATTCCAGTTTATAAATTTCACACAACACTATAATGAGTTCAAGGAAGAAACGGACATATATATATATATATATATAAATATATAATGTATATAAACAGTTTTTTTTAATATTGCTAGTGACCAACATTTTGTCAAAACCTGTCCTGTGTATACATATTTGCTACTTTATTATTAACTGTTAAAAGAACATCCCTTAAGCACATTATTTGACTACTTCTCATCATTGATAGTATTAGTAATGCTGATTAATGAACACTGATAAAATGAACATATTTTATATATGTAGGTACTTCTATTTGTCTATGAAATTAATTATGGGAACTGTTATTGTAAACATTACACAATTCAATTGTCTGTATACTGATGAAACACTAATAAAAAAGAAAGTGGTTATCATTGAATAAGCGTTTTATTGCAAGCCCTATCACAATGGGCTCCAGCACAATTTTTTTTCCGTCTAGGTCAAACGCCTAGTTTTAAAATTTAATGTAACAGCCGAAGTCGTTACAAATGGTAGCAGAGAGCGTGGTTCCATCTCTGTGTGCTGACCAAGCAGGTGGCAGGACTTGCAAAGCAATTTGAAAATTAAAGCAACATTTTCTGGTGATTAAAGTAATTAAAGTAAAAAATAAATTTCCTGGGTCTGCAAAGAGGGTGTAATAGCATATGTATGTATGGGTTTGGATACCAAATTTTGAAGTGGATTGAGTTCAAACAAAAATTTTTTTATTGGTGTTTTTTATGTCTTTGTAAATTTAGAATATGTGATATTGTGTTGTAAGTTGGATTAATATTGTTGTAAGAGTTAGTGCAAAGTGGGCCATAATGTTATAATCACTTCCTTATTCAAAAGTTGTTACTAGCCGGTGTAGACCGGAAGTGGTGTTTAATTACAGAGTGGGAATCAACTAGGTACGTTCCCTTGTAAAGTTTTATTATGTTTAAACCTCACCTGAGATATTTTCCTGCATGCCTTCGTTCTGTCGGACCTTGTCCGAGTTTGTCATGACTTGTTCGACTCCTGCATGCCATGTTATCCAATGACCTTCTGGTTCGGACGTGATTATATGGTTCGTTTTAATTTGAGTATAGAGCAATTGCATCGTAATAGGGGAGTTACCCTGGAATATATATACATGAATTAAATTTTGTTTGGGGAGAAAGCGGTTATGGTCGGACCAGGCACCCTTGTCATTGATTTGATGTATTGGATCTAGACATGAGCTTTCATTCTATAAAAGTTTTCCAATTTTACGTAACTTTTGAACGGATGATTAATGCCTTATACTTGTTTGTTAGGTGTTATAGTTTATAATTATTCTGGTGTATGTATATTGTGTGTTGTTATCGGTGTTTTCTTACCAGTAATATTTTCGGTATCAGTGTATATGTGTTTCCTTGTTCGGAATTAGAGGAGCTTGCTCTGCTTTTCGGATGATCCTTTCTATTGCTTCGTTAGGGGACACTGCGATTACTTGAAGCTAATCAAGTTATTCCGTTAGGATAGGTAATTAATATGTAATTAATACATAGATGCGTTGATGTTAAATACGTTCAACAATTCCAGATGGTTAGCAATAAATTCGTAAATGCAATTAAAACCAAAGGGGGTACACCAATAATTGTAATACAAATTACGAAAAGTAGGTCAACATGCTATATTCCTCCCACATGAAGATGGACATGGAGTGGCGACGAACAGGGCGCAGAATTTGGATTCTATGGTTCCCAGAAGTTACGTCATCAAATCCAAATTGAGGACGCTATAGCGAGCGAAAATTTAAAAATTTCAAATTTTCTTCTCGACCGATTTTGTTCACACGCAATTACGTCAACGACTTCAAGTTAAGGCAATAAACAAGGCTTAATGTGAAGATGTCAAACCAGCGTCGCTAGCAGACAATAGAAAGATGTTAGACTCAACGCAACAATAGATATGAAAGTTCGAGATGACAGGAGAAGCTTGGCTAAAAATTATTACCCCACAACAAACTACACAAAGCAGGCTAGGGCAGTCACACGTGTACGGAGAAATAAGGCGAACGTCCGCTCGGGCTACGTCAGAACACGATGGTACTGCAAAAACGACAGGATGTCACAAAAGAGTTGAGCGTGCTGCACTTTACAGAGACAATTAAAGAAATAACTAGTTGAAAAGACTCGAGGAAGCTGCACAGCTGGAGGTGACGTTTACGTGACAGACACAAATTACGGTTAGAAAGTCGGGGTGGCTTCACCAGCCAACGCATGTCAGAAATTATTAATAGCTACAAAAAAGGGGTGTAAGATAGAACAATACCTCAAGATGACCAAGGAAACAGATGGGGGAAGTCAGAACAACATTACGTATATCCCACACAAAAGGGTGATTGACAGGCGCGCAATGACCAGAAATTCTGCGAAAAGGATCAACGTCCGAACGAAAAAATCTGGGGATGTCTGACAACCTATCAGAGTACAACGTCTTGCGAAGACACCGGTGGAGAGGAGAGTTTCTATGGTAACCGGAAGTCAAAGCGAATCATTGAACAGAAACCAAAGATCCTGAAGAAGTGGGACAAAATATTCTAAGAGAATATTGAACTGACCTATCACAAGTAAGAAAAGGCGTGGACAGGCCTAAAACAAAATTTGAGTAGGGACAAGTTGATAAAACTAACTGTCTAACACGGAGGAGAAGCAGTCTTATTACATTTTTTGAACATATATTTTGACTCGGTATTACTGTGCTCAGTCTTGTAAAAGTTATCAGTCTTAGTGAAAACTCCATGTTATAATATTCAGACTTAGTAATTTCAAACTGTAAGATACAAAGTGCGACCGGAAGTAATACTCGAACACAATACTATAAAATGTGCGAATTAACGAACTTAAGTAAGCATTAATATTATCAGGAATATGTGAGTGAACAATTCGAGCGACTCAAACGAACTATCATGTAATCTCGGCACATACACGAAACATTACTAGTGTACTGTACAACTTAGACAGAATTACAGTTAGCCAGTGTTAATGAATTACACTAAATGTAACAGAACATTTAAATACTTGAACGAACTAATCAACCAAGTAATATAAACGCATATACATCAACACAAAGTCAAGTGAATTTCTGTGATGAACGGACATCGACATTAACTTTGCGAGCATGAACATACACCACTCATTTCATAATGATCACACATTATAAAGCGAACTGATTTACACAAACTGACATTGAAAGCAATAGCATATCTACACTACTCTATAAATGACGCGAGTTCACGTGAGTGTACAAGTGACAGTGCATTCAACTTTATTCAACAAGATGTGTTCTTCAGCCTTCACCACAACAAAGAGGTCAAACACCGCTGGACCATGAGTGGAAATTCTTATTTCAAGTAACAATTATTAATCTAGTAATTTAGTAACTACTACTGTCCTGACTCTTTCAAAGAATCCCCACCCTGGGAGTTTTAAATAAATTTGATAAAAGAATAAATTTAAAGTTATAAATAATGAACGAGTAAGCGAAACTATCTGGAATTAATGAACGTATTAATTAATTATTGTTTGAATTTATTGCATATCATGATTTATGTATGTATGTCTTTTTCAGCTATCATATAAGCTAGAAATTTTTTAATGATATGTGTTATTTGATGTATTTACAGGTACAGCAAACTTTTTTATGTGTATGAATATAAATTGACTTAATGAATAATAAATTAGTCATTTAAGTACATTTAAACAAATGCGTTCATTATTACTAAAACCCGCGTGTTAAAGTTTTAAGAACATGATTAATTTACTAAAGAGTCTCTTGTCTATTATGCTAATTGGTAGTTCAATTTGATAATTGATCTAACTAATTAATCCACATAGTAATTAGCATAATAACACCGTATAGCTTGATCATTTGTCATTGTCACAATCTGTGTGTGTTGACAATATTTTACTGTCACGTAATTCTTTTGTACATCGCTCCAGTGAGTAATTATAAAATAATGGCAATATGGACATTCTCTTGGCTGTAACAGTTTATCTGTTATGACATGTCCGAAATTGTTCGCTTTTATACTTCCTATTGTTCTTGTTTCGCCTTTACTGTTTATTTTGGCTTTCAGATCATTAATCATCATCATCATCATCATCATCATCATCATCATCATCATCATCATCATCATCATCATCATCATTATCATCTATCGGGAGCCATAAGTCAGAGTCCTATCCAACTACAGATAAAGAGAAGAAAATGGAGGTGGATCGGTCACACCCTGTGAAGACCACCAGAAAATATTGCTAGACAGGAACTGAGTTGGAATCCGCAAGATAGCCACAGACGTGGAAGACCGACGAACATCTGTAAGAGGACTGTGGAAAGAGAGCTGGCTGGTGTCAACAAGACATGGATGGAGGTGAAGGCCCTAGCAATGGACAGAACTCGCTGGAGAAATTTCGTCGAGCCCTTTGTTCCACCTACGAATTTAAGGACTTAACCTAACCTAACCTAACACAAATGTCGCTATACACACCCTTAATACACTACCCTTTCTTTGTATTTAATTATTCATCCTGCTGAAACATTTGCCAGCGGGTAAGAATAAACTGTGAAACTTACCAAGTGTTTGTGTATTTTTTGTAGTATAAAATGTTTCAGCAAGTGTCCAACGTGTCTTCAACGGATATCGTGAATATGAAACAGTGGATAAACGTTTTGAGCGTGTGCTGTATACGGGGGGAGGGCAGTAAACTTTCAAGACAGAAGACACGAGTCTTGTCACGTCACCGTTCAAATGGCCGCCGTAACGGAGAGTAGTAGATCTCAGATTTGAATGAAGTCATTTCGCATGGTTAATCCGTTGCATTTACGATGCGTGTGTTCAGTTCAGTTCAGTTCAGTTTGCTCTAACTTACAGACGGCTCACAAATGGCAGACAATGGGCAGAGACTGACCCAGTTGGACGTATGCCGTAAAGTGAAGTGCCGCGGCTACTTGTTGACCCCGACGACGTTTGTTGAAATTCAATTTTGTTCGTCTCTGTTCACTACGGAACTCGCTGCTTTTCACGGAGGAAACGAGCAGCTACGTGCGTATCATACATTTTTTCCTCTCGTAAATAAAGTTTATCATCATAATAGTACAGCCATAGTCTTATAAAACTTAAGCTTAGCGTCTTTCCTTGTTTTGTATTTGAAGGTTCTATGGATTGTCGTCGCTGTCATCATCATCATCATCATCTTAAACAATTAAACCAAGAATGGTTTGTTCTACTCTCAAATAGGCAAAGATTGGAGCTGGTTACTCCAGCGCTTCCTCGGACGTCCCACTCCCCTCGGCTTATAGTTCTAGAGTTGTTTGGGGGATGCGGCAGTCATCCATTCGGCAAAGATGTTCCCACCAATTCAGCCGATACTGGGCGATCCTGTCGAGTATACTCATAATATTCAGTTCCTGCCGTATATCTGTGTTTCTTCTATGATCATAGAGACTATGCCCTGCCACGTGCCTGAGAAATCTCATTTCAGCCGCTTGGATGCGACTGACTTGGTCTTTCGTTAAAGTCCAATTCTTAAACCCGTAAAGAAGTGTGGGAAAAGCCATCACATTGTAGAATTTTAGGCGTGTTCCTTTACGTGCTGACTTAATACAGTCCCTGTACTGGAGTCCCGTAAAAATTTTAGTAATGATTTGTCTGACCAACAGAATCGAGTGAAGTACATATAGGAGAGTCAGAAAACGTTGGGTAGACACCACCATATTCTGGACCGGGTGTTTTAGACGCCATTTTCCAAAATGGCCGAAACCGATTTTATTTTGTATATATTTCTGCTCCTGTAACAGTTATACTCATCATTTTGGTGTCTAAATATATGTTTTTAAGGGCAAGGAATCGATTAAGATGGTTTCTAAAGTTGCCTGACTGCTATTTATTAAAGTTTCAAAGTTAAGGAAGGCCTGCTTTGTAATAAGGCCGCTGAAAAGATACATGCTGAAACTCAGTTTGCGATCAGTTTCATTAAACATGGAATTCCTGAAGAAAGTACTGACAGAATAATTGTTCCAACATGGGCTGGATGTCGTTCTCTGATCTCAACTGCGACACCACCTCTCATGCATGTGGGATTTCTTCCATTCATTCCCAAGCCAGTTACAGAACATGCAACAGTATTTTTAGCATTGAAAAATTTGCAGAATATTTGCTCGCAGCTTAAACAACCAGCTTTACCAGTATTCTCAGACGAGGGTGTATTCCATATCATTGCTGATATTATGATAAACAGTCCATCTGAATTTCGTGACATAATTCCAATGATCGGAAACTTCCATTGTGCAAAGGTTGTCATGCACAATATTGGAAGGTTTCTACATGGAAGTGGTGCAAAGGATGCACTTATTGAGTGCAAGGTGTTTGGTGTAAAAACAGCCGAATCAGTAATGAATGGAACCCACTATGTCAGATCACTTAAGGGCTTACTGATTCTTGAAGAAGCTATATTGAAGATGAAATGGTCAGCGTTTTGGAAATGTAACAGCAAGCAAGAATATGAGATTACCCTTCAACATGCTCAGAAATTAAAATGAATTATTTCAAATAGGAATGTGAATACAAGCCCCACCGAGTTTAATGAACTTTTAAAATCAGTAGAAGTTTTGTACAAAGACTTTCAGAAATTTAGTAGTGATTGTGCTATGAAGTCCGAAATGTGTAGGTACTAGGATACATTCCTTTACCTTGTTAACTTGTTGACATCATCATCATCATCATCATCATCATCATCATCATCATCATCATCATCATCATCATCATCATCATCATCATCACCATCATCATCATCACTATCATCATCATCATCATCATCATCATCATCATCATCATCATCATCATCATCACTATCATCATCATCATCATCATCATCATCATCATCATCATCATCATCATCTTCACAACACGGCATAGGCAAAGTGCTGCTGCCTGTTCCGCCTTCAAAAGGCTTCCAGCCATCTCTTCCTGGGACTACCCATTCACCTTTCCAGACTTGTTTGGCCAGTATGGAATCTGACATTCTTCCGAAGGGTTTTTTCCATTTTCTGATGGGCTATCGTGTTGTTTGTAATCTTTCAATTTTTCATTCAAGTTACAAACTTGTAACTCTTCTCTTATGGTCTCATTTCTTATACGGTTTAGTTTTAGAACACTTTTAATTCCTCTTAAGAACGCCATTTCTATGGCCACACTGTATTGTTTTTTGGTTGTTGTGCATAATTCACACCCATACAGGGACTAACTTTGTAAACTTTAATTTTGTATCCCGACGTACATTGTTTCTAAAAATACGGTTGATTGTTTTACAGATCGTCTGGAACTTACCTAACTGTGCAGTTGTGTGTTTGGCGTCAGCAACAATTGTCCTAAAGATGACAAAAAATATTGTCGAAACGTCGACGCAAAATAACTAAAAGTTGTATTATTGACCGATCCTCACTAACCATCCACTAAAACATTCACTGATTGACGGTCACTAAAAATTTAAGGATTTAATTAATTATATCAAAAAATGTGAACAATTAAGCTGATTTTGAGCAATTAGCTCTCCAATATTGGGTTTAATTGTCTTATAATTTCAATATTAAGTCACTCTCGACATCCAGCTTATTTCTTAACTCTGACTTCAAGTACGTGAGCAGGGAGAATGCGGTTTCACACAAATAAGTAGGAGGAAACTCAGTTAAACGCTTCAAAGCTTTTTTTTGAGAGCTCATGATGGTCAGTCATTACATATAACCAGACGTCAGCTAGCCGTAATTGCAAAGACTGTAACTTTAACGAACTGTCAGTTAAAAGTTCTGCCAATGAACTTCTTCTTCTTGCAGTGTAAGAGAGAGGTTAGTTGATATCCATCAGCAAATGGATTCTTTATCCACATGTCGCTATCATCCGTCACGGGAAAGATTATCTTAGCTAGAAGTGCAGTTGCTCCAAATGAGACTTAATAACGTTAAGGATCTTCTTTGGAACATATTGTGCTGATATCTGGACGAAATCTGCCATGGAAGAGAATTGTTCGAAGATTTTAGAGTCTAATCTCTAATCCACAGCTTCAATTATTTTTATCATTCTCTCGATTTTATTTTCGAAACTGGAAAATAGTGATGCTAGATCCCTGCAGGCTTAAGGTAAGCCCATTCAGATGACTGAAGATATCCACAAGATATGATAGCTTCAAAATCTACTTAAAGTCATGGAACATGTCTTTAAGGTTGAAGTTGAAATCGAATAAAAAGAGCTTCACTTCATCCCTCACCTCAGATAATCCGGCCCAATACAGTTCCACGCAAAAGTCATGGATCAACAATCACAGTGGATCAACAATTACTTGTGGCGACTCTCCATTTCTTCACATATTATAAAGGAAGAACGTTTTGCTTAGATACAGTGTTTATACGAGAGATACAGTCAGTGGTTGTAAGCAAGATACAGTGCTTATACGTGGACTAAAACAGCGCGATCAGTTCTGCGTTGATGCGGCGCTCTAGTCAGTTCGGCTGACAAACAGATCTGCTACGTGACATGATTTAAAGACATATTAAAGCCTTTAGTTTGAAATTAATTTTACAATTATAAATATTTTGAACCAAAAATAAAATATAGTGGAATCTTTTACTAATTGTTTTACGATTCTAGAATCTAAATTTTAGAGTATACAAAATCAGAGAAAATTACGGTATATTCTATTTTCAATTAAAACTGTCCGTGGACCACAGAGGTTCACGGACCCTCTTTAGGATCCACTGCTCTAGTGTCTTGTTAATGGGTAAGCTTCTCTAGTTTTGTCTAAAGTTCAGTATAATACGTAGAAAGATGAGAGCCCTATATTCTGATTACAAAGACATTAACTAAAAAGTAATTTTCTTACGGTAATAATGCGGTGTTTGGGGGCATAAATATTGATTACATCTGTGACGCACGCGATACTCGCCGTATATTAAGCAAAAGTACCGCTGAGTTGTTGTCTGTTGTTCACAAAGCTCTGCGTATTGTCGTATAAACTACAGACGTTCCGGTAAATCGTTGTACCAGTTTTTTAAGTTGTAATAACTTTAATAACTTAACTTGCTTTAACAAGGACAGTCCGTCGTATTTCTTCCGACTTCAAAACTTCGCGTTGTGCGTTGTTGTCACGAGTTTCATTCATTACTAGTAAAATTTATTGCTATTAGGAACGTTATGGCATGATTAAAGATTTAAGCAGAGCTAGTGAGGCGTTTGGAATGAAATCAATGTAAACAAGGAAAAGAATACAACGGTAATAGCAAAATGAGCAGGACTGCATAGATTGAAATAGCGAATGAGAAAGAACTGTATAGCAAGTGAACTCATGTATGTATATAGGCAGTACTGTGTTATTGAATGGATTCTGTTTTGAAGAAATCAGTAGTAGGATATCTATGGGTAAGAGAGCTTTTGAAAAGGTAAAAGCGTTGCTGGTAGCATGAAGAATTTCGATTTGAGATGTAAAAGAGTTTTGATAAGTGTTTTATTTGGACTGTGATTTTATACGGTAGTGAAACATGGGCCATCAAAAAAATAAAGATAAAATATATCTAAGAGAGGGCCACCAGCCTTAGCCACAGTACTCTGGTGTTACTGACGGAGACCGTGATTTATTTGACTTACTTGACTGAAGTCCTTAAATTCCGAGGTGGAACATTTTTCCTAGGCCTCGACGAAATTTCTCCAGCGTGTTTTGTCCATTGCCAGGGCCTTCACCTCCCTCCATGTCTTGTTGATACCAGCCAGCTCTCTTTCTATAGTCCTCTTCCAGGTGTTCCTCAGTCTTCCACGTCTGCGGCTATCTTGCGGGTTCCAATTCAATGCCTGTCTAGCGATATTTTCTGGGTGGTCTTCTCAGGGTGTGACCAATCCACCTCAATTTTCTTCTCTTTGTCTGTAGTTGGATGAGACTATGACTTGTGGCCTCCTATAGATCTCCGTTTGAGATGGTATTGGGCCACCAAATTCTCATTATGTACCTCAGGCAACGGTTTATGAAAGTCTGTAACCTTGTGATAATGTCCTTTGTCACTTTCCAGGTCTCACATCCATACAGCAACACCGATTTGACATTTGAGTCAAATATTCTGAGTTTTGTCTTCCTGCGTATATGGTATATGGGGTGACCTCCATACTGGTCTTAACTGTGCAAATGGTCCTTTTGCTTTATTTATACGACTTGTCACATCCCTAAGAGCACGTCCATCCTGACTAACCATGCTACCCAGATAGCAAAATTCCTCAACTTCACTCTTTCCACATAAAGACGGAGACCATTGTCAGCACTTTTTAGCCCTTCCGGTACTGAAGATGGTCACCAATGGAGTGGTTGAAACGGGTGCTTTTACCAACATAGCATCGCGTCCTGATAACCCGGAAAGTAGTTATAATAATTACAAGGCCGGCCGTGACTGCTTAAGGCATCAGTATCTAGAGAGCTTCGAAATGATGTAGTTGTGGTAAAGGATGATTAAGGTGAAACGGACTGAGTGAGTGAGAAACTACAGAGTATTGATGTACTAACGAGGTATTGAAGTATTGGAAATGAACAAAAAACTGATCGATGTAACAGAAAGAGGAAAAAAACATCTTGGTTTAGCATATATTGGGTAGATACTGTCTGCAGCTAAGGATCATAGAGGGAAATGCGGAAGGAAAGAGAGGACGGGAAAAAAGAAAGTTCGGAATGCTTCTTGACGTCAGAAACAGGAGAAGCTACGGACCTTGGTGCCTGCCTAACTCTTAGACTGCTCCGGCAGTACAAACGGAGCCATCTTTGTTACGATAATAGAACACATAAAAATCTGAAAGGTTGTGTAACTTGAAAGTAAATAAAAGACATGTACAGGGGTGTATTTACGGGGGTGGTGGAACCGAACCGGGACCGGCCATCCACAAGGCGGCAAAATAATTCCGGTTTTGTTAATCTGTTAATTGTTAGAATATTTTATTATTTTTTCAGCTTTGTGCGCTAATATAGTAGTAACCCTTTTTATATATACAAAGAGGTATATTACACAGCATTAGCTTGTACGTTTGAAATATAACGTATAGGAATATCAATCCAGTCAATAAGTATCTTCTAAACAATGTTTCAATAACTCGTATTATTACAGTGGAATCTTACTATTTCGTCACCCAATTATTCGTCTCCCTCTGTAATTAATCACCCACTCAACATCTTTTTCTTTTTATTTATTAACAAGCGAGGAACATATACACTCTAATTATAAACGGGGTAAACCAGAAACGTGCTGATTGTGTTCGGGGTTTTAATAATAGCCAGGAGAACGGATTGCGGAAGGTATTGGTTCCGAGCATGGGTATTTCCTACTTGAGTACACGGCACAATAAGTGTTGTGTTGTGTTGTTAGAGCGTAATACGTTTCAGAAAATTCAGTCGGATTGCTGATGCCTGGCAAAGTATTTCGGAAAACACTCTAAAATCTGCCTGGGATAAGTTACTGCCATCTGAATTACAACCGGCGTCTACAGAACCAGAAGGTATTGTTAGATATCTGCATCCCTACCAGAATTTAACAGTTTGAATGAAGACGACGTCAAAAATTGGTGTGAAATAGACTTACCGGATGTAGACTACGATATGTTTAGTGATGAGGAAATTGTTACATACGTATACAAATAACCTGCAGAAGCTAATGACGAAGAAGATGACCAGTCAATAAAACTTGTAATCTCTCATGAGGAGGCCATTCAATTACTGACTACAGCAATCAAGTGGTACGAAGGCAAAGATGAAGCAGAACTTCCTAAAATAATTTCACTGCGCGCCAAATACATAATTTGGCTCATGAAAAGTACGGTCTACAGAAAAAGCAGAAGAAAATGACAAATTCTTTTCACAATCATGAAATTTTTTGTTGTAGCAATTACAGTGCTTAACTTGTTTGAGTTTGAAAATTTTCAGCAACAGATATGTTCGAGCATAACATTATTAGGATGCTGTAAATTACTAGTGTTGTAATAAAATATTGTATATTGTCTTTAATGTTTTTTTCTCCCTCACTAATTCGTTTATTTCACTAATTCGTCACCCCCTGCTGTCCCGTAGGTGACGAATTAGTGAGGTTATACTGTATTATTGTGCTGTTACACTTTATTTTAATGGTATTGATTTCAAGATATTATGACACGTTTATCGACCACTTTAAAGATAGTAATGTCGATTAGCCTTTACTTGCTTTTTTTTCTTTTGTGGAACCGACTAGATGAACCTCCCCACCCGACTAAATTCTAGATACGCCACTATATGCGTGAAAAAAATAGACACATTTTTCGGCAATGTTTTCTGTAAGGTTAGGTTTCATCTTATTTAGCAATTTTTAGATTGAGATAAGATTCTAAAGCTATGAGTGAGAAAAAATAAAATTATAATTTTGAATTACAGTAACATTTTATGTTCAATGATGCGGTTGTTGAGTTCCGGAACTTTATAAAATGAAAAAAATCGTTGTTACGCTTATAAAACGCGTTTTGACATGTTAATCTGATCACAAACTATCTAGGTCTGTTCAATGCTAATGTGAATAGAATGCGCTGCTTCTCTGAGCGACTATACGGAAAAGTAGAGTAGAATTGGGTCACTGGAAACGTCGGGGAAGGAGGGGATGCGAAACGGAATGATTCGGATCAGATGCAGTGAGGCCGTTGTTACGATGCACTTTCCAAGTAGTTTGAACTAAATACTATAGGTATGCTGATTTAATCAATAAGTTATATCAGTTTGGTGTCTGTCTCCCCCTTTCCATTTCCGAGGTCGCTCATAAGAATTATGGGTTACCTTCTGAGATTACATCTCATCACTTATCTAACAATTTTAGTAAACAAAAAATTAAAAAGTAAAAATAATAAAAGATGGAGGACAGTAGAGAAGACGCCAAAATTATGAGCTGTACACATATGTTGAAAAAATCACAGACGTAATTAGAAAAAGAAAAATTACTTTGTACGGACATATTCCAAGAATTTACTCCTGACAGATTAACAGGGGGAAACTTTTTAACTATTTCAGAAACCTCAAAATTCCCAACACTTGGTTCAAAGAAACAGAAAAAGACATAGATCAACTCGAGATTACTCAAGAAGAGTAATTGCTTACCACTCAAAATAAAATTAAAGTTTGATGTATCTCTCCCCTTTCGTTAGTCCAGATGGCACCCATTATCTTTTTGATTTTTTCCTGAAAACCTTGGGCATTTTTTAATTTCATATTGAGTGGTAAGCATTTACTCTTCTTGAGTAATCTGGAGTTGATCTATGTATTTTTCTGTTTTGTTGAACCACATATCGGGAATTTTGAGCTTTCTGAAATAGTTAAAAGTTTCCCTGTTAGTCTGTCAGGATTCAGTCTTTGAATATGTCCGTAGAAAGTAATTATTCTGTTTCTAATTACGTCTGTGATTTTCTCAACATGTGTGTACAGCTCATTATTGTGGCGTCTTCTCTACTGTTCTCTATCTTTTATTGTTCCCCATATACATGTATCTAATGCTGTGGATATAAATGTGTATAGGCCTAATACACATAGTATAAATAATTTATAACATGGTGTTAAATAATTTTGTTAAAAAAATATAATAATTGTTAGTCTTCTTCAAAAGGAAAAATAGAAAAAAAAGTTATAAAACAAAGAAATAAATATTACTATATAGGCTACTTCTATAAATAAGCTTTTTATTTATCCTTCTTAAAATTTTACAAAATATGTGGATTACACATATTTCATTATATGTTTATTACATGTTTAATTTAGAAAATATCAAAAATGTTTAATTAAATTTGGTCAAATAAAGCGCATTAATTACGTGAGTACATAAGATAATACTGGAATTGTTCAACTCCTAACGTCAAGTGACTTCAAAAATCGTCGTACGCTCCATGGCCTGTCTTTTTCATAGCCTCAGTTTACGGCCAATTAGCGGGTAAAATCAAAACGTTCTTTTGTTACAGAATTAAATAAAACAGCTGACGTGGCTCAATCGTGGTGTAAAGCACGCCGTCACATGAAACATATGTTTCAAGTTGCTTGTAACCAGCAGAAAATTTGTCTTCAGCTCAACTTCTTTCCATTTTTCAACATTTCTTTTCATCTGTTATATTTATTATTGTCAATAAAGCCTATTATTGTAGATTATTTCAACTTGTCATTGGCCTAAATAGTAATTTTTTTTAAATTCACAAAACTTAGAAGTCACTTAATTACATTTCAAAAAACATGAAACCAGTTAAAAATGTTTTAATCCATTTTTTAATTTTTTCGGATTTTGGGGGGATATAGGTTCGCTCCTGCCCACAGTGGCTGATACGAACAGGAAAAAGCAAAAACTAGAAAGTCAACTTCAGTAAAACATTAGCAATCTCAATAGATAACACATGCCAGCACACATACATACGTTTTCATTAAATAATCATTTGAATTCCCTTTGACACCAGGGTTAAAATAAAAATTGTTATAACCATTAGAAAACGTGTTTAGAAAGTGAAATAAACGTTCACACAATAAACTTCATTGAACTTAAGCGGTATATACATTTTGACATCCAATCATGTAACACGCAATATGTGTATTGTAAAAAACGCTACCAGAAGTTTTAGATTTTTATATATTTTATATCCTTCCTGTAAACCTATTGGAAGTGTGGCCTAGGAAATGCCATTATGGTTCTAGACTTGTAGAAGGGACTCGCCTAGGGTTGTGACGTTCACTTCCTGTAAGTGGTGAGGGGGGCCACGTTTGTTTAACAAGCGACTAACGAACGCAGGGACACAATGTCTCCCGGGGGAGAAGGTAGTGTACCGTCTTGCCCTTGGAGTAAGAAGAAACCACTCCTAAAGGCGATTTAGAATGTAAAAGGCAAAGGGGTGATGTCTATAACAATTCTCTCGAATGGCAGCCCGACATTATACTGTTTCATTTCCCCCTGCTTCTAGTTTGTGTGCCCTTGTTTGTAGCACATATTTCACAGGTGTGACACCATTCCTCTACATTATGGTAAAGATGAAGCCAATAGAATCGTTTCCGTATTTTCGTCAATACGGAAACTACTCGGGTGGCTGAACCCGCCAATAAGTTAATAGACAGAGATAAGGGCGTTTATCTCAAGACTTGTTTACGAAAATATGTACGCGCTGTAGGGCTAGCAGAAGTGTAAAGGCTGTGTCCATTTATTGATGACTTCCGATCTGATGATGAGCTGTGAAGCTTGAAAGCGCTAATCGGCAATTTTTATTTATAGCGGTGTTTTATTATTTAGTGTTCTGCCCTAAGGCAGGTCTTCAAATTGTAAGAGCTCTCCAAGCACTCTTATCGCCTGTCAGTCTGATTTTAATGCTATCTATTAACTTCATTCTTCTACGGCCTCTTCTTTTTTTCCTTCTATGACACCATCCATGGCAGTTGTAAGCAACCAGCCTCTTCTTAAACAATGACTTAACCAATTCTTTTCCTATTCTCTATTACTTTCAGGATTCTTCTCTCTTCCCTTTTTCTTCTTAAAACTTCATCATTCCTTACTTTATCAAGTTTAGTGGTGTGCAACAATGTTGTTTCTGTTTTTAAAGTAAAAACACCCACCTGTAAGTGTAATATTTACAGTGAAATATGTAAATTTTTGACGTAAAATCAACACTTTCCCATTCAATTAAATGTGATATACTCTTTAGAAATGAAAAATAAATTATTATGATAATTGTTTACAATTATTAGTAATAAACAAATCAAAAAGAGTATTATTACCTTGTACTCTAGTTTAGCTCAAAATATATCGGTTTTCAAACAGAAGAGGTACGTCATGTGTAGTAGTACTACCGCGCATGCTCAGCAACACAGTCGCCATACCGTGCAGTCTCGTGGTTACCAAGCCACGTACCCACCACATTGCAGTCGGTCATGCCGTTTGCGATTTACGCCACACTACACTTCACACATACAAGTAGGCACAATATTAATTGATGACTCGTTGGGCACTTGGTGAAACATATTAATACAAAGGGTTTTAAAAATATATAAACACTTTTTCACAGTTTTCATTTAACTCTAACAGCTGTTTCAACGTCTTAAGCCATTGTCAAAGAGATGAGTGAATCACTAAACAGACGATGATCCCCTTTATTAAAAGCTGTTATTTAGTTCAATTTTATATTTTTCATTCTGATTATATTTAGTTTTTACAGACCCTTAACCTTTTTTAGCTTCTACTACCCCCCCCATCTCGTCTTCATACCCCAAACATGTTCAGATACACGCCCTAAACAGATGTCCACCACCCTTACAACCTCTGTTTAGTGGTTCACTTATCTCTTTGACAATGGATTAAGAAGTCCAAACAGCTGTCGGAGTTAAATGTGAAACGTACCAAATGTTTATATATTTTTAAAAACCTTTATACAAACAGGCGATAGTTTGTTTCAACCCACGAACCGAAATACTTTCATTTCCTCACCATTATTGACATTTTTAGTGTCGTTGATCTCCGTTATTCGACTTACAAACGGGCGCATTTACGATATCGGCTGGAATTCAGGCTGATGTTAAATCTCAACAAAAATACTTGAGTTTTACAAGTTCTTATAAATCACAGTTTGGCGTTGCGGCCTTGAGGTTGGAAAACATCATGACCTCACTTGATAAGTCAAGCGTTACTTGCATGATCACAAAACCTGGATGGATACCATTCGTCTTCTACAGGGCTGTCCACACGGGGGGTCGTGGTATTTGGGAGGTCTGCGTCATTGAAACTGGGGGGGGGGTTGACAATAAAAACTTTGGGAAAGTATAAAAAATTATAACTATTTTCATATATAAAAATATTGTCACTTGACTTTTCCTATACTAGCTGCTCCACCCACCCCAAAATATACACAACCGACACACATGTCGTAAAAATAATTCTGATTTGATACTAGACGGAAGAGTTATAGAAAGGCTAGAGGAATTTGCTATCTGGGTAGCATGGTTAGTCAGGATGGAGGAGCTCTTAGGGATGTAATAAGTCGTTTAAATAAAGCAAAAGGAGCATCTACACAGTTAAGACCAGTATGGAGGTCACCCCGTTTACGCAGGGACAAAACGAAACTGAGAATATTTGACTCAACTGTCAAATCGGTGTTGCTGTGTGGATGTGAGACCTCGAAAGTGACAAAAGACATTACCACAAGGTTACAGACTTTCATAAACCGTTGCCTGAGGTACTTAAGGACAATTTGGTGGACCAAGACCATCTCAAACAGAGATCTATCGGGGGCCATAAGTCAGAGTCCTATCCAACTACAGATAAAGAGAAGAAAATGGAGGTGGATCGGTCACACCCTGTGAAGACCACCAGAAAATATTGCTAGACAGGAAGTGAGTTGGAATCCGCAAGATAGCCACAGACGTGGAAGACCGACGAACATCTGTAAGAGGACTATGGAAAGAGAGCTGGCTGGTGTCAGCAAGACATGGATGGAGGTGAAGGCCCTAGCAATGGACAGAACTCGCTGGAGAAATTTCGTCAAGCCCTTTGTTCCACCTACGAATTTAAGGACTTAACCTAACCTAACCTAACACAAATGTCACTATACACACCCTTAATACACTACACTTTCTTTGTATTTAATTATTCATCCTGCTGAAACATTTGCCAGCGGGTAAGAATAAACTGTGAAACTTACCAAGTGTTTGTGTATTTTTAGTAGTATAAAATGTTTCAGCAAGTGTCCAACGTGTCTTCAACGAATATCGTGAATATGAAACAGTGGATAAACGTTTTGAGCGTGTGCTGTATACGGGGGGAGGGCAGTAAACTTTCAAGACAGAAGACACGAGTCTTGTCACGTCACCGTTCAAATGGCAGCCGTAACGGAGAGTAGTAGATCTCAGATTTGAATGAAGTCATTTCGCATGGTTAATCCGTTGCATTTACGATGCGTGTGTTCAGTTCAGTTCAGTTCAGTTTGCTCTAACTTACAGACGGCTCACAAATGGCAGACAATGGGCAGATACTGACCCAGTTGGACGTATGCCGTAAAGTGAAGTGACGCGGCTACTTGTTGACCCCGACGACGTTTGTTGAAATTCAATTTTGTTCGTCTCTGTTCAATACGGAACTCGCTGCTTTTCACGGAGGAAACGAGCAGCTACGTGCGTATCATACATTTTTTCCTCTCGTAAATAAAGTTTATCATCATAATAGTACAGCCATAGTCTTATAAAACTTAAGCTTAGCGTCTTTCCTTGTTTTGTATTTGAAGGTTCTATGGATTGTCGTCGCCGTCATCATCATCATCATCATCTTAAACAATTAAACCAAGGATGGTTTGTTCCACTCTCAAATAGGCAAAGATTGGAGCTGGTTACTCCAGCGCTTCCTCGGACGTCCCACTCCCCTCGGCTTATAGTTCTAGAGTTGTTTGGGGATGCGGCAGTCATCCATTCGGCAAAGATGTTCCCACCAATTCAGCTGATACTGCGCGATCCTGTCGGTATACTCATAATATTCAGTTCCTGCCGTATATCTGTGTTTCTTCTATGATCATAGAGACTATACCCTGCCACGTGCCTGAGAAATCTCATTTCAGCCGCTTGGATGCGACTGGCTTGGTCTTTCGTTAAAGTCCAATTCTTAAACCCTTAAAGAAGTGTGGGAAAAGCCATCACATTGTAGAATTTTAGGCGTGTTCCTTTATGTGCTGACTTAATACAGTCCCTGTACTGGAGTCCCGTAAAAATTTTAGTAATGATTTGTCTGACCAACAGAATCGAGTGAAGTACATATAGGAGAGTCAGAAAACGTTGGGTAGACACCACCATATTCTGGACCGGGTGTTTTAGACGCCATTTTCCAAAATGGCCGAAACCGATTTTATTTTGTATATATTTCTGCTCCTGTAACAGTTACACTCATCATTTTGATGTCTAAATATATGTTTTTAAGGGCAAGGAATCGATTAAGATGGTTTCTAAAGTTGCCTGACTGCTATTTATTAAAGTTTCAAAGTTAAGGAAGGCCTGCTTTGTAATAAGGCCGCTGAAAAGATACATGCTGAAACTCAGTTTGCGATCAGTTTCATTAAACATGGAATTCCTGAAGAAAGTACTGACAGAATAATTGTTCCAACATGGGCTGGATGTCGTTCTCTGATCTCAACTGCGACACCACCTCTCATGCATGTGGGATTTCTTCCATTCATTCCCAAGCCAGTTACAGAACATGCAACAGTATTTTTAGCATTGAAAAATTTGCAGAATATTTGCTCGCAGCTTAAACAACCAGCTTTGCCAGCATTCTCAGGCGAGGGTGTATTCCATATCATTGCTGATATTATGATAAACAGTCCATCTGAATTTCGTGACATAATTCCAATGATCGGAAACTTCCATTGTGCAAAGGTTGTCATGCACAATATTGGAAGGTTTCTACATGGAAGTGGTGCAAAGGATGCACTTATTGAGTGCAAGGTGTTTGGTGTAAAAACAGCCGAATCAGTAATGAATGGAACCCATTATGTCAGATCTCTTAAGGGCTTACTGATTCTTGAAGAAGCTATATTGAAGATGAAATGGTCAGCGTTTTGGAAATGTAACAGCAAGGAAAAATATGAGATTACCCTTCAACATGCTCAGAAATTAAAATTAATTATTTCAAATAGGAATGTGAATACAAGCCCCACCGAGTTTAATGAACTTTTAAAATCAGTAGAAGTTTTGTACAAAGACTTTCAGAAATTTAGTAGTGATTGTGCTATGAAGTCCGAAATGTGTAGGTACTAGGATACATTCCTTTACCTTGTTAACTTGTTGAAGTTTCTTATAGCAGCTGACAGAAATGGTGATTGGGATAGCCACCTTCAAGCTATTCAGAAACTTCTACCTGTATTCCGTGAATTTGACAGTATAAACTATTTACGATATGCACATGGTACCTGGAAAAAATGAGATGGTTAGAGGAAGAGCATCCTGAAGTGTATCAGAAATTTAAAGCAGGTCATTTTGTAGTAAGACAAACCAAACGACCACTTAGTGCAGTTTCACCAGACATGAAATTAGAACAAACTGTCCAACGATCTCAAAAGAGCTCTAAGGGGATAATAGGACAAACAAGGCAACAAATGTACGTCACGGAATGGGAGTTGGTGTATCACGAAGTGCTAGGAATAAGCAACTGTTTCCGAGAAATACTTGGTGCTGATGGTACTGGTTACAGTGAGGTAACTCTTCATCATGAATTGTCAGGAAACGTGAGTACCAACATGTTCATATGCGTTAATGTACTCTGTGAATTTATGAACACTAGAGGCAATCCATATGAAACATCCAGCCAAACACAGCTTCATAATTTTATCAGCAACCAATGTGTACCTAGGGAAGATGCTCTCCGTCTGTTGAAAGTGAAAGAGCATGGACAAGACGGATATGAATAATTTAGAAATGACCGTTTTGTAAATAAAACTTCAAAACTTTCTGACGTTATCACAAAGGTAAAACTCCCAACAATGGAGAGGAAAACAATAGTTCATACTGTGAAATCAAAGACAACACTAGATTCCCAAAAAAATAGTATTGCTGCAGCTGATAGAAGTATTGACATAGCTAAAACAAGAGGAGAAACTATGAAAGGTATTTTGAAATATGATCTGTTGCCAACTAGTATGTTGTTAGATAGTAATGGCTACACAAGTAAACCTGTAAAGCATGTACTATTGACTGAACTAGAGAAGAAACTCGATCAAACGCAATACTGTTTTCAACAGCGTGTTGTCATGGATACTGCTGTCATAGTTGATTTTATGTCACAAATTCGACAACTCACAACTAAGGATATGCTAACTTTTCAAAATATTTTTGATAAATTGTGGACTAATACAAGTAACTACAAGAGAATTAAACGAGTAGACTTTGTGTTTGACAGCTACATTGAGCAGTCACTTAAAGAAGGTGAAAGAGAAAGACGGAGAAATGCTGGTCCAATCGAACTGATAAAAATCGAACAGGAGAGTCTTATTCCTATACAGATGGACAGATTCTGGTCTTCAAGCAAAAACAAAGAGATGCTCCAATTGGCTGCTGCTGCTAGTTTCATTGAAAAGGCAAAAATGACTAACTTCACTACAGTGATAAGTGGAACCATCACAGGAGACAATGACAGCAGAGATGCATTAATAGTTATGAACAAAGAAGTTCAAACTTGCTCGGACCTTCAAACCTTTGTTGAAGAAGCAGATAGCAGAATTATAATCCATTTGTTCCATGCTGTCCAGTCGGGCATAACATGCCTCATAGTGCTATCAAATGACACTGATATAGTTGTTCTCATCCTTCGATATATATTTGAACTATTCAGTAACGGATTGCATGAATTGTGGATCAAAGTGGGAGTGGGTGATAAAATGCGCTATGTGCCTCTACACACACTTGGGAGGCACCTGGGAGCTGCACTTTGCAACACTTTAATTAAGGCCCACATACTTACAGGTAGTGATGTCACAAGTAAGATTGGAACAAAACCATCTGCACTAAAAGCATCGCCAGAAACTTTACTACTTCGATTTGCAGAAGATAATACTCTGTCTGAAGAAACACTTGACAAAGCAGAGGAATACCTTGTTCAAGTTTTACAACCATCATCAAAGTGTAAGACATATGATGAACTTCGTTATTCATTACACAAGCAGAAACACATATCAGAGCTACCACCCTCATCTTTTTCACAAAGATATGGACATATCCGAAGATGCTTTTTTGTTTTACGGGAATGCTTTAACCTATCACAAAGCTATTTTCCTGATACAAGCCTGCAGCTGACAAATTATGGATATGGTGCAAAGATGCAAATGGTGTGCCTGATCTGTGCCTTAACAAAATGCCTTCTGAACTATTAATACAGTGCGGTTGTACAGCTTGTGCTACTAGTAGGTGTAAATGTAAATTGAAATATTTGACATGCACAGAGTATTGCAAATGTGGTGAACAATGTAAAAGATAGACTGAGAAAAAATTATGTTAGTTTTACACTCAGTTTTCTATAACAGAGTTTACTTCTGTGTCTATAAAAATGTTGTGCAAATATATTTATATTTTGTTGTGTAAATATCACTTTCCAAATAAAATATTGTATTCCACTTTTGTTCATATTTTTATTTAAAATCCATAAGAACTGATTTTCTTTAATAAATAGCAGTCAGGCAACTTCAGAAACCATCTTAATCGATTCCTTGCCCTTAAAAACATATATTTAGACACCAAAATGATGAGTATAACAGTTACAGGAGCAGAAATATAAACAAAATAAAATCGGTTTCGGCCATTTTGGAAAATGGCGTCTAAAACACCCGGTCCAGAATATGGTGGTGTCTACCCAACTTTTTCTGACTCTTCTATATGTACTTCACTCGATTCTGTTGGTCAGACAAATCATTACTAAAATTTTTACGGGACTCCGTTACAGGGACAGGATTATAAGGTTCGCCTAAAGGTCCCACACATAATGTTGAACTTATGTAACTTATTCACAACGCTGTTGCTTGCATTATACGCGTAAGTCACACTGTAGCCCAGGTATTCAAAATTGCTTACTTGTTCCAGGACAGTACCATTTATAACAAATTTTGCCCGTACGGGATCAGTTCCATGAAAAGCCATCACCTTGGTCTTAAGTGTGGATGTTTGCAATCCAGAGTCTTTACAGATTCACTTTAACAAATGTATACCCATCTGCAATGTGTTTTCCGAGTCCGACAGACTAACCTGATCGTCCGCAAACAACAAAGTGTCAGTTGTAGAGTGACCAATCACCAAACGTTCTGGAAGACACATCTGCCAGTTTCGTGCAACATCGTCAATATATAAATTAAAAAGAAAAGGTGATAATGGACACCTTTTTCATACTCCACAAGGGTTGTCCCATATATATTGTTACGACGGTCTAACTGGTCGTCGTATGGTAGAGTGGAAAACAAAATACAAGACACCAATAAAGTCACTAAAAACCAGCTTTAATTATCACAATTAACAGTTTGTAATCGACACGTTACTCAACAAGATTATTCGTGCATAACAATTCAAGTTAATCTGTCTACAAAAAATGTAATGTCAACTAATAGAGTCCCGCACAATAAACACTTTTCACTAAATACCACTTGAGACACACTGAGTAAATCGCCCGACAATAACTGGAAAGTCACTTGAATAAATGCTGCTTAAACTGAAACTAAGCGTCGCTGAATGTTTATATTTATACACCGTTGAGATTCCATAATAATCCATAATACGCTAAAGCACTACTAGAAATCGATAGAAGGTAATTGCTTGCGGCCTTGAACACAGCTCGCGCGGACCGGTGAGCCTGGAACATTCTCGTTCAGTATCACGTACACACACAACATTACAGCTGGTTCTGCTGGAATAGCCGAGAAACATGTAGAACGTTCTCTAATGACGTGACAATATGTTTAAATTTATTACTTTGGACATCACAATAAACTGCGGGAGATATTCACATTGAAACGTGTCTCATAACGTAACAGTTCGGGAACCTGGTTAATGGGCTCACGTCAATTAAACAGGCTGCCATAATCTTTACAAAATCATAAATACCTAATAAGTACACAAATGTTAAATAGGCTCCCGTGAATTGAGGAGTATTGACAAGGAATTTGGTAGATATATTCACTCACCTATAGGATAACCATAACATCTCTTTATTATATTTTCTTGAATAATACTTTATATATGATTGTTATTTTGTTTGATTACATTAAACAAATAAATTACTCAAAAGTTGTGCATCAAATGCTCTTACGTCTTTTAACATGTTACTCTAGTGATCAAAATAAAATTATATATTTATTAACTACATCAAATACCTCGGATCCGGGTTTTAACTTAAGAATGCTCTACAATAAGTCAACATTATGCAAACCATTTGAATACTAGTTTGCTCAAATTTCGAATTACCTTTTACCTTTAACTATTATCAGATTACTATTTCATTATTGTAATTACAGAGACTACTATGTTAACATTTACATTATTAGAATAAGTCTTTGCAAAAAATATACTGCTTTTGTTGCCATCGTTAAAAATATAATGGTTTGGTTTCACCTTGATACAATGTGATCAGCGGCGGGTTCTCTTGTTGTTACTCTTCACTTGGGTTTCCTAGAAGTTCTACGATGTCGTTCGGGTGTCTCCATTTATTTTGTAGATTCTTAGTTGCGAACATAACGAAAGGATGCTGTTACCTGAAGCTCGTGAATTTGTCGTTGTTACTTCACTCCTGATGTACGGTGTTCACTCTTTTACACTTTACATTTTGCTTTTAACTGCACTAATGTTACTCTATAATGTTTGGATAGAACGTACCTTACAACTTAAACATTTCGTTTCCTTTTTTAAAAGATGTGTCGGCTAAGTTAGTTACTTTTAGTTATTTCACTACAGTTCAACTACATAACTCGTTTTACTTTCACCACATTTCAATTACTTGTGGAGTCTGTCACCATGAAATATTACGTTCAGTTACATCGCCATTAATTTTTTATATTTACACTTTATTTTACGACACATGGTAAAGCTGTTACCTTGTCGCTGATTCTCGCTCGACTGGGGTTTGGTTTTGCGGCAGTTAGTAGGGAGAGGGATTAGTTCGCGCGGAGAGAGAAAAATAGTTCGTACTTTATTATTATTATTATACTAATTAACTACTATTAATAATACTACATTTTCTTTATTGAGTTAGGTATTTTTATTATTATTATTATTATTACGTCTTTTTATTTAATTATCATAATTATTAATTTTCGCTTCAATACAGAGTAATTTTCATGTCCGTACTAGATTTTTACAAGTTGATACAGGCATATAAGTACACAGGGAAGGGTTAAATATTAAGGGGTGTTATCAGAATTTTATTATAGAATTCTTTAGGTTTTAAAACTATTTATTTTGGGTATTAAGGCGGGGTTACATTATCATTTTCATTAGGGGTTTATGTTCTGTTTTAATGTGAGATTTTAAATTATTTTAAATTTCTTTTATTTCATTTTTTCCTCTTTTAAAATCGTCACAACATCCGAGATAATGAATACTGGTTACCTGCTCCAAGATGTTTCCATTTACCTCTATATTTGTCCTTACTGGATACTTCCCTCTAAAAGCCATTACTTTTGTTTTATGTGGAGATACCACCAAGCCATAGTGTTCCTCTGGTAAATTCCTGAAGATAAGTACTTCCCTCTGCAAGTCACTTTCTGTCTGTTGTATAACAACATCATCTGCATATAAAGTAATACTAATTGTACACTGCGGAGAAAGCTTAATTCTACATTTACAATTTTCCTTCCATCCTTAATGCTATCGTCTAAACAAATATTAAAAGGTAGGCCTATCGGTTATATACAACAACCTTGTTTAACTTCATTATTTGTTTCAACTGGCACTGTCAATTGTTTTTCCGTGTCAATGACAACAGAGATGTTCTGATATCATTATTATCTTTTTAATGGTTTTAGACTTTAGCGGCCTGTTCCTATTACACAGTCCACCTTTTCTTAGGTCTACCAACTTTTCTTTTGCCTCTAGGGTTGTAATCTTTCGCCATCTTCGGTATTCTACTTTCTTCCATTCTATTGATGTGTTGAAACCATTTACTTCTGTATTCTTCAATCCTTCCATTAATTGCAAAAATATCTAAATCACTTCTCATCTCTTCATTTCTTATGTGATCTTGTCTATTACACCTTTCAACTGATCTCAGTAGTTTCATTTCTGCTGTTTGTATCGTGTTCATGTTTTTTCTTTGTGACCCAAATTTCAGAACCATACAGTGGTGTAGATATTGCCATTGTTTTATAAAAGGTGGCAATAAAAATTGGCCTTTTAGGAAATGAACCGTTTCGGACCAAAATATGCATAGACAACACATGGATAGAACGAGTAAGACAATTCAACTATCTTGGACGTGACGTTACTTATGATCAAGATACAAATATAGAAAAAAAGTAGCAAATTTCTCAAGAATGTGTGGAACGATCTGAAGAACGTTGGAAAATAAACGTACATGTTCTGATAGAGACTTATAATCATCTTGACAAGATGCAAAGGATAACCTCTTCTCATCATAATCTTCCACAAGACATCCCTATCCAGAATATCAAATGCTTGTAAAAAAGTTAAAATTTGCATATTGTGGCGTCTTAAAAACTTAATTAATATGAATAACAGTATTTGGTTAACCGACTGTATGTGTTGCATCAATTCCTACCGATGGTTCCGTTTGTTTATTTTTTAATCCAAAATTCATGCTATCGAGCAGGCGAATTTCCGTATTCTTTACTGGTTAACAATGAAACTTTCGTGAAACCTTATGGTCTCCATCATATATATAATAATCACGTCTGACATCCCAACAGAAGAGAAAAGGAGACTGTCGGACGTCATCAGGGGCAGGAAGAAAGAAAGTGGTTGTGACATTGTACAGGACAAATAGAAGATTGTGCGTCCCGTCTTGTTATAAATATTCAGGTTTCCCGCCCGGCAGGAGACAAAAAAGACTGCTGGATGTCAGGAGTAGGAAGAGAAATTGGTTGGAACATTGTATGCGTCAAATGGAAGATAAATTGAAGGTGGAAGCACTGGAGGGATTGTTAAACGGAGAGCGGAATAGATGACGGAGGAGAGGCCGATGATGGTTGATCTACGGATGCCGTATCAAGAAATGAAGCGGTTAATCCAGGATAGGAAAGAGTGGAGGGAGCATGCCTTGTAAGGCCTGTTCTTGGGAAGAAAACACATGATTGATTTTTTCCCAACAAGTTATTGTACTACAACACATACATTTTCTGTCCAGACTGTTCACAAACTTTCAGAATTACCTCATTGAATTTGATCAGTGGATCAGAAAGGGAGACAGTAAAATTAAATAATTTAAAGCACTGAATGTGAAGATATAAAAAACCTTGGTGTTTTCAAGAAGAAAATTCTGAGAAGAATTATGGACTAGTGTGGGACGGAGCGATGTGTGGAGCATAAGAAAGAATCGTGAGCTAAGAGACCTGTATGGAGAAGCGGACATAGTTGCAGCAGTGAATGAGGAAAGGTTGAGACGGTTTGGGCACGTGATGAGAATGAAAAATGAACGAGGCCTAAAAATGGCCTTGGAAAGGAAACCGGAGGGAGTAAGAAGGAGGAGACGTACGAAGAGACAAAGGCGTGGAAGGGGATTTGAGAGAGATGCAAATGGCAGGTTGGAGGTGTTAGGCTCTGGACATAGAAGAATGGAGGAGAATCGTTGACCAGGCCAGGATTCTACAGAGACCGTAGTACCAGAAGAAGAAGAAGAAGAAGATCACTTCGTGTAACTTTCACTACACGAAACGAAGCCGCCAGTTTTTATGAACAAGAGAAATTCCTATATCATCTTGTGTAAGGTATTAAGGAGTTCATCTTGACAGTAAATTCAATTGGAGAGACTATATAAAAAAAAGCGTAAGTTGATTGACTTGAGGATGAAATAATTATATTGGCTAGTTGGTAGAAAATCTTAACTGTCGCTAGAAAACAAACTCCTTCTATAACAAAACCGTAATTAGACCTATCTACGCGTACGGTGTCGAATTAGGGGGTTGTACCAGCAAATCCAACACTGGCATAATTCAACGTGCACAATCAAAAATCATTTGTCCAACTGATGCGCCACGGTATGTGACAAGCCTGATGCTACATCTAGATCTCCGAATACTAACCGTCAAAGAGGTTATCGAAGAAAGAAGCAGAAAACACCACGCAAGGTTAGAAACGAACGCCAATCCAGTTAATACTTGTGCAAGACCACAGACAAGAAGACTGTAAACAAATTGGCCAATTGACCTGCCATAGGGTAACAGAAGTGTTTTTCGCTGAAGAATTCTCATCATGCCAGAAGAGGAACTTAAAAGGGGACCAGGTCATGAAAAAGTTAAAAAAAATCGATTTTTAGTTTTAAGCATTAAAACATTTGCTTGTTTAAAATTGTCTTCCTATTTAATATATATATTATATTATTATACCAAACATTTTTTTTTCATATCATCTTATACGTTTATTGCATGTGACGTCACCCAGTACGATGTTATTGACCTCCCTGAAGCAAATACTTCAATAGATTTAAGAAATTTCGTTTCTGATGTTTGCATCTTCTGTTCATCTTTTTTCTTTATGACCCAAGTTTCAGAACCATACAGTAGTGTGGGTATCGGGACTTAATCCCTTTTACAATTTTTTCGTTACACAATTTTTGTTGTGTCTCCTCAACTTTGTTGTGTTTCTCTCTCTTACTCTCTCATTTCACTCTGGCAGAAGTATATACGTCTATATTAATATTAAATTTGGTAGATATAGACTTTGTTATCGTATGTTGAGTTTTTTCTTTACTACGTTTCAACTAACGAAACGTATTTATTTAACCTATACGGTTAAGTAATAACTTGTGTAGGGTGTAATAACGCTAACCTGGAATCCAAGTGACTGAGAAAACAAAAACATATAAATCTATATTTTATTATCAAACTTTTAGAGTTACTCTACAGCGTGTTCCGATTTCTTGATAAGAAAAGTTAAGAAGCGTTGAAATGGCGAACTTAGCCTCTAAACAACTTGCGGGCAAAGAATGGGAGAAATTGATCCTCCAAGATATTAATTTTATTTCTGAGCTGTAAAGAATCTGGATAAGAATCGGATTCAATGAAGGTAGTAAACCTTCCTTTTCTTTAATTACAAAAAGTATTATCCACTTATAAACATGAAAGAAGCTAAATTAAAAAATCGGTATGGAGAACCATACATGACTTCCATGTTGAAATTAATTCTAAAATTATTTTTAATATGTATACTCAGAACAAAACTAAATATAACAGCATGCATTTGCTAAAAACGCTGAGAAAGATAATCAAAATACGAATTGTATATAGTTGTTAATATACTAAAAATAATTAATTAATTATTTTTAACAACGAGAAAGAAAGCGAATACCGCCCAGCGTTTGTAATCTGTGAATTTCTGAAAACGAACAATTATTTTGTTTTCGTATTCGTAGTTACGATATTTCGTTTATATGGAACGGTACCAATTCTTAATATTTTATTGAATTTTTTTTAGTTTCTGGTCGAATAAATTTAAAACATTAATACAAAAAATTACCCCCTCCCCTTTAACTACCCTTTTCATTTATAGATATTTCATTTACCTTTCTACGGTGGCTTATTATGATCTTCTTTTCAGGATAATTTATTTACAGAATTAAGTACTTTACTCTTGTTAAAACGTAAAACGTAGCAGGTAAACTACCCCTTCCCCTTAACCCATGTTCACCAAAATTAATAGACCTTGAGTTCTCTACAACTCGAGTATATGTGCAAAAAATCATTCGATTCTGTTTGATTTTTGGCCAGTTATCGTTTTCCATATAAAAGATTCTACACACAGATACTTTTCGGAAAATTACTTTTCTTCATGTTTTGAGGGTAGTAGGATCAGAATCTGCCCCTATTCTAATTTAACCGTATTCAGATGTCCATCATATTCCACAGTTTATTTCGTCTCACATTATCAAAGGGCTTGATGTAGTTGAAAAAAACCATATGTGTCTAAAGATTATACTCTCTTCAAAAATCGCGGTTGTAAACTGACTAACTACACGTGTGAATTCTGTATTTACTGTAGACCAAGTCTGTGTAACGTTATTAAGTAACTTGGGATGTCGTTGGCAGCTCCCGTCTTCCTCTTTCCATTAGACCGATATACGCATGTGTGCTAATAACACACACACACACACACACACACACACACACACACACACACACACACACACACACACACACACTTACACCGCATACACACTTGCTCACACATGCATATGAGTCTCTGTGCTTATATTCTTGGACGTGTGCGTTTTGGAACAACTACCAGAATATTTGTTGCAAACGACGCGGTATACTGAGTTTGTTATTGACTGTCGCGTATAGTTGGCGTCTGATTCGCAGTTGGTCAAGCAGACGTGGGTGTACGTTAATCCTCTTGGTCCGGCTGTCAATTCAATATTAAGTCCGCTCCAGGCGCTATAATCACGTGTTGAAGTGTTCTCATAGACAGGCGTGGTCGCATATTTTAATATCAACTTTTAATACTTTTCCTGCTTTCAATCGCCTTTTATTGATATTATCATTGTTAAAACTAAACGTTTGCTCAATATGTGATGTGATTACAACATAAATAAAATCCAAAGCTGGTCAAAGAAATGGCGGAAAAGGCAAATGAATTTTGAGTCGAGTCTTATAAGGGCCTCCGCAACACGAGTTGAGCAACTGGTTTGAGACGCGATTCTTTTGAAACTTTAGTGGCTAATGGGTTGCCGTTGTCCGCAGACGGAGCAACTGAAGTTTGACAAAAATGAAATGGTCAACCTGTCTAGTGAAGATAACGAACCGAACTGTAGTGAGATGTTTTGTTGACGCTCTTCTTCAAATTATTATTATTTATTTTATTTTTTTTTTGTATCGGCCAACTAAGGGCCACATGCCAATTTCAATCCTTTACTCTCTGTTCTTTTCTTTTTCTCCAATATTCTTTCATCTTTCCACTGTGTCTCTTCTTCCTGTCTTCAGTCCACTTTGAACCTGCGTTTTTCTCTCTCCTACCCTGGACTCCGTCCATTTTTAACACTTTTGCCCGAAAAATTTCCCTTTCAATTGCTTCTTCTGCGTGTATATTATTTTTCCTAAATCCTTTTGGACTTCTTTAATCCAACTTGATGTTGAATTCTTCCCCCACAGATATTTGAAGATTTGCCTTGTCAACCTATTGTTGTCCATTCTATATAAATGTCCAAAAAATAATAGTCTTGTTTTTTCATCGTTTCTGTTATATTTTCTATACTTTGATATATTTCATCATTACTTCCTAATTTCCAACCTTCTGAAGTTTTTCGTGGGCCTAATATTTTCCTAATAATTCGTGTTTCCAATATTATTATTATTATGTATAGTATTAGCGAAGAGGAAGATGTTGTTGTTTATAAAGAATATCGAAGACGGTGAAGAGGTAGCAGGATGTTCTGGACTCATCCTTACATCGAAAGGGATATGAAACGCAGGCTTCTTGTAGCTGCTACTCAGCTGAAAGAATCAAATTCAAAATTTTAAAATAGGCTTTTCCACCTCTTGGACGAACTTTTATATTCGCCCCCTCGATCATTCATTTTATAGACGAAAATATAAAGTTAATATAAATTACAAAAACTATAAAATGAAACTACAAGAACTTTAAAAACATATAAAATGAATTTACATTAAAAAAAACGCAGAATGGAAAAGGTTGCCCAACTAGGCGACACAAGTTGCTTTTCGACCAACGAGCTGCGTTACGTGCGACTGAAATTTGAGTGACTTCAAACCGGTCTCTTTGTGATCGCGTCGTGTGCGGCGCCTCACTTCACTAGGGTGACGGATCGCAAAACAGTTGGTCCCGCAACCTTTTAACAACTAAAGTCGGAAAATAGTCGCGCTGTGTGCGGAGGGAATTCGTTTAGTTTGAGACGAGATTACTGTCCGCCTCTAATATTAAACAGCTCTGAATTTCGACAAGCGAAAGACGTTAACTCGACATACGTCTGTTCAGATTTCTTTACGACGGAAACACAGGGCAACAAAAATAGACAGCTTTAGCATAGCTTTAGGCACCTGTTCTGGTCACTTGAGGATGGAGGTCACAGACATCCCTGGAGAATAAACTCCTCAATATTTGTCTTGTCCTCTACATGTAGTTCAATATTAAATTAAATATCTTATTACGTGCTGTGTTTTGCCACTTGCTACCCTTGTTTAATATATACATTGACGACATGTTGAGAGCTTCGGGAATACAGCTTAACAAATCAAATTTGTATGGGTTCGCTGCTATATGCGGATGACATAGTTCTTATTCAAGAAAATTAGGATGATTTACAAAGAGATATGTTTCAATTACAAAAAATGGCAAGAGTGTACTCACTAACACTTTCAGTAAGAAAGACCAAAACTATTGCCTGTAAAGGTAAATATCCAGTGAGGACTAAGATAGTTAGAACTAGGACTTGCACTTAAAAACAAGTGAGCCATTTTAAATACCTCGGCTGTGCAGCTATGAATCTGAATATGATATAAGAGGGAAGATAACTAAAGTTAGGAATATTTGTGGTACGATTCATAGAAATCTTACAAATAAAACAACACACAGCACAAGGATTAAATTTTATAAGACAATTGCAATACCCAGTGACGCGTGGGTCATGACAATAAAGGAAAGCGGCAAGATTCAGAGTGCTGAAATGCAGTTTCTTCGAAATACTTAAAATTATACATTGCAAGATAGAATAGGGACTGAAGATATTAGAGCAGAACTCGAAGTAAAGGACATAAATTAAATTATTTCAATTTACAGAAGGTGGGGTTATCTGCAAAGGATAACAGAGTGTCGATTGCCGAAAGCGCCACTGAACTATAAAGCCATTGGTAGAAGAGACGTGGGTCGTCCGAGGATGACATGGGTGCCGGATCGGGTTTATATAACCTAATCCTTGAAATGAAGAAGAAGAAGAAGAAGAAGAAGAAGAAGAAGAAGAAAAAGAAGAAGAAGAAGAAGAAGAAGAAGAAGAAGAAGAAGAAGAAGAAGAAGAAGAAGAAGAAGAAGAAGAAGAAGAAGAAGAAGATTAATTTGACAATTTATACATTTAACATTAATTAATTCAAAAGTTGGTTTAACCTCATTACAGTAATATGACAACTCCCTCATGTTAGTTTAAATTCTAAACTGTCATTAGCTAACAAAAACGACGTTTCTTACTAGACGTCGTCGTTTTTCTAAGAAATATGGCTTACGTCAGCGACTAAACGTGGGGAGGTGTGTTCTTAACTAAAATTCTGAAAGAAACTTTACGTGTGATTAATTAGTCAGACTACCACAAGACGTGATGTCAGGTTTACCATGATATTTATGCGCTGTGTCTAGCCATGTTTTCATTGAAGGGGTTACTTCATTACCTTGAGAACATCTCCCACCTCCCCAAATGTATCTGGAGTGTAATAGAATCTCTTTTACTTAACTTATAATTACGAACTTCAGTCTATATTGCGTATTAGCTGAATTCACAGAACACTTGTCTTAGGTGTGTCAGCAAGTATAATAATAATAGTAATACTACTACTACTACTACTACTACTACTACTACTACTACTACTACTACTAATAATAATAATAATAATAATAATAATAATATCGTTATTCCCATTATTGCACTAACAATGGGAATTACAGAAAACGTATATCATCGGTGCAGAGAGGAGGAGCCCTCAGAGTACCATCCTCTTACCGGATAGTGCCAGAGCCAGTAGTCCTAGTGATAGCGGGAGTTATTCCCATATACCAGTTGCCTCTAGAATGGTAGCATTTATTCGAAAGAAGAGATGAAATTGGAAGGAATGCCGCAAAGCATGAAGCCAGGAAACTCACTCCTCGGCATTGGCAAGATAGTTGCGATAGAGAGGATAGAGGAAGATGGACCGCAAGGCTTATACCAAACTTGAAGGAATGGATCGACCGCCAACACGGTGAGGTCAACTACTACCTGACCCAGTTCCTCAGTAGTCACGACAATTTTAATGCCTACCTCCATAGAATGGGAGCCCAGCACGTCAATACGGAGACTCTCTCCATGAAGATGCCTTGCCCACCTTTTTCAAGTGCTGCAGATTCGCAAGACAGAGGATAGTACTGGAAACGAAACTCGGGGAGTTCAGGCCCGAGAGCGTAGTTGCGCTTATGCTTCGTGGTAAGGAGGAATGGGACCTCATTAATGCATTTATTCAGCGAGTCCTACTACAAAAAACGACAGGCCCAACTTGCACCCAACGGGCATTAAAAGATGAGGAACAACTAGAAGGAGCCCGATAAGGGCGCAATAGGCTCCATCCTGAAGTAAAACGCTAAGTGGTTCCAGGATGGATATTGAAACGAGAAGATCTTTGCGTATTCTTAAAAGGTGTATTTCGTGCGTTCGCCTCACACGAGTGGTCGTTACTTATATGTTGCGCTGACGATGTCCGTAGCGATACTTCGAATTACCAGTACACGCGAGTGGGAACCTTACCTGTTCTGTGTTCATAAATCCCGGGTGGCGCCAAATCATTTAATTAAAACAATTAAATTAAAAAATAGGATGGTTGAGCGTTCTTAGCTATGACGGTATGGAGAATTCAAATTTACTCCCGCCTTCGTTCGACCTTCTTAATCGAGCTGTTATTTCGCCGAGTTTCCGACGTGAGCGCTTACCGTCATCCTTGCTTTTCGCTAAAATACACAAATATTATAATACACTTTCCTATGGAATAAAGAACAGTGGTTACAACTCTGTACTAGTTTATTTAATTGTGATTGGTAATTATTCAATGTTATACAAAATTATATTTGTTATTAAACAAATTTGCACCGGCAATTATTATAAGACAAAAATCTCAAGGTTCGGCGAAGTGGCTCTGAACGAATTATTCAGTCAGACATGGCGACTGAAACCGTTTGTTTACTTTTAATTTCGTTCAAAGTCTGGATTCTTGTGATTACGAAATAAATATCAAGTTGATTACAATAAAGTACACTACCTTACATTAATTGTACTTATATAATATAATGTGTAATTATAATTTGTTCTTGAAGTGTTATAAAGTGTGTTTCAAAAGTTCGTAATTTTTATACAGGTTATTTTTCTTAGTTAACATAAGTTTAGTGTTTTATTTTTTATTAATCTTTGAAAGAAATAATATCATCAGTTTATAGTGAGAGTTCAGAGTGTTATTAGAAAAATTTAAAGTGAGTTTATTTCATAAATTCGGGGAACTCAGTAATACTTATCAAATCAGTCGACTTGGGATGAAATGTCATTCAGTTGAAATGGGTTGTTGTCTTCGATAATCATCAATTTTCAATCATCTTGGGATTTAAGTACGTCTCTCTTCTTTTTCGTATTATTTGGTTTAAATTTATTAATTTAGAAATTATTCATCAGGTATTAGGCATCAGTTGAATGTCCTCATCTTCTTACTTCTTTTTTTTTTCAAATTTGGATTACTTTTAAACACTTTATTTTAAAATTTTGGTCATTCACGGCTTGGCGTCTATTCCTGTTGAGCGTCAAAAATGGAATAATAGGTTCTAACGGAAAATTCATAAATAACGTTTCAGTTGTCATGGTAACTGATAGATTCTGATTGGCTGAACTTGACTTAAGACCATTGTTATCATATTTGAATTTTTATTCAAAATTACTGCATATCTTCTGATTGCCATTATTCTTCCGTCTTCCTCTCTATGTATTAAATATTATCACTACTGTTCGTATTTTCTTTCAAAGATCATTTTGACATCCCACAAAGCTGGGTTTTCTTATGTATTGTTGTTTGAACATTTATGTTGATAATATCTAATTACATTTATTTCTTATTTTATGTCCTTAATTTAACATTTATCTTTTAATATGGTTCAATAATTATCCTTGAGTAGTTACTTGCCTTGGATTTGTTAATATTCTTGTTAGTTTTTTACAATTTTTAGTTATTGGTTTTTTACAGTTAGGCATTTTCATAGGCCTAAGTAGTAATCGGCTATATTTAATTATTTTATATAAATTACATATTAATTTACCCTCGTACATGTTCTGTTTAGGTACTATAAATGATTTGTTTACTTGTTGACTTGTTTTGGATCTGTTTTTTAATAATTGTATGTTTTCATTAGTTTCTACATTATGGTTTGTCTATTATTGTCTGACTGCCTCTCCAGTATTATTAGATTTATATTACTTTATCTTTTTTCTTATTTATTTTGCCATTGTTTACAATTTGGCTGTTATCTCCCATTCTCTATAAAAGATAATATAACATTTAGGTTTATGGTCTGTATAATCCCTTCAGCCATATTCCTATTCATAGATTTAATTGAACAATTCTTTAACAGCTATTATGCAACGTTTGTTTACAATTTGTTTTATTCTTAATTATTTTTTGGGCGATAAACATCATCACACCATTAAAATTTCCTTAACTAACTATCCCTTAGAATATAGGGTGTTTATTGATTTTGCCTTTATTTTCTTTACTATATTTTTTCTTATATAAACTTTACTCTCTAGCCATGATAACACTAACTTTTGACATTCTATGGGATTCCTTCCCTGAATACTATGGTATCCCTCATTTACAATTAATCATAATACTATCAATAAAAAAATTCTTATTTAATAATACTGTTTACCATTAAACCTTTGGTGTTCATCACTGATTATTAGGTGTTTATGCCTATTAATAGGGTTTCTATTTATTTTGGGGTTTTACACTGTCACTTTGCACTTCTTATATTTTATTTAAGTGTTATTAGTGGGTATTCCCTAACACTATACTCTCTTGGTCACTTACGTATGTTCACTATCTTACTATCTCTCTACCTCTCTATCTCTCACTTTACAAAGGTTAGTTATCCTGCTAACAAGTTCATGTCATTATAGAGTCCTTTATTACATTTAAACTCTATTTCTTTGGTTAGTGTACTTTGTTTGTCTTTACTTCATTGGATTTTATCAACCATCATTTACAATTATCATTTACATTGATTATTTAGTCGATACTAATAACTATCTTTTACATTTGTTATTTGTTGGTTTCTTTTTCATTATTATATTTGAGTGTAACATTTCTCCTTTTTCTGTTCTATATTATTTGTTTGTGTCTTTTCATTTCTTCTTGTTTTGTTTCATTTATACTTGGTTTATTTTATTTTCATTTACCTTCTTCTTCGATTTGATTTTATTTCATTTTATTTTGTTTTTCCCCTTCTAATTTGGTTTCATTTTATTTGGTCAATCACTTGGATTGGGTCATGTAGTCGTTTGTCGCGTCAACGTCATTTTATTTTCTTTAGTTTAAACATTTTATATAGTTGATTCATTGTTTTTTCCCTGGTATTGGGGTGGCTTGTTTGTGTCGTAACAATATGTATGCCTGAATTAAGAGGTGGGTTTGAGTGCCACACACCAGAGGAAGCACGGCCTCCTGTGACGGTGGTTAAAACATTTTCCTCCTCTATAAAACAAAAATTCGCATTATTAAAATGTACATTGTTCATTACTGTTCACTACTCACAGCACTGTGAATTACCAGGTCATCACACTCACTACACACTGTGAGCAGTGACACAGTATTAACTCTTATCGCGAACAGTTTTTGTCACATATTTATTGTGCAGTCACTGAAACCTTAGGCTACAGTCTAAACTAAATACTAACATACAGTTACGACGGTCTAACTGATCGTCGTATGGTACAGTGGAAAACAAAACACAAGACACCAATTAAGTCACTGATCACCAGCTTTAATTATCACAATTAAACAGTTTGTAATCAACAAGATAGTCTGTTACAACAAATTAAATAAAAAAATTGTTCACACGCAATACAAATGTCTACTAATATAAAACACAATTGTATTACAATTGTCCCGCACAATAATTATAAGACACATAATACTTCGCCACAATGTTGCGAACCGCATTCCAATAAATCGCGACTCAAACTGACCGCTAAGCGCAGCTGTCGTCGTTTAAATAGATAGCAGAATTGTTCCAGAATAGTCGATACTACTACGCATCAATAATAAAGGAAAACGTTAGAGCGTAATTCATTGCTGCCTTGACATAGTGCGCCCGGCCGCGCGAATTCTGGCTAGCTAATGCGTTGAGTATCACGTACGCACACAACATTACAGCCGGTTACACTGGAACATTCCACAAACACGTAGCTTGCTCTGTAATGTGGTAACAATACAGTACTAGAAAATAGATCCTTAACATTTCAAAATTAACCCCAACTGCAATAATCTTTTTTAACCTTATTCACATAAATGTTACAACTAAGATATAATACTAACCATTATTATTAATAACGTAAAATAATTATTCATCTAATATTTGGCACTTGTGACAGTTTTCAACATCAAAACGTTTACATTCAACTAAATCGGATATACTATCTGCAAATAAAATGAAATCATTGTAATAATTATTAACAATTTTTTGTAATAAACAAATAATTAATACTTTTATATCACAACTAAATATAGCCTATACTCTTTACAATAAAATAACAACATAAATTGAATTTATTTTATTGATAATAGCATATCGCGTGGTTAAAATTATTAATAACGATATGCAGGATGATAAAGTTTCTCAACTGACCTTCTGTTCGTTACCCAAGATTTCAAGTGTTTGAGAAAAAATGTTTTTCTTTTATTTTTTATGTTGGTAGGCAAACGATCATATTATCTAAGATACAAAACATGAATAAACTTGATATATGCTTCCTTTATAGCTAAAGGTAACAAAAGAGTTTAATTTTCACAACTTAGGTGTCGAACGTTCATTTTCATATAGTATTCAATTCTATTCAAATATATTTGAAGTACTTTATATACTTAAACATGATTTATATACATACAATTTGTTAATATGGTTTCAATTATCTTCACAAGTTATTATATCTGTGGCAGTGTTTGATAATATCTATTAGTTTAACACATTATTATTTGAATGTACCTTACTTGAATGAATATTTTAATAGATTGCACGTTGAAACGCGTTTTTATATCCATGTTATGTAAGGAAATGGAAGTATGGTGATCGCGAAAAAATCGTGTTCGAGGTAAGGGCTGATTCTGATTGTACTACCCTCAGAACATGAAGAAAAATTGTTTTCCGAAAAGCGTGTGTGTGTGTGTGTGTGTGTGTGTGTGTGAGAGAGAGAGAGAGAGAGAGAGAGAGAGAGAGAGAGAGAGAGAGAGAGAGAGAGAGAGAGAGAGTGTGTGTCTGTGTGTAGAATTTTTTCCTATGGCGAACGATACCTGCGGCAAATTCAAACAGAATCAAATGATGTTTTGCATACAGCTCTGAATTCTGGAGAACTCAGGCTCTACTGATTTTGGTGGAGATCGGTTAAGGGGAAGGGGTAGTTTATCTGCAACATTTTATGTTTTAACAAGAGTAATTTTTTCTATGGTAAACGATAACTGCCGGAAATTCGAACCGAATCAAATAATGTTTTGCATACGTCCCTTAATTGTAGGGCACTCAAGGCGTATTGATTTTGGTGAAGATCGTTTAAGGGGAAGGGGTAGTTTACCTGCAACGTTTTATGTTTTAACAAGAGTATAGTACTTGAAAATTCATTTAAACTTTTTCAAACAACAGTAACTGTCAGAAATAAAATAATTTTGTTGCCAGGCAATAAAATTATAATTTTTTCATTTTAATTAAATCATGTATGAGTAAAATATCGGTATGGAGAACCATACATGACTTCCATATTCTAAGATTTATATTTAAATCTTAATATCGCCTGCCAAGCGCGATATATTTTCTCTTATACATGATTTACATTAAAATGAAAAAATTTTAATTTTATTGCCTGGCAACAAAATTATTTTATTTTTAACAATTACCATTGTTTGAAAAAGTTTAAATAAATTTTCAAGTACTTTACTCTTGTTAAAACGTAAAAGGTTGCAGGTAAACTACCCCTTCCCCTTAACCAATCTTCACCAAAATCGAAAGTCCTTGAGACCTCTATAATTGAGGGACGTATGCAAAACATTATTTGATTCTATTTGAATTTGCGGCTGTTATCGTTTGCCATAGAAAATACCATTGTTAAAAAAACGTTGCAGGTAAATTACCCCTTTCCCTCAACCGATCTTCACCAAAAACAATAGGTCGCAAGTACTCTACAAATCAGAGCTGTATGCAAAAAATTATTTGATTCTGTTTGAATTTGCGGCAGTTATCGTTTGGCATAGAAACAAAATCTACACACACACACACACACACACACACACACACACACACACACACACACACACACACACACACTTTTCGGAAAACGACTTTTTTTCATGTTTTGAGTGTAGTAGAATCAGAATCTGCAATAATCTCGAACACGATTTTTTTTGCCATCAGCATACTTCCATTCCTTAAGGAATATGGAAGTAAAATATATCGTTCCTGGCTGGCAAGCATATCTCAATTATGTAATGTTTACTTTTCCAAAGTTTTATTATTATGATTACCGCAATAAAAATGCAGACAGGACGGACGGACACACACACACACACACGCACACAATCCGCGTTATTTCTGGCCTCACTCATTTATATTTTCTTACGTTTGTACGCTTTTTAAATGGAAAGTGCCGAAACCCAAACCAACAAAACGTGTGCAATCCGAAAATGTATCCAGTGTGGACAGCGATTTGCTTCCTGTGGATCGCTGGCCAGTGTAACTGCACGTGTTTACAGAGGAACGGTTCATAGACAGACTTTTCGTTTTTAGGGAATGAACCCTCCGCAAAATGCTCAGGGTGCATGAGAGACTTTGGAGCGGTCCTTCTTTTCCGCGTGTTTGTTCTGTGAAACGTACACTGTAGATTCGCAGCTTTACTCTGAGCAACGCTCCATAGGGAATGTTGAAAACTTTTGTCCACGGTGTACCCTCATACGCACAATAACCTCCTCTTATGTTTTGATTACGGACATCATAATATTAAACTTTGGAAACTTGAGCACTACTTAATGCAGATCAAACATTCACTTTTACAAGCCATTAATTTTATGCATATTTTGAAGCAATAAATGTTTTAATAAATTAATACAATCTGTGTACTTATTTCTATTATGATATGAGACTTACAAACTAATACGTGCATGTGTGTATGTATGATAAATTCATCATCATCATCTTCACTTTCAGGCATTAGGTCATAGACTTGTTGCGCCCTCCGGCCGTGATAGAACTCACGTCCCACCCCAGCCAGAGAGATATTAGCCAACCTTTAACCCACGCCCGGGAGCAATCCGTGCGGGGGGGGGAAGAGTGTTGTTTATGTGTGTAGTATATTGTGTGCCCTTGTTACTTATCTGGCCCGGGTATGCCAGAGAAGAAGTACGTATTATTTGTCCGCGTACGTGCGGGTAGACGAGCAAATCGAGCCGTGACCTTGACTCGATCTCACCACATCGGCAGCACAGCAACGCTCTGATTGTGAGTCAGAGACGCTACCACTGTGCCGGCTCGCCTACTAAATATGATAAATTCATAAATATTTGTCCCCTCTGGAACATTGTTTGCCCTTCTTGGAAAATATTTTGACCTCTCTGATAGCTAGTAATTTACTAGCCTGTGTGGAATATAGCGTTACTACATGGATCAGAATGGTGGGTGTTAAACAGAAGTCACAAACGTATGAAGAATAAATGTTTTGCTGAGAAATTTATAATTAACTGGTGAACAGAATCGTCATTCAGGAAATCAGAAGACGAACGGAAAGAGAGAAAGACTCGATTTTAACAAAGAAAAATGACTAGTATAGTATTGACACGAAAGACTTTGGTAACACTATAAACATCATTCACCCTCGGCCGATAACTCGCAGCGAGAGTCCAATTTCATAACAGGATTCAGATCACAGCTCCTTTTGGCCAGCTCTTCGTTTGACCTAAAAATATTTTATCCGAAAGTACAGTCCTTCTTCACGAAGGTTGAGGATAGTCTTAACACAGCTGACATGGGGGTACCATTTTAGCTGATACGTCATTTCTTTAGAACTCAAGCACCCACTTATTTAACTAATATTTAAATGATTTGAAATATAAATTTTAGGACACGGAAGTCATGTATGGTTCTCCATACCGATTTTTTATATGTGTACTACGTTATCAGCAACAAAGAAATAGTTTGTTGTTAAAATTTCTTCCCGGGCTATTTAGCCATGGTCCAATTTTTTCTGCAAAACCAGACGTTTCGGCAGTGCCATCGACTGCCATCATTAATGTAAATCGAGTGCACTAGCGTGAGGTGGTATACGTTAGTGACCACAGTACGTCTGAAGAAAGAAGTAGTTTCTATGGAAATATTTCTTTTCGAAAATGATTTCAAATATAACTTTTAGAACATAGAAGTCATCTATGGTTCTCCATGCCGCTTAGTTTTGAATTAGTCTACTGTAAGTGATGTAATTAGTAACCCTAAGCGTTCTTGTTAAATATCGGTATGGAGAACCATACATTATTTCCATGTTTAAGACTTATATTTAAAATCATTTACTTGAATTCGGTTCGATAATTTCTAAAAAATTATCGCCCACCCTCAAACTACTTTCACTGTTTATAGATATTTTTGTTATTATGGAGTAGCCATAATATAATGTTATTTTCGAGTCACTGTATCTATAAATATTAGGTACTTTATTCTTATAAAGAAACTGAACTACGCAGATAGTCATCACTCCTCCTCAACCTATCTCCACCATTAATGATATTATATTTTCATACTGTAATAGTTTTACATATATACACACATATATACAGTACATCCTCGGCGCTACAGACCAGTCCGGGCCCTGGCCTCCAAAAGAAATCGTCCCCACTGGTCTCTACTACCGGCCAATGTCCACCAGTTTGCTGCACCCAGCCTCACTGACTCCTCACCAACCTGGTGCAGCCACCTTGTACGTGGTCTTCCCCTCCTTCTCCTTCCCATCCGCAAATAATTCATGATTTTTTTTTTGGATTCTATCCTCCGCCATTCTCTGCACATGTCCGGCCCAACGCAATCTGTTAATTTCTATGAATTGCACGATCGGAAGATCTTTAAACCTTTCGTACAACTCTCGATTATCCTTCAAGACTAAATATTTGTACTTTACTTGATTCAACCACAGCAATGTTCAAAAAATCACCCCCAACCCCTTCAACTATCCACTCCATTTATAATTATCTCATTTACCATTTTACAGTGGAATAATATAGCTTTATTTTCGGGGCACTTACTTATTAAAATTAAGTACTTTACTCTTGTTAAAACACAAAACAATGTAAACTAGCCCTCCCTCATAACCGAATATTCTGGTTAAATTAATTTTAAGTATTTTACTTTTGTTAAAACGTAAAACGTTGCACGGAAACTACGCTTCTCCCTTAACCGAGCTTCACCAACATCAATAGGCCTTGAGTCCTCTACAACTCGGGCACATAAATATACAAAACATTATTTGATTCTGTTTGAATTTGCCGCAGGTATCGTTCGCCATAGAAAAAATTACACACACACACACACACACACACACACACACACACACACACACACACACACACACACACACACACACACACACACACACACACACACACTTTTCGAAAAATTACTTTTCTTAAGGTTTTGAGGGTAGTACAATCAGAACCAGCCCTTATCTGAAACACGTTTTTTTTCGCCATCACCATACTTCCATTTCCTTATGGAACATGGAAATAAAAATTATTCTATTCCCCCAAAAAAATCAATTTCTTCCCCATTTATAGATATTTCATCTACCTTTATACAGTGGATTATTATGACCTTCTTTTCAAGATACTTTATTTATCAAAATTGAGTACTTTACTATCGTTAAAAAATAAAATATTGCTGGTAAACTACCCCTTTCCCTTAACCGATCTTCACCAAAATCAATAGGGATTGAGTCCTCTACAACTCAGGCATATATGCGAAAAATTATTCGATTCTGTTTGAATTTGTGGCAGTTATCGTTCGCCATAGAAACAATTCTACACACACACACACACACACACACACACACACAGATACTTTTCGGAAAATGACTTTTCTTCATGTTTTGAAGGTAGTACAGTCAGAATCAGCCCTTATTTCGAACACGATTTTTTTCGCCATCATTTCCTTATGGAACATGGAAGTAAAAAGGAGTTGTATATGAGTTTCACATACCAAAAATGTTAATACTGTAATGAGTTGATACACCTGTAATAACCAATGTGTTGGTAAACAGTTTGTGTTGTGGCACAGTTTGTTTGGATGTCTAAGTAATGGGATCGCTGCAGTCAGATTTAATACATTATGGACGCATTTCGATCTGCAATAGCTTAAGCCTGTTACGCTGTTGAGCGGTATTTCCTGTACAGAGTCGTCGTCACGATTTGGAGCGCGCAATAATCTGTTTCCATTAGCAGATTCCGGCGTGAATTTGTTCTGACGCGCGCGTACACATAAATTCGATTACTTTTTCGTTGTATTTGTTTCGTTAGTTCGTTAGTTACACCCTTCTTCTTCTTCTTCTTCTTACGTCTTTAATCCTAAGATTGGTTTCAGCAGACTTACGCAAAAAATTTTATGTACAGCAAATTAAAAACCGTTTAAAAGGAAGATTTATTCAACACTGTAATTCATATGTAAAACCAGATACTACAAATTTAATTTAGCTTCTCACTCAATAAAAAATAATCACTGGTAACTGTTTCGTAAGTACTTAAGCCTATGTCAACTGTTTACGGAATTTCGCTGAAACCTTTAATATTTCTGCGGAGGGAGGGGATTCATCCCCCGTAGTTACACCACTACACACAACCGTTTGCCTTCGCGTTACTATATTGTTGATCGGCTACGGTATTATGACAGAAGGAGAGCAGTCTAACTGTGGACACAAGACAGCTGTGTGAATTGTTCACGTTGTCAGACACAGACAAGGTCGAGGACGCTGTGGTCTCCAGCTGTGACTGATTACTTCACAGTGTCCGAAACATTACACACCGCTTTAGTGTGATTCGACTTGTCACACGTCAACGTACATCTCGTAATTACGTTCTCAAACGCGCAGATTAGCTTTGGCATTTGCTTCGCTGCTAGTGTATGTATGTATACAATAGGCCAACTCACTGACAATATAGGCACGTAACATATATATTAAATAATCATTATAAATGTTCTTCTCTTCTTGTCTTCAATCATAAGATTGGTTTGAAGTAGTCTTTTATTGTGATCGATCTTGTGCTTTCGTCTTTATTTCCTCACAAGTTTCACAATTTTTATCGTCCATAAATTGCTATATATACTACAGCTTTGGATTTCCCTTATATCCTTTACCTTCTATTGTTCCTTCCATCACCAGTTTTAGTACCGGTAGTACTTCATGCCGCAGTGTATGTACCATAAGTTCTACCTTTCTTCTCATTATGCTCTTCAACAAACTCCACTCATTGCCTATTTTTTTAAATCACATCTTCATTTGTAATTTTGTCAGACCATTTTATTTTTAGCATCTTGCGATAATACCATATCTCAAAGCTTCCTTTTTTCCTGCATACCTATTGTCCACAACTCGGAACCATACATATGACAATGCTTCATATAAAACTCATTAGGAAACGTTTTTCATTATTTTAAGGGAGATGCTACTTGTTCGTTTTCTCCATTTTTTGTTAAAAGCAATCTTAGCACTGTTTATACTGTTAATAACATGTCTTTCACTTCGGCCATCCTTTGTAATTTTACTGCCCAAATATGTAAATTTGCACACATTCTAAAGGGTTTCTCCTCTCAGTGCAATGTTTAGCTTCAGTATTAAATAAATCATAACTTTAGTTTTAGTCCAATTTATTTTCATATTACTGTATATCCTTCAATCAATATTTTATCCATACTTTGTAAACGTTTACTCAGATCCTACTCATTGTCTGCCACTACAGCAATATCAGCGGCAATACGCAACATGTTTATTTGTTTTCCGAGGATTATTATTCTCTCTTTGCAATCTTTATTTACTGCATCGAGCCCGTCCTGTATATACATATTAAACAGTGCTGGTGAGAGGATGCATCCTCGCCTATCACGTCTTTTAACTGTTGATTCTCTTTTGCTGTTTTGTATCTCACTGTTGCTCTCCCGTCTTTGTATAGTTCCCATATTAATTTAGAGTCACAGTACCCGAACCCCAACTTCTTAAGCACTTCAAACAATTTCTTCCATCGCGCATTATCAAACGCTTTTTCAATGTCCACAAAAGCAATGCATATCTCTTTATCTTTTGCTATTCTTTTCTCTATTATCAGCCCGAGGGCTAAAATTGCCTCACAATAAATCTATTGTTTAATGCATAGTATACTTTTATTGCCTTTTCAATTCTTTCATATAATGCGGCTTCTTGATTCCCATTGCTATCTACTATATCCCCTAGATATTTAAATTGTTTAACTTGTTCTATCTTCACTCCTCCAATTTCTATATTTATTATTTTCTCCCCCATTACCATTACCTTTGTTTTGGTCTTATTTATTTTCATCCCTTTTTCCTGGATAACTTCATTCCATATATTCAAATTAACCTGTAACGCCCTTTCACTTGTAGCCATTAGCACTACATCATCCGCAAAAGCCCCTTCTGCTACTTCTATACTTCGCAAGTTCCTGTATCCAACATGCATTTTCTTAACTTTCAGTGAGCACTTCTTAATAATGTCGTCCATGTACAAGTTGAATAATGTTGGACTCAGTCCACCTCCTTGTATTAATTCATAATTTGTTGTAAATCCAAACGACCTCATATTTTTACCAATTACATAATTTACTTTATTTGTGTATAACCTCTGTACTACCTTAATTATTTTACTCCTTATTCCTCTATTTTTTAAACTTTTCCATATTTTTGTTCTAGGCACACTATCGAAAGCCTTCTCAAGATCAATAAAACCAAACACCAATTTATCTTGTTGTATCGACTTCTCAGCTGTCTGTTGAAGAGTAAATATGTGAGCCTGCACACTTCTCCCTGTTCTAAAGCCACTCTGCGATTCCTCCAAACTATTTTCTAAAATTGGGACCAATTTATTATTAATTATCTGCTCATAAACCTTTAAAATTGTATTTAACAGATTGATACCCCTATAATTATTATAATCTATTGCGTTACCTTTCTTAAAAATAGGAACTATCAATGCTTCCTCCCATTCCCTTGGTATGTCTACACTTGTCCACGCTTTATTGATAATTTATAAAAGTATTTCTTTCCCCGTTTTCCCCATATTCTTTATCATTTCTGCTGTAATTTTATCTGTTCCAGGTGATCTCCCACTTTTAAGTCCTTTAATCACTACATCTAATTCAGACATCGTTATTTTTTCTTCTTCTGCAACTCCACCATCCTCTCTATCTTCTTCTTCATTAATATTGACTTTATGATCATCTTTGTTGATTTCCTTACCACCTAGTAATCCTTGAAAGTATTCTTTCCATTTATTCATTATATCGTTTCTTTCTGTCAGTATTTTTCCATTAGCATTACATATACATATATCATTTTCAGTTTTTTCTTTTCTAAAAGATTACAATACTCTGAAGAAAACCTTTTGATTTTCTCACCTATCTCTTTCAAATTTTTTTCCAAAATCTTTCCATGCACTGTCTTTCGCTTTTCTAACTAATTCTTTAACAATTTTTCTTTGTTGCTTATATGCTTCATAGTTATCTACAGTTCTATTAGCTGTATACTTTTTCCATTCCCTTTCTTCCTTTTAATCTGCTCCTTTTTATCATCAGTCCACCATACCGTCTGTTTTCTTTTATTATTCATTCTAGTAACACCACGAACCTCCACAGCTGTATCAATAATTATATCTTTCATTATTCTCCAGCCTTGGTGTATATTAACATGCCTTATATTTTCACTTACCTTTTGTAGTTTTTCCTCGATCACATCTTTAAACCTATTACTTACATCTCTACTTTTCAGCTTATACGATCTGTAGATTTATATTCTATTTTTCCTTCTCCATTGTTTATCTGTTTTTTATCTGACTGTTCTTTACATTTGGTCATTATTAAATAATGGTCGCTGTATATTTCAGCACATCTCCAGACTCTAGTGTCCATTATCTAGTGTCTATTACATGAAACGTATTTAAAATGTATCTAAAACTCCATGTTTTACCTAATAATACTACGTGTAGGAGGAGGAGGAGGAGGAGGAGGAGGAGGAAGAGGAGGAGAAGAGTTAATACTACAACCGTTTTTCGCATATGAAGCTGTCCCTGTTTCTTGATTCAAGCCATCAGACATTTTTACCTTCAACTCGGTATTAAACAGAATTAAAACTAATAGCAAAACACGAGTAGACTCTGTATAACCAAAAGGAAAGTATTGATTTAGTACATTCTCTTTGAGTATTGAAGTGCAACGTATGGAAAATAGGACATTGTGTGCTGTGGTGGACGATTGTAACCGCAGTAAGTTTAAACCGCAAGGGAGAGTTTGAAACGGCGGGGCGGACTATAAAGTTGTAAGGCAGATAACCTGTGATGTATAAAACTATACCGACCAGTCTCTCCTAACGTGCGTGTAGAACATAGATAAGTGAAGTTATACACACGTGTTTTGTGGTCGATACTTTGCCTACTGTCATTGGTTCGAACATGTTTTCTTTAACAATCTTATCTTGTTTAACCTGCATGGACATCTCGTACAACAAAAGACAATTTATCTTTCCCACAATTTTAAGAACTGTTGTCTTAATCTAACAGCAGCTTTTTTTCGTATGAGCCTCAATGTGGACTACGTTTGGTCCAACTGTTTCTTCCCAACTTCTCCTCTCTCTTTCTCCTCACCCATATCTCCTTCATTCTTAATCGATGTATCTCCCTACTTTCATAAGTCCAGATGTCGCCAGTCTCTTTTTGGGGATTTTATGAAAATCTTGGGCATTTTTTAATTTATTTTTGAGTGGCAAACGTTTTTCAATGTCTTCTTGAGTAAGAGAAGACATATAGTTCTTCTATGTCTTTTCCGTTTCTGCGAACCAGTTAATAGTTATAGTTTAAAAGTTTCTCTGCTAGCATGTCACGATATATTCTTTGATTTTTTGAATATGTCCGCAGAAAGTAATTTTTCTTTTTACAATTACGTCTGTGATTTTTTCAACATTTTTGTGCAGCTCATTATGTGGGGTCTTCTGTATCGTTGTCCATCGTTTATTGGTCCCAAAATTTTTTTAAATTTTTCTTTCCGTGAATTCCAGTTCTTTCATCATCGTTTTCTTGTTCACAGTCAGACAATCAGCTGCATAAAGTGCTTTTGGGCGAATTACTGTTGAGTAATGCCTAAGTTTGGCATTATATTCAATTCTTGTTATAACAGCAGCAGTTTTTTATTATTAATGCAATGATATTTTCTGCATCGAAGACTATTTGGTTTCTTGTCCCGGTACAAGTTACGCCATGTAATCTGACAGAGATAAATAAAAGTCATCGTCATTTTCAACAAGGATTAAACCAAAAAATGGTTTGTTCCGGTCCCACGCAGATAGACTATAGCTGGTCATTCCAACGCTTCTTCAGACGCCTCACACTTCTCTGTCTTTTCGGTTTGTAATTCCATAGCTGTCTGAGGGACGCGGCAGTCATCAATTCGGGTAACATGTTCCAACTACTTCAGCGGATATTGTATTCGCTTTCATAAGTGAATACATATTCACTTATAAACCTTAGAAATCAAAAACAAATGAGATATTCATCGTAACTTGTATAAATTGTTCATACAATTTTTTGTTCCGATCATCGTCAGACCACATCCTACTCGACATCTAGTGTCATACAAATTCAGAGTAAAAGATTAATTTTAGAAGGTTTCGCTCTTTTGTCTTCGTTGCGGAGACTCAGACTGTGTCATTTTATTTTAGCGCAAAGCAATATGTTTTTAATCGTTAAGTATAAACTTTAAGACTACGTATATGACAACAGTTGTGAAGAAAGATAAATAATGACACTGATACAACGTAAAAAGCTGAAGGAAAGTTTTGTTTCAATTTTAAGAAGTTTTTTAATATCTTAAAATAGTAGAACTTTAAAACACAAAAGGTGTCATCAACGTACCGTCACTTGCGAATTTTTGCGTTGATCAATCTCAATTAAGAGGAACACTTTTTGCAACTGTTTTTAGCTGTTTTATATACGCATTATACGCATTCTAAGACAGGAAACTTCTACACTGCCAGACGGATTGAAAAAATGTATTACATTATTCTAAATGCACCGTGAGGTATGGGGTTTGTCTATGAATTTTAAAGGAACCCAAATTTCAATTTTTACAGATTGATCATAAGTCTTGTAACCGTTCCTAGTTGAAACGAGCAAAACGAGTTCTCAGTGTTAACTCAAGCTTTTGTGTTTTGTCTGTCTGTTTATCTGAAAATATTCTCACGTAGATGTTATCCTCTTCGATAAGATGAAGCTTTTCTCGGCGGTGAGTGTGTATTTTCCTCGCCTTCATACGGAGTCCGTCCAGATCCAGAAACATGCTGCGATCGCTATGAATCGGCGGGGTGATAGCCTGTCATTAAGTACTCTGATGCAAAGTGTGTTGCGAGCCTCTAATATACGTTATTCTTCCTGATTGGCTGGTGGTTGATTTATTACTGTATAGTGGCAGTTAGAGAATTTATAAGTAGGAGTGGTGTTCACGGGACTTCTCCAGCCTTAACCATATTACTGTAGTCACTAACGTCTACCATCATACGTTAGCGAAGCTCGAATTTACATTGAAGATGCCAGCCGAAGGCACTGCCGAAACGTCTGTTTTTGTTGAAAACAATGGACCACGGCCAAACAGCCCGGGAATGAATTTTAACAACATTGACTGCGGCCGTGTAAGTTTTACAAAGTATATTCTCACTTAGGTTTCTGCGGCTGGTGACCATTACATTGAAGAAGACTTCAAATATAGATGTTTATCTGTCTAGAGATATGTCTCACAATAACTTGTGAATGCCTCAGCTGATTTTGGCATACGTATACACTTCTTTGTCTCACGAACTCCTTTTGTTTTTAGGTTATTCCCTCAAAACATAGGGAGGCAGGGGGAAAATGTGCTTGATTAAAATTTTGAAAAAATAGCGACGGAATCAAATATGTTCAGAATATTATCTTAAAGTTTCCTTGGATAAGACGAAAGTTATGGCTTTCCAAGGCAAGTATCCCGTTAGGTCGAAAATAATTATCATCAATAAGCCAATCGAACAAGTATCAAATTTTACATACTTGGGCTGCGACACAAGCTACTATTATGACAATGACACGGAAAATTAAAAAATAAGTTCCAGGCAATATGTAGCACAATAAAGAGAACATTAAATAACAAAACACGAAAAGACACGAGGATAAAATTGTATAAAACGATGGCTTTACCTGTACTTATGTATGGGAGTGAAAGTTGGATAAATACCAAAAAAGGAGACAGCAAATTACAAGCAGCAGAAATGAGATTTTTGAGACGGGTCAAAGGCTGCACAAAAAGAGATTTAGTAAGAAATTAAGACGTGCGACATAAACTAAATGTATATGCAATAAATGAAAAAATAACTGAATATAAAGAAAGATCGAAACACCACGTAAATAGAATGGGAAATGCGAGAATACCCAAAAAAATACTTAACTACAACCCAAGAGGGAAAAGATATATAGGAAGACCACGGAAACGGTGGTCGTAAGTTTGTGAGGACGGAACAGGCAAATGCCTAATCCTTGTAGTGCAGAAGAAGAAGTAGCGATAATACACCTGGTATATCAAATTAAAGAAGATTTTAACCAAAGCCTGAACGTAGTGTCCCGTTTCAGAGATTAAAATTTTTGGACGCCAGAGCTTAAAAAAGTGGATCAACATTTTGATAAAGTCATAAGAATCCCTGGTACACAAAATTTGATGTAAAATTTGACTATGAAAAGAAATAGTCAGATAAGAGAGGAACGGAAATTTGAAGAAGTAAATGGAGTCGTCATTAAGTGTATAGAAAGTATAGAAAGCTGGCAAACAACAGATGAGCAGAATGGGCAGTGAGAGATTCCCCAAAGTAGTCTTATTGTATCAGCCAAATGGGAAGAGAAGCCTGGGGAGACCAAAGAAGAGGCGGTCCGACCAGTTTGGTGGCGGAAAAGACTAAACAGCCTAAGCCGTGACGAAGAAGAAGAACATAAAAAAAATCTGTCGAGTATCAAGCTAAAAATTTTTTACAAAAATCTGAATTTAGTTTTAATTTAAAATTATAATATACCTTTATTGTAATCCGTCTTGCGATCTTGTAGTTATTTTGTACTCTACATGTTTCGGGAATAAAGTCCCATCTTCAGGTTAAAATTTTTTTTATACCACTATTATATAGAAATCGTCGTCGAAAATATTACACACACACACACACACACACACACACACACACACAACCACAACTGTTACTAATAACACAATTAAAACCTTTATAACCACACACATATCGAAAACAGTGCGCACTGCTCGACTGTCACATTTCAACTGGACTGATTACAAAGTTCGCCGTTTACCTTCAATATGGTGTCATACAGCGTGTTTGATTTAAATGAAAGCTGGTCGTTAAGCAAACATTCTTTATGAATTTTGGATGCTCTGTAAATTTCAAATTCCTCTAACGCATCCATAAACCGACCTTTGTTGCTAACGTGTATGGGTATCATATTTTTCGCGAATCCAGTGTAATTATGGTTTTCGTTTAGCAAATGCAATGCATAATTAAATTAGGTTTGGCCGGTCTGATATCCTTTTTTGGTATATATTCTTTAAATCTGTCAATATAATGAATATAGTGTTCAGTTTTGGAAATCTCAAAATTTTAGAAAATTAAAAATTCCAAAAAAAGGATCAGAATGCGAAAATTTTGAAAAACCCATGCCGGTTATTATAGTAAATGGAATTTTAAGCCACATCCGAATTTTGAACATAACGAATCAAAAATTTTAAGAAGCCAACATTTTAAGAAAATTGTAAAACTCTATGTGGGACATCAAATTACGAGAAATTTTATTCAAAAGTAAAATCTCGATATTTTTAATAACTTAACAAAATTAACATTTAGCGTTTTAGTTTTGGAAATTTCAAAATTTTAGAAAATTAAAAATTTCAAAAAAGGATCAGAATACGATAATTCTTAAAACCCATAACGGTTATGGTAGTAAATTGAATTTTAAGCCACATCCGAATTTTGAAAATAACGGATCAAAAATTTTAAGAAGCCAAAGTTTTTAAAAAATGTGGGACGTCTATGTGGGACGTCAAGTTACGAGGAATTTTATTCAAAAGTAAAATCTTGATATTTTTAATAATTTAAAAAAATTAACATTTATCAACACTCCATGGAAATTTTGACCGTCTTCAAAAGTTTCTAAGTTGTGTTTGCAAAACTTTGTTGTCAGTCACGTATATTCTTGACATGTATTTGTTACAGGCCTACAGCTTATCTATATAAGCACACATGTACTTAAAAGTTAAGACTAAATTCGTTGTTGTTTAACCATTATGGGTAAAAATTAAATTAAAAACCCGTTGCAATTGTTCGGAATTTTCATGTTTTATAAATTGTCTGGCTTAAAAAATGTTATTTTATAAAAAAAAAAACAGTATAGTAATCAGCGGATTTTTTTGTAATTTTACTTCCATGTTCCGTAAGGAAATGGAAGTATGGTGATCGCGAAAAAAAATCGTGTTCGAGATAAGGACTGATTCTGATTGTACTACCCTCAAAACGTGAATTAAAGTGATTTATCAAAATGTGTGTGTGTGTGTGTGTGTGCGCGCGCGCGCGCGCGCGCGCATTTTTGTCTATGGTAAATGATAAATGGCGCAAATTCAAACAGAATCATATAACGTTTTGCATATGTGGACACAAGTTGTATAGGACTCAAGGCCTGTTGATTTTGGTGAAGATCGGTTAAGGGCGAGGGGTAGTTTACCTGCAAGGTTTTACGTTTTAACAAGAATAAAGTATTTAATTTTGATAAATAATATATCCTAAAAAGAAGGTCATAATAATCTAACTGTAGAAAGGTAGATGGTATATCTATAAATAAAAAGGGTAGTTGAAGGGGGAAGTGGTAATTTTCTATAAATGAAAATGATAGTTGAAGGGGGAGGGTGTAATGTTTTATATGTCATGTGTACTACGTTAGGTATTCAAAATTGCTGACTTGTTTCAGGACAGTACCAACTATAACAATTCAATTTTTTCCTGTAAGAGATCAGTTCCACGAAAAGCCATTACCTTGGTCTCAAGTGTGGATGTCTGTAATCTAGAGTCTGTGCAGATTCGATTTAACAAAGTACTGTATACCCATCTGCAACCTGTTTTCTGAGTCCGTGTAATGTTACGTACACGTTGAAACACATTGTACATCTATCAATTATTTGTGTTCTATGAGTGTGAACAGATACTAACGATAAGTCTTGTCGACACGTCGACACAAACGCCAAAACTGAATCACACAAACCTTTTAATCATTACATAATTATTCGAGCGACTTATAGCCCACTCTTACAATTAATTAGGCATAAATTTGCAGTTTACCGATCAAAACTGTTTCTGGTAGCAGGCCTATTTCCTGTTTACCTGAGTTATATTTACGAAACGGGGCTAGGCCGCCTCACAGCTGTTGAACTTTGACCTTTTGCTCGACGCTGTCTGTCGGTTGCATGCTATAACGTCAGCCCCCCGGACAACACTCTTGTTCAAAGCATTACCGTCTAGTGATCAATTGGTCTGTTGTGCTCAATTTTGACTTCCTGTCTGCCAGTCTATGAATAACAGCCTCTGAAGAGCAGCAGATACAAATCGTTTCAAAATAACTGTTAATGCAATTATATAAAATTCAGAGTAAATTTGATGAAGCATACATGTTTTAAAAATCACACACACGCGCGCGCGCGCACGCACACACATATATTTATATTTAAAGTAAAAACTTTTATTTAAATTGTATCTCTCTCTCTCTCTCTCTTAGTATTCTACAACTAGGTTTGCTGAATAACTTTTCTTGTATTTTTACACGTAGTCTTGCTTTGTTACAGACAAATTAAATTAATATTATAATAATGTATACGGTTAATAAGTTCAGATACCTGATAGTTAATAGACGGTCCATAAACACTACGATACATGACAGGATACAAATAGGAAATAGGGCGTATTATGCCAACAGCAGACTACTGAGAAGCAAACTCATTAGTCACAACACATAAAAATATATAAGACACTTATCAGACCAGTTGATACTTATGGAGGTGAGACATGGACGCTGACAAAAAAGAACAAGAGACACTGAGAACGTTTTAAAAAAAGTTTGTAAGACGTGTTTATGGCCCGGTTAAAGAAGATTACGAACGGAGAATAAAAAATAACCAGGAGATAGATGAGCTGTTGAACCATGAGGAGATTGTAAGATTCGTAAAGGCTCAACGAATACAATGGCTAGGTCACGTACAGCGGATGGATGATCAGCGTATGCCAAAGAAAATCCTGAGGGCGAAAGTGTACAAAAGCAGAAAGAGAGGGCGACCTTGAATAAGATGGTTGGATGATGTGCCAGAAGACCCCAGAAGAATGGATGTGAGGGGTTACGCTGAGATGGCAATGGATAAGAGACATAGGAGAAGAGTGGTGTTGGAATCCATATTTGACTTTACAAATATACAAGAAACAATGAGCAAATATGAATGTTATATATACAGTATATATATATGTATATATGTAACTTGGTGTGTACATATCATCATTACATAGTTTTCATAGTTTTATTTGGTGTCGTAACACAGTACGATGTTAGCTTTTGATGGATTTGAAGGGACTACACAAACGCTGATTACACGATCGTAAAAGAACGTAAATTGATACTGTGCAAAGACGAGGTTGACATAGCGTACGGGTGACAGACTCTTGACGTCAAATTATTGTTTTATTACCACCGTGCATGTATGAAAAAGATAATCAACACTTAATGACAGTTCGACTCTGCGTTTCTTACTTTCATACGTTCAGATAAGGCAAGAATTTTAGTAACTCGCATATCACAATACGAAAAGGAGGGCATAATATCGCTCTGCTCATTATGAATCTAGAACAATCTCTAGCAAACGTTGTGTAGTGATATTTACTTTCTTCTTCTTCTCTTCAAGGATTATGTTATATAAACCTGTTCCGGCATCCATCTCATCCTCGGACGACCCACGTCTCTTCTACCAGTGGTTTTATAGTTCAGTGCCGCTTTCGGCAATCGATCCTCTGTCATCCTTTACAAATGATACCACCATTGCCTTCTGTAAGTTGAAATAATTTCATTTATGTCCTTTACTTCGAGTTCTGCTCTGATATCCTCATTCCTTATTCTACCTTGCAATGTGTAATTTAAAGTATTTCTAAGAAACTGGATTTCAGCACTTTGAATCTTGCCGCATTCGGTTTTTGTCATGACCCACGCCTCACTCACATATGTAAATGTGGGTATTTCAATTGTCTTATAACATTTCATCTTTGTGCGGTGTCTTCTTTTATTTCTAAGATTTTTATAAATTGTACCACTATTCTTAAATTTAATTATCTTCTCTTTTATATCATATTCAAATTCATAGATTACTGCATAGCCGAGATATTTAAAACGGCTGACTTTTTCTAAAGTCCTCACTGGATACTCACCTTCAAAGGCCATGGTTTTAACCTTTCTTACTGAAATTGTCAGTGAGTACTCTCTTGCCAGTTTTCGTAATTGAAACGTAGCTTTTGTAAATCATCCTAATTTTCTTGAGTAAGAACTATGTCATTCGAATGTACCAGAGAACCCATACAAATTGATTTGTTAAGCTGTATTCCCGAAGTCACTCTGGATTTCCATGTTCTCAACATGTCGTCAAAGTATATGTTAAACAAGGTTGGGGAAACACAGCATCCCTGCATAACTCCCTTATTTATTTGAATGTCACCTGAGAGCTTACCATTCAGAACCAGGACTACAGATGTAATATTGTAAAGGATCTTAATGCATTTATAAAATGTTGTGGATATTCTCTTCTATCCATAATATTCCATAAGTTTGACGGCTATATTATCAAATGCTTTTCCAGATTAACAAAAGCGATACGCGTTTCCTGGTTGCACTCCCGCCTTTTTTGTATTATCTGTCGTAATACAAACAATGCAACCACAGTCGACCTGCCCTTTCTAAAACCCATTACCTTTGCCCTACCTTAACATTTTCCTACCTTTACCTTTACCTTAACTTTAGCCATTATCGACGTACTCTTTCTAAAACGGATATTTACCTTCCGTTACTAAATAATTCCATTACAAATTTAATTAAGAAAGTTTTGTTAGTGGTTAAAATCACAAACAGAATTATCACTGTTGTACACCACTATAGAAAAATTATTCCGATTAGCGCTTTCAAGCTTCTCAGCTCATCGTCAGATCGGTATTAACAAGCAGAGGTAAAGCCAAACCCTTCACACCCTCACCCCCCCATGACAAACACACAACAAGCTATGATTCAAATGTCCCTTCCCAACCTTCGAGCCTTGTCACCCCCGTCTGGAAAGTTACATATTTTTCTAGCACATTCCTTGTGTGTTTGTGTACATTCCTTTTAAACCTAAGTTGTACCGCCTTTTTCATTCAAAATTGTGGCCGCGGTCACTCACACTTATTTTAAAAACATCCAATTAGTCCTATGCAATTTAATACTCAATAGTATCTATCTGTCCTCTATCTTTTATTATTTAATTATATTATAAAATATTTCTTCATTATCAAATTTAATCTATATTCATTAAACTGTCTATCCCTCTTTCTCTTTCTTTCAATATTTATAACTCCTCCCTAAGCTTCCTTTCAACTGTGTTATTTACTACTTTTACAATTTCACAATCTTCCAAAGGATTGACAAATTTATGTTTCTCTTCTATGAAATGACTTGCATTCGTATGCAGGTTGTCTGATCACAAACGTGGAGAAGGTAATAGAACAACGAATTCGTTGTATGCAAGACATTTCATAGAAGACAAACATAAATTTGTGAATCCTTTGGCAGACTGTGAAATTGTAAAAGTAGTAAATAACACAGTTGAAAGGAAGCTTAGGGAGGAGTTATAAATATTGAAAGAAAGAGGGTCAGACAATTTAATGAATACTAAGACTAAATTTGATAATGAAGAAATATTTTATAATATAATTAAAAAAGTAAAAGATAGAGGACAGATAGATAAGATAAAGAAAGAAATTGCATAGGAATAATTGGATGTTTTTTAAAATAAGGGTGAGTGACCGCGGCCGCAATTTTGAATGAAAAAGGCGGTACAACTTAGGTTTAAAAGGAATCTACACACACACACACACACACACACACACACACACACGGAATGTGTTAGAAAAATATGTAACTGTACAAACGGGGGTGACAGGGCTCGAAGGTTGGGAAGGGACATTTGAATTATAGCTTGTTGTGTGTTGGCCACGGGGTGGGGGTGAGGGTGTGAAGGGTTTGGCTTTACCTCTGCTTGCTAATACCGATCTGACGATGAGCTAAGAAGCTTGAAACCGGTAATCGGAATAATTTTTCTACAGTGGTGTACAACAGTGATAATTCTGTTTGTGATTTTAACCACTAACACAACCTTCTTCGATAAACAAACAGAATTATCACGTTGTACACCACTATAGAAAAATTGTCCCGATAACGCTTTCAAGCTTCACAGCTCATCGTCAGATCGGAAATAACCTAACAACTTTGTCAGATCCAATACAAAGTAAGAAGAAATTGAAACATAAATATACGGAATATAAACGAGTTTCTTTCTTCATCTTCATCATCAATGCGTGTGTACCAAACTTGCACATGAGACTTTCAGTCTTCTCTGTATTTCAACGCGTGTTTATCAATCGGTGTGTACCAAACGTTGCAATGAGACTTTCAGACTTCTCTGTATTTCAACGCCTGTTTATCACTGTGTGTGTACCAAACATTGCACATGAGACTTTCAATCTTCTCTGTATTTCAACGCGCGTTTCTCAATGCGTGTGTACCAAACTTTGCACATGAGACTTTCAATGTTCTCTGTATTTCAACGCGTGTGTACCAAACTTTGCACATGAGACTTTCAAGCTTGTCTGTATTACAACGGGTGTTTATCAATGCGTGTGTACCAAACTTTGCACTTAAGACTTTCAATCTTCTCTGTATTTCAAGGCGTGTTTATCAATGCGTGTGTACCAAACTTTGCACATGAGACTTTCAATCTTCTCTGTATTTCAACGCGTGTTTATCAATGCGTGTGTATCAAATTTTGCACATGAGACTTTCAATCTTGTCTGTATTTCTTTATATTGTTACGACGGTCTAACGGATGTCGTATTGTACTGTGGAAACAAAATACAGACACCAATGAAGTCACTAATTACCGGCTTCAGTTAGTCACAAATAACAATTTGTAATCAATACTGTACTCTCACACAATAATTCAAATTAAATTTGACCACACGCAGTAGTAATATCAACTATGGGACTTCCTCACTAATTATAACACAATAATCAGTTTCTACTAATCCGCAACAATCACTTGATCCTCACTGTACGACATAGCCAGGTGTAACTAACTTCTATGTTGGCCGCTGTTGCTTATATGTCCCCGCAGAAGTTCCAGAATATTTTTCCATTCTTTTGGAGCCGTGTCAGCATAATTTCTATAGTTACAAGTACTCGAACAGTGTAGATGGTACTTTTTCCTGCGCGGCATTGACACCGACACTGCATCTGCTCGGCTAGTTGAGAAACGTATAGAACTTTCACGGGACTGCATCTGCCGAGTTTTTGAGAGCGTTAAGTAATTTCGTAGCAATACTGTTAGTAGCTGATTGTACCTTGAGGTATACCTTTAGATCCTCTTTCAAAGAGGGCCGCTCAAACTGCATTCTCTAACAGCTCTTAAAAAGTTTATTCAAAGGCCTGTGTTTTAGAGATATCATTGCAAGAGCGTCCAAGTTTGACTCCCATACATTAAAGTTGGCACTGCCGTGATCTTATAAAACTTCAGCTGTGTCTCCCTCTTTGTGTTATGCTTTAACAGTCGTCTGTTTGCTCCACAGGTCAAATTTGGTTTATTTAAATTTCTCTGAACATCTTGATCCTTCCTATATGAGATATCACAGCTCAGATAATTAAAATGTTACACCTGTTCAAAATAGTTATTGCCTACTACAATTTTTTGTTTTTATGTAAATATAGACCTAATATTTGGAAAAAAAATTATAGTAAGTTTTCAGCTGAGAAATAGTGAAAATCTTATTTTAAAGTAAAAAGTATGCGCTACGTAACTTTATATTACATATCGTGAATTTCTTTTTAATTTGTTTTGTTAAAAAACTAAGATGTAATTGACAACGATATTCTTTTTCTACCTCTATAAAGAACTGCGCGAATCACCTGTTCCCGTTCCTAAGAATATATACACTTCACCAGCGCTTCCTATACTTCATACTTCGTTCTTTAATAGGCTAGTATTGCCTAACTTCTTTAGGCAATCTGTCATCTGACATTTATGTTTTATTTTATATTCTAATTTATTCATAGTTTTGATTTTTATCTATTATTTATTGCTATTTGTTTGGTAATAGCCTATTTATCTTTTATTTATTTTTTTACATTTAATGGGAGGGCTACATGTACATTATGTACATTAAGGAATTGAATGCTGCCATTTTAACTTAGTGAGGAGGACGGTTAAATTTATTTGGAATGATGAAAATAGTTTGGAACGGTTTTCTATATATCATAGTAATCGACACTATTTTCATTTCTATTTACGGTCAAGTCTAAGTAATTAATTTATTATTTGATTCTTTTTCTAGCGTGAATTTTGTTGTGTTATTTTTATTTTGCACGCAACTCTTTAATATTTCTTGCAGGTTTTTTCAAAAAATAAAATCTGGAAAATCTTAATATATTTACAAACACGATAACAATAATTTACTGATTAAAGAAGAAACTCAAGTAAAAACAAAACAAGATGATCTGTTTAAAATTATAAATTTATTAAAATAAATTAAGTATAAACATAGAAATATTTCCAACGTAACAGTCTTAACAGCTGATTAAGAAAATAAACATTGAAACACTTGATAGGTTAAATAAAACTAAATAGATAATTTCTTTTATATTAAATTTCATTATTCGTTATCTTTCTATGCTGAAATCGAATCAATTCGATTAATTTTAATTCATTTATAAATCTCTGATGATACTTATATAATCAGTGAAACGTATGTTAAGTGAAAATACAATAATAAATTTTACTTGCAGAAGTATTTAATATTTGAAGAATTCTTCATAAGATATATATATATATATATATATATATATATATATATATATATATATATATATTGTAAGGGTACATATCTTCAACATACATTTATGAAGCAACAGGATAAGAATAAAATATTAAATGATAAACACTATGAATTAAAAGGGATGAGTCAGAGATAAAGGAATGGGTAGTTAACATAATTATGCGATCAAACAAATAAAAGTCTCTGATAATAATAATAATAATAATAATCTCTGATAAGAGAAAAGTAGCAAGCAACGAAACAAAACTTGAAAAACGATAGTACAATGCGTCTTAACCAAAATAACCCAATAGATATGGTAAGTGAGTAGGTAGAACAAGCCCCAACACCAGTGATAGGATATATAAAAACAAATAAAGTAAGTGAGTAGGTAGAACAAGCCCCAACACCAGTGATAGGACATATGAAGACAAATAAAATAATCAAAGGTAGACAAACAATACCAGAACACAAATAATACAGCAAAAATTAGTAACAAGTATTATATAGAGTATTTAAACAAAAAGTACACTACCAATAGTAATTAAGAGAAAACATTTGTTAATAGAATGTATGTATTGTTAATAACCCTATAGTGAGAAAGAGAAAGAAGGTAGAACATAAAATATAGAAAAATGACTAAACGACTTATAATTTTAAGAAAATAAGTGAATTGTGTTAAACTGTAAGAAACAGAAAAGGTGTGAGGGTAAGAAGTATAAAAACATATTCTATTACCAATAGAAAGTTTATCTATATAGAATTGAGAGTATCAATACAATACTCACAAAATTGTTATGTTATTAAGTAAATGAAAAGTAATTTGTTTGTTTGATGTTTAAGGGAGTGTAAACCCAGAAGGCAGAAGTTTACAATAATATGTTTGTATTTATATATAAGTAAGGGAGGTATAAGGAGATGAAGAGCATGAACATTTTGAATAATGACATGCCATATAATAATTGTGTTTAAAAAAGAAGGAGTTATTTTTATGTTATGAAGAGTATGAACATTTTGAGTAATGACATGCAATGTAATAATTATGTTTAATGATAAGAAACATGGCTGAACCATATACAGACCATCAAGTTATTTATATGTTATGTTTTGTTAATAGATTTAAGTTAAATAGATATGTGAGAAATGGGAGTAGGAGTAAAACTAATAATAACATAACAAACAATAAATTAATAAAAATAATATAAATAGAAAGTAAAGAATCAGATAGGAAATAATTTAGTAAAAGTATAATGACATGAATAAATTGTAAAAACAGTTCAATGTATTTCAAAAGCCAATAAAAACGAATGCAAACAAGCAAACCGTATGTGCTTAGTAAATAATGTTTAAATAGAGCAAATTAAGAAATTCTAAGATGTTACAGTTTAGGCCTATCAATGACATAGATGTATAAGTTCAGAAAACCAATAATAAAAAATTGAATACTATAATTGTATGATATGACCAAATAAATTATGTAATTACAATTAAATAACCAGAATAACATGGCAGAATTGTGATAAATAATATAAATAAGTGAAATATGTATTAAAATAGAATTATCAGTTTTGTACAAAAACATTAGTACAGGCCTAGATCAGCCTTATGAGATGTCAAATTGATCATTGAAAGAAAATAGGAACATCTATGTTAATATTTCAAATATTGGAAAGATCCCCAAGGAAAAATAACATTTATAAAATATTTATTCATTTTGTACAGAAAAGCAGGATTTGTAACAATAGTTTCAAATGTACTTAACCAATCAGATTCAAGCCGGTTACCATAGAAACAGAACGTTATTATAATTTTGACCGTTAGGTAACGGGATTCCATTATTAACAATTCAGAGTATAGACGCTTTACTGATGCGGACCTTTTAAAAAACCAAATAAGTAAGAATATCAACAAGGAATGAACCCAAATTGAATACCCGAAGTAAAAAAGAGTTCCAGCAACACCAGGAAGAATAATAATCTATGTTACAAAATTAATAAGTAACTGAAAATTGTAATAAAAAAACAGACGCCAACGAAGACGGCAACCCTATCCGTGAGATTAGATGCATGCATTAACAACAGCGAAGAAACCATTGATGATCGATAACACTAACATCTTGATTGTGTTAAGTATAAATTAAATTATAATTAATTAAAAAACTAAAACTGATTCACTTTTCTCACAATAGAAAACTCTCACTATGAACTTGGAACTCCTATTAAATCCTATTAACTTTCAAAGATTAAATAAAAAATATTTATGAATACCTGAAGTAATTATAAGATAACCTATGTATTAAACGGTCACACTGACACACACATTTAACACCACAGAGTTGAATTTAAGGTAAACCTCATTCATATTTAATTACCACAATTGTAAGGTGGTGTACTTTATTTAAATACCTTGTTCTAAACTTTTTCGTACTCAAAAGAATTCATGGGCAGTTTAATTTGAATAAATAAGAAGATACGGCGACCATCATGTCGTCAAACTAACTTGTGCTGCCACCCTGCTCTCTGCTGAGTAAACAATTAATTTATTGCCGAGGCTAAAAGTTATTATAATAATTTCAATTGTACAATAACTATTGAAAATTAGTGAGCTATCAAGCCAAATAAATAAGTATGAATCGTTACTAGCTGTCCTGTAATTATTTCAAATGTATTATGTATGTTGTGTTCTATAGCAGTGAATAGAATTATTTAACCAAATTTTATGTTGACAACAAGTCTACCCAGACAAGCGAAATTCGAGTTCCCGCCAGTCTGCGAGTAATTCGAATCATTCATCACATTATCGTAAACAAATAAACTGATACAGAATCTTTCAATTGTTTTAAGGGAAAACAATTTGGCGCCTATTGGGAAGAAAAAACCAGTGAGTAAGGACAGGTAAGGATTAACAGACAACAACAAGATTCGGGACAGCTTATTAGCGCGATCGCGATCATCATAATCAGCGACAGTTAAACCATACTACACCAAGCGTTTGTAACAAAGTAACGCATCCAACGTGTGACTTATTAATAAACGCACAGATCTAGCATTACTGCAATATATATAGCTTAATACTATATATATTACAATAAGTCTTAATACTTCAAAATAGAAGGAGATTATCCCGAGGGCGCACTGTATTGGTATCATACGGAGTTACATGTTAAACACTTGTAATCTGTTTATTTCACACAGTGCATGTACTTTCCAAGACAAGTAAAAGTTGAGCTTGTTAGTTCTATTAAGAAAGAATTATTTTTAACACTTGAGAATAAGCAATTTACTAGATACATTTCGGAATACTTGCATAACGGTAGAGGGGTTAGAGGGGTGGGGGTGATACTAAATACGTCGCCAAGACACGTGGAATGCTGTTATTGTCGGGATGACAAATCACACTCCTCTATACGTTTGCTGTTGATTAATGGTGTTCGCTCATGGGATGTGTTTATATTACTCACGTTGGTATTAACATTATTACTAATTCCACTGCACGCTCGAAGACATGAAATACAATTATGATGTAAGTGAAAAGTGGTTCAATTTACGAAACAAAGAAAACACTTGCATGATCAATTATATACGTATGGTGGTAATAATGAAAAGTATTATAATTCAAGTAGCAGTAGTCCTAAAATTGTCCGTGAAGGACGATGTATTTTACACTAAGCCAGTCAAATACACATTGTTACGACGGTAAGACAGACTTCGTCGTGTTGTACAGTGGAAACAGAATAACTGACACCGATGAAGTTACAAATTACAACGTTTAGTTAGACACAAACAGCACTTAGAAATCAACAAAGGCACTTAGTAGAATAATTCAAGTTAGAATTGTCTAACAATAAATGTCACTTTATTACAGTTTTGCACTGATTAACACGATAATCACTTCGTCACTAAACTGCCACGATAAGTAACACTCCGCACTGTAATATCGTCAGATCTAAACTATCCCTCTAAGACGGCTATAAGGAGCAATGTGCAGAAAGATTGTAATTTTTTTGTGAAGACATCCGGAAGTATACAAAAGATCACCAAAATTATGGACGGCTCCTTGCCCTCTATTTTAATTAGATGTTTTTATTTCTTAATAGTAGCACTTCCTTCGATTATGTGTCAACTAGATTACGATGATATTGCTAGGACTGTAACCATGGATCGTCGTGGGTACAGTAGAAACAGAATAACTGACGCCAGTGAAATCACTAATTACAAATTTTAATTAGACACAAACAACTTTAATTAGACACAAATCAACAAAGCACCATTATAATTCAAGTTGAATTAGTCTAGCACACAATAATAAACGTCAACGTATTACAGTTTCGTACTAATTAACACACTAATCACTTTCCACTAATCCAAAACAATCACATAATCCACACGGAAAAAATTGTCAGCTGTAACTGAACTTCTAAGCCGGCCGCTGCCGCTTATGTATATATACTACGCAGAAGTTCCAGAATAATATTCCATTCTCCTGGCGGCATGCCGAGATAATTCACGTAGTTACAGACGCTCGAACAGTCTGGAGACTAGGTTATTGCACGACCTTGACAAAGACGCGCTAGGAGCATCGTTAGTTCTGGAACACCCTCGAGTGCAATCAGGCTGTACGCGCTGGGATAGTCGAGAAGCACGTAGAACGACTATCTCAAATTTTCTAGATCGTTACGTAATTGTCTTTCATCTCGACGAACGTATCATTATTGTTAACGCTGAGCTATTAGTGTGTATGACAAATCTAAGAATGGAAAAAAGGTTTGGCGTTAACAATAATGTTAATAAACCTGTTTTTCAAACACAAAAGAGTGTTGTTAATAAAGGTATACGTTTTCGAGTAAAAAATCGGTATGGAAAGCCTTACATGACTTCCACATTCTAAGATTTATATTTAAAATCATTTACTTGAATTCATTTACATAATTTCTAAAAAAGATATCCCCCACTCTCAAACTATTTTCGCTATTTATAAATATTTTTGTTGTAAATAATAAAACATACATGACTACAGCTGCAGTTTGCGGATGCTCAAATAACAATAAAAACAACGAATGCGATCTCCAGAGATCAATGTTCCAGTTACAGGAAGCCTGTTCCAATTACAACATGAAAATTCCTGTGCAGAAGACAAAAACTGCGCATATATAAATTCGCCTTACGGACTAAGATTGAATTCGTCAATAAGACTATAGAGCAGGTGTCGCATTGGCTGTGATATCACTTACGATGTGGGTTACAATGTTGATCACAAGTTGGCCAAGTTTCAGTCAATACGTAGCACAGTTTTCATCGAGTGCTGTAGAGAAAAACAAGGATAGACACTCTACTAAAATTTTATAAGGTGATGTGCCAGTGTTATTGTATGGTCCTCAAACTTATATTAATAATAATATATGATATGTCAGGCTAAATAAATAACAATAATAAAAACAAAACACAAAAGCATTTCCCAAATAAGGGCTTACGTCATGGATGAGTTCTTGAGCTTACACTTTCGTCTAAAACATAAATACATTCGTCTAATATGTACTTAGACAAAGCCCAAGAAAAACGGAACATAAAATTAGTAAAACTGTTAAAATATATGGTATTCATAGTGTCAAATGTTAATGCATCATTATGTGTGTGTGTGTGTGTTCTAAAAGTATTAGACATTTAACAATATGAGTCTACCACAAGCTGGAGTGAGGAACGGTCGCAAAAACTACAGCACAACAAGGTGACACGTTTAAATTAAATTCACTGTAGGTTGCAGATAGTATTGCGTAAATTCAGTGATAAATATGTACTTCACAACTTTCGCTGTATATAGCGCCACTGTATAAATATGTAGGATTTCACAACTCCCACTTAACAGTCTTGACAAACAAACCTTACTTTATTATGTTATTGTTTTCTAACATTACATTATTGTCATCGAAATATTTTCACAGTTTGAAACTTTAGTATAATTGTTTTCTAATATTATATTATTGTCCTCGAAAGATTTGTACAGTTTGAAACTTCAGAATAGTATTGTTTTCCAACATTAATTATTGTCCTCGAGTTAACGTTACTTTAGTATATTGTTTTTCAACTTTATAATATTGCTCTTGAGACATCTTCAGATTGAAAGATTGTTTTCAATGTTCACAGTTTAAAAGATTGTTATTATATTATTATTATTATTATTATTATTATTATTATTGCCAGTGTTATATGTTCTGAAACTTGGGTTCCAGCGAAAAAACATCTGAGTAGTATAGAAGCATCGGAGATGAGATCCGTGCGATCTGTGAAAGGCTGTACACAAAGGGACACACACACACACACACACACACACACACACAAAGGAGTGACGTAGAACTTTGATACACAAGCTACTTCCTGTACCGTGGGCGTGTAGACTAACAAAGTTGATATGTAACTGAATTGTGACGGGTCTGATGGATCCATCTCAACGGCAATAACACAAAACAACTCAGAATTAGGTCGTTCCTTGTACAGGTAAGCTACATCCGTCTACTGTAAATGATGATACACAGGAAGCGTTAATTAAGAAGGAGCCATCACTTTATGATGAACTGGAAGCACATTTGATAACGCCAGAAACAGCGCCGTGGTATAAATGTCATCACCCCATCATCTTCAGCAAGGATTGAACCAAAATTGGTTTGTTTCGTTCTCGAGGAGACAGACTAGAGCTGGTCCTTCCAACGCTTTTTCAGTCACCTCACACCTCTGCGTCATTTCGGCTTGTAATGTAGAAAACTGGAGGAACGTTCCAACAGAGAGATAGAACTGGGGGCAAGTGAATGATCCCGGGAAGTCAAGACTCATCCCGGCCTGTAGAGGTCCGGAAGAAGAAGAAGAAGAAGAATAAAAGAAAAAGAAGAAGGACAAGTAGAGGAAGAAGAAGAAGAATATACTTTTAATATTTAGTTCCTGCCGTACATCAACATTTATTTTGCAACCTTGAATAGTAGATCCGGCCACGGGCCTGAGAAATCTCACTTCGATCGCTTGAATACGGCTGGCCTGACACTTCGTTTAAGTCCAATTCTTAGACCCATAGAGAAGTGTGGGTAGGGCCTTGTAAAAACTTCAGGCGTGTTGGTTTTTCCTCGTTAACTTTAGAGTTCTCCTCATGCTCCCACACATATGTTTCAACTTGTGCAGGTTCTTCAGCACATTATTGTTTGTAATGTAAGATACACTGCAGCCCAGATATTCATAATTGCTGACCTGCTCGAGAACAGTACCACCGACAACAATTTTAGCTCGTAAGAAGTCAACTCCACAAAAATCCATCAAGTTTATTTTCAATTTGGAGATATGTAGCCTATTACAAAATCCTTGCACATTTGACTCGATGAGCGTGCAGCCACCTGCAAGCCACATTTGAGTTTGACAGATTAGCCTGGTGGTCAATAAATAAAAACGGTATAAATGTATACATTTAATATTTAAACATGTTTGTTAATGTTTTTTTTAATTCTTCTTCTTCTTTTTTATCAGTTCAGCCCAACGGGGCTTCCAACACTAATCTTCCCCAAAGTCTCATGTTCATTACCATCTTAGTGTAAGGCCTCAAATCCAATGGACTGAGATTCCCTAGCACGTCGTCCGACCATATTAACCTAGGTCGGCTCCTCTTACTGCTTTTATAGACCTGCTCCCTCATAATTTTCTTTGGCATACGCTGATCATCCACCCGCTCTAGGTGACCTAGCCATTGTATTCGTTGAGCCTTTATGAATCTTACAATGTTTTCGTGATTCAATAGCTCGTCTATCTCCTAGTTATTTTTGATTCTCTACGCTTCATCTTCTTTAACCGGGCCATAAACACATCTTAAGATCTTTCTTTGAAACATTCTTAGTGTTACTTGTTCCTTTGTTATCAACGTCCATGTCTCACCTCCATAAGTAACAACCGGTGCGATAAATGTGTTGTATACTTTCATTTTTCTGTTACGACTAACGAGTTTGCCTCTCAATAGTCTGCTATTGGCATAATATGCACTAATTCCTGTTTGTATTTTGCATGTATTGTCGTGTTTTTGTACCTTTCTTTATCCACCCAATAGCTTTAGTTTATGTTACCCAAGCATCTGAACTTATTAACTGCATCAAATGAATTATCGTCTACACATAAACTACACAGATTTCGTCTCCTTTCTGATGCAGAAATAAGTATGTATTTAGTTTTGCTGATATTTACATTGAGTCCCATTCCAGCGGATTTTTGATTCAGCTCTTTGTATACCTCAACTAGTCGTTGTCTTGATCTGCCTATGAGGGGAGAGGTAGGTATGCAGAGAAAATAACATTTGAGAGATTCTGAAAGAGAAAACGGAACCGCTAATAAAATAAAGAAAGTAACTGCCTGCTAACGTAAAAAGGAAGAAAAAACATAAATGAACATACGGAGACTGTCAAACAAAGGTAACTGGGTCTTTAGTAGGTAGGTAAAAAACAGGCAGTAAGGGAGAACTGTGTTTCATAGTGTACCAGTGGCGTGGCGTGGGTACATAACACCTGTTGCCGGTTGTGATAGCCCTAAAACTTAACCATAAAAAATAATTCGAATTTCTTTTTACACTAAGTTTTCTTTTGACATGATAATGTCTTTTGGCTGGCCATCATTTGAAAATTTCTGTAACGCTGTAAACTGTAACGCATCACGCTGCATGACGTCATTCTTGCGTGACGTCATTGGGATTGTTGTAAATAAACGTTTGTTTTGATACGTCGCAATATATATAATGTGTTAAAAATAATATCACTGCAAACAATTAAACCAGATTTATAAAGCGTCCTGAAAGTTTAAAATCAAGTGTTAGCACAATTTACCAGCCGGGAATCGTTAACTAAAACCGCGACCGCTAACATGCTAACGTCGTCGCAGATTAAAGACCTAACAAGCAAACAACACTGCATAGCTGTAGATAGGTTATTGGGGTTATTGTCTATAGTTAATGGTGGTCTTCGTATGTGATTCAGCTAACGATCTATTCATTAAAATATTTGTCATCGTAAATGCAAATCTACTGTTCTTTATATTTAATTACTCACCGCAGAAATGTGAAGTATAACACAGATACATAATGTCATTGGGATTGTTGTAAATAAAGGTTTGTTTTGTGTTGTGGTGAAATACACTGCTGCTGGTATATAGTAACCATAACGTGGCGACTGATTAAAACAGCGTTCGACAATGGATAGCAGCGACGAGAAGGCTCAGATCAAGAAACGACAAAATGCCGAGCGAGCAAGAAAGTATCGGGAACGAAAGAAGCTCGAGAAGGAACAGCAACGAGCGGTTGCTGTCGGCGGTGAAGCTTCAATACCAGCAGCCCCATCGCAACAAAAACGAAAACAAGATGACTTGTTGAGCGAAGAATTGAACGAGTGCTTAATAAATACACCGTTCGCGTCGATGATGACTGAGCAGGAGAAAATCGATGCATTCTACAACATGAAACTATCAGAGAAGCGAAGGAAAACCAACGAACGAGTAAAACGTTGTAGATTGAATAAGAAAGAAGATGACTTGATGCACGAAGAATTGAACGAGTACTTAATAAATACACCGTTCGCGTCGACGATGACTGAGCAGGAGAAAATCGATTCATTCTACAACATAAAAAATTCAAGTACCGTCTGCCTAGTGGCAAAAGCTAAAGAGCATGATAATGTCTTTCGGCCGCCAGCTAAACGCAACATTATTATGGTTACTGACTGACTGATTGTTTTCTTTCTGCAAATGTTGCGTTTAGCTGGCGGCCGAAAGACATTATCATGCTCTTTAGCTTTTGCCACTAGGCAGACGGTACTTTTTACTTTATTTAGAACATTTTCTATCATTCACTTGGAGAAGAAGAGGCTCCTGGTTCAACACGATTTGACTCTCATTATACTTACACAGAATAAATCAGAACACAAATAATCGTATTAAAAATAATAAAGACAAACAGAGAAGCACATGACTAAACGAACAAAACAAAAAATAGGTACGTAGTATCTGCTGCACGTCAGTTCCGAAAACGACCATAGCTGCTAACTGAGCGTTTTGCCGGTTTATACAGCGTTAACACATTGGGTGGACGAATGTGTCCCCCTCTCCACCAGTCTGTACAGTTGCAACTACTACGAGGTCAGTGACCGTACGCAGTAAAACACTGCCGATGTCTGAGCCGGCAACACAAGACGGTGCAAGCGTCCAGCGGTTGGAAAGCAATGCTACGCTTTTCTTCAAGTTTTCCTACTAATATTGTTCGAATTTCAAATTATACAATAACTAAAGTATTTATTCTGTAATATAATTAATATTATTTATTATTTCCAGTACTGTTGCCGCCGGCAACAGCGGTCACATGGACGTCAGGCTCCTGTAAGTATAAGTATTGTAGGAGCCAGGTGACAACTGACCTGAAATGTTTTGTGCAATTGGTCTGCTGTGTGTAATACAGGTCAGTAAATAGATTTACCGTGGCTTCACCATTAACGTGTTTTCAATATACAGTAAAGTAACTGGGTCGGAACTAACTACATAGACATAATACAGGATTGAATATTACACGGACATAATCACTGTCCAGGGCTTATATAACTAAACATATTTGAAACTATTAGTAATTAATTGTCACGTAATTAACATGTCATTATATTCATGTAGTAGGCTATATCAGTTTTACTGATTCCTTGATTTTGTTGTCGACGTGTTTTCCGTCGTTATTCATTAACTATATATAACACTACCGACTCATCATCATCATCACTCCTAGGACTAGGCCTTAAACCTGTTCCGGAACCCATCTCCTCCTCGGTCTATCAACATCTCTCTTCCCAGTAGGGTGATAACCCAAGGCAGCCACAGGTAGACAGATATCAGGCATGAGATTAAAGTGTTCACACCATCTCCTTCTGTGGTCTTCAATCTTCTGGTGATTTACCATGCGAATTCCAGGGATCCTATGAGTTCTGGAAGTATATTCAGTATATATTTATACTGAAGCAGGTTACTGGCCTGGGGTGAAACCCCAATCTGGAGGACCAGGAACTTTGGTTTCGGGCTGCTCTTCCCCTAGAGAGTTGCTTCCACCTCAGCTGACGAACTCTCTCTGCCCGACCGCAGTAGACTAACTAACTTAGCCCACGTGTGCAGCCGTTGGCCTACTATAGGCTCCTCCGCTTCCACACAGGATGCACACCCTGCTGCCGATGTGCACCATCTAGCAGCCTCTGTACGATTTGAAAATATTACACAACACACACACAAACATACACAACAACAATAGTCGGAACGACGGCGCTGTCACCAAAAAAAGCAAGTCGGACAGCGCTCCTAGCGGCAGCATCTGACGAATCTCTAACGGAGCGGAAACTAGTTTTAGGCCTTAATGTAAAAATTTATCAGTTTTGTCAATAATAATTTGTGTAATGATTTGCGGTCAGTAGTATTATATGTAGTTAATATTAATGACCTTATAGAATTAAACCGCGTTTGTTTATATTGTTGCTGTTGAGTTGCTCTGAACTAGAATTTGCTTGCATCCGTAAGAGCCGCAATGCGTAATCCTGCCGCTAACGCAGGCAACAGCGGTCACATGGACGTCAGGCTTCTGTAAGTACAGTATAAGTATTGTAGGAGCCAGGTGACAACTGACCTGATATGTTTTGTGCAATTGGTCTGCTGTGTGTAATACAGGTTGTAACGGAAAATTTGACCTAGTTATAATTTTAATAAAGAAAATATGTTGAACATAGAAATAAGGGTGTGTGTGAGAAAGCAGAGAGGCGTGAGAAAGCTAGGTGGGAATAATGTGAAAACAGAATTACTTGCTAAAAGCTTAATAATGCATGTACGGTATGTTGAGGCACGATTTGGGACACTACTGCCATAAACTGTATTATGTCCAGATAGTAAGGGTGTTTAGCAAATGTTGTAAAACCTAAGTGCATATAACAATAACTGGCGTGGGAAAGCGATGTCGCTGTGCAAGTGAGAGAGAATGAGACGCTACTTTCTGTAAACACGTGTGCGCGAAGAAACGTTAGGCGTATAGGAAAAAGCGTTTTACGCTACGCGGGAAGTTGTAGTTAAGCGGATTGGTTGAATTCGTATTTAGCGGTAGTTTGTACCTATCAGAGCATTTTGTCGTAGTTCGTAAGTAAGGGAAATTTGAAGCATGTATATATTGTGAACTTGGAGGAAATAAGAGCAGCCTTCTTTGGGCAGTCTTCTTAATATCGGCAGAATTGTACGGAGAGACTCGTGTACGTTGTTTTGCGTCAGATAATATAGATATTTTAATAATTAAAGAAAAGAATCAGTAAATTTCTCAGAAGTAACAAAGTACGGGAACACTATAATTATTAATATTGAAGTTATAAAGAAAGTTTCAGAAATCATAATAAGTCAAAGAGTGTATAATCGAAGTTATAATAATCAATAATAATAAATAATAAATACATACGAAGTTCTGTTAATTCTTTAAGTAGCGGTAATTCGCGGAAGGAGGCGTTGTAGTTCAAAAGGAAGTTGCGACGGTATAAATTAGTCGGGCCAAACGCGACGTGAAGTGAGTTAAATGCACTTAAGTTATTTTTGTCATCTTTGTGTCCAGTGCAATTATACAACATAGTTAGAGTTATAATCCACATGTTAGTATAATGCATTTGTGATAAAGTGATTTGTGCAAGTTTAACCATAATCAACGCGACGACGGCTGCTGACGAACCACCGATCTTCAATAACTTCAGGACCACGCACTTGGAAGGATTTATGCAAGTAAAGAATACTGAACATTTAAATTATATATTTTGATAAATAAACATATGTTGTTATGCAATCTGTCTTAAAAGAACTCACTGCTAGAAGATTCGTATTTAAATTTGTCAATAAGTAAATTCAATTCATATAATAAGATTTTAATTTTGTAATATATAAATACAATTTGTAATTAAAGTGATTATCATACTTTAATTTGTGTTTATTATTACTGGCGCCCTGAGGTAAATCAAGAGTCGGTACACTAGAATAAGTACCATAAACTATTATAGAAATTAATATCTAGCATATTTGATAAAGATAGTTTGTGAGCTTATTTTTCACATGCTCATAGGCCAACATTAATTTTCAAAACAATAATTTTAACTCTTTACAAGAAGTGTATTACAATGTCAGTATTATATATACTGACCATATTGTTACTGACCATACTGACCTCTCCGTAAGTGTCACGTAGTGACCCATACACCTACGTGCAGTACACGGTACATCAAATTTATCTTTGAATTGCTAGCAGAAAATGACACTGGAAAAAGAAACGTTTTTTCCCTCGTAGGTATCAGTGCGCTACGTGATGATAATATAAAGAGACAACGAAAGGAAAGGCTTGTGTAAAGTAAACAATGACTACAACAGAAGAGAATATATTCCGACATGAGTGTGCTGAGTGAGCTAAGAAAAAACAACTCAAATAATTACCGGAACTATTTGAGAATGTTTTTAAAGTCTTCTTCCGGTATGGTCCGCGTCAAAAATGTTCTGTATGACGACGGTTCAGTCGTATAACATTATATAAATAGTTAAAATAACAATTATCGTTAGTTTCAGTAGGATATAATTTAATAAACGAACCCTTAATAAATGTAGCGACTGTTTTCTTGGTTATACAAAAAATCGTAACAGACACGTAGATAATGACGAAACACTTTTTTAAGTTGAAAAATTATAAGTATAACTGTTTCGTAAAATGGCGTCACTTACCTGCATTTCGATGGCGGAAACCTCCTGTCTGTTGTAGATGATGTCCTTGAGACTGAACCCGGTTTGCAGGATGAGCGCCAGTATCGGTATGAAAGGCAGGATGAGCATCTGTAGGAGTTGGAGGCGTCGGCCGTTCTTGTAGGCGGGATTGGCAGCTTTGTCGGGACAACACTGGCCTCTGACGCCCACATAGCTGACTTCATCCGAACTCACCGAGTCCCGGTCCGAATCTTTCATCCTCAGGGAAAACTGTAAACACACGAACAATAAATACCATTGTGGAAATGGCTTCAACATTGTTAAAATTATTATTACCCACCGGGTAATACTGCCAGACGTTTTGGTGCCACCATTGGAGGGCATAACATAACTAGGCCCAAACGTCTGTCAATAACGACAACTGTGGACCGGCGCCTAACGGCCCGGCCGATTATAATAATAATTTCAATCAGTGAATTACTGTAATAACGGTATTATTTATGGTATCGGTATTATTTACGGTATATATATTGGTATCGACAAAATATTGTCACGATGGTCACACAGAATAATATTAGGCCCATGAAAACTTCAGAACGTTGAAAATTAAGAAGTAATGACGAAATATATCAAAGTATAGAAAACATAACAGAAACAATGAGAAAAAGAAGACTATTATTTTTGGACATTTATATAGAATGGACGACAATAGGTTAACAATGCAACATCAAGTTGGATTAAACAAGTCCAAACGGATTTAGAAAAAATAATATAAGCGCAGAAGAAGCAATTGAAAGAGACGTTTTTCGGCAAAATTGTTAAAAATGGAAAGGGGTCCAGGGTAGGAAAGATAAAAACGCAGGTTTAAAGTGGACTGAAGACAGGAAGAAGAGACATAGTGAAAAGATGAAAGAATATTGGAGAAAAAGAAAAGAACAAGGAATAAAGAATTGAAATTGGCATGTTCTCATTAGATGGCAGATACAAATTAAAAAAAAAGGAAGGGAAAAAGATGGAACATGACGGTGGAGGTAGACTGTTGATCACAGTCATGAAACATGTTTAACGGACTATTAGGGCGTGGTCTATTATCGAAGTGCGTTGAAACGCTGCGACCATCTTCACTAGAGCGAGTACAAGATAATACAGACCGCTAAAAAATAAAATTCGGAATTTAATTAAGAATTAAGTGTTAATAAGGTACATGTTTTACATTTTATACCTCTACTCTTGGAGCTGGTAATCTCTATCCCTCTCTCTCACTCTTACACATACACGCACAAACACGCAATATCTAGCAAGCGCTTTGGATAATCAATTTAAATATTTCTCTTTCATTTTACTTTCATAACGTTTTTACAATTTCGTTTGTGCTGTTAGACAAAATATTGAGTTTTTCTTCTTCTTGGCTGATAAGTATATAATATAAATAAATATTGTAACGAGAAGCCTACCAAACAGCCCAGAACATTCTCCATACCCCCGTCCAGTGTAACAGGTGTTGGCTCAGTCAAGGCCGCTCCCAAGTAGGTTCTAGTGTGTTTAAGAACGCACTAAGCCGGCGTGCAGTAAGGAGGAAAACTATACTGGGCCTCTTGGAGACCTACAAAAGCAAGAGCGTCTGGCGTTGTCATGTCAGTTACGTGAGCGATTTTCTTAGAGCGGATCGAGTGTTTGTCGAAGTGGTTATGTGAAGTGTTATTGCGTTATAAATTGTGTGGAACTCTATTATTTGACATTATTATTGCGTGTGGACAAATCTAATTGGAATTATTGTACTAGTTGATTACGAATTATTAAATTGTGATACTTAAAGCTGGTGATTAGTGATTTCATTGGTGTCTTGTATTTTGTTTTCCACTGTACCAAGGAGACCGTCGTAACAATATATTACATTACCAAGGCACCGTTTATAAGGATTGGGAAGAAACCGTCCCCTCGTTTCACCACTGGTTTGACGTTTACCTTTTATCTTACTTTTCCCTTCACTAGTTAGGCCTGCAGCCTGTTACACCCTCTCCCTGGCCCGGCCGTTGTACAACCCATGTTCCTCTACCGGCAGAGAGAAATTAGCCATCTAGTAACCACGTCCTGTGGCGAGCCGGACGGAGCCGTAGAGGGAGCTGTGTGTGTGTGTGAGAGAGAGAGCCTGCCATTGTTACTTATTTAGCGCAGGCATGACCGCTATATTTTGTCCCCAGTAACAGTGGGCTGACAGAAAGAGTCCGTGACTTTGACTCGAACCCACGACCTGACTACCACGACCGAGATTCGAGATTCGATTGTGGATCTCGAGCGTTTCCGCTGGTCGGCCTGCGTAACATTTACTTTTCACTATTTATAAAATTTTTAAATTTTGTTAAATACTAAAATACTGTTTCACTACATTACACTATTTCTAATGTTTTAATAGTTGTTTGGGAATGCGGCAGTCTTTCAACATCCCCAATAGTTGTTGTAACACACACAAAAGTTTAGTTCTACCGCTAACACATAGATGCTGCTTCGCAGAGCTTTTCAACTAACTCTTGTATTTCACCATTGTGTGTAGGCAGGGGAAGGTTTTAATATTCAAACCCTATTGTCCTATTAAGGAAGGTTTCAGTATTATTCGCAATAAGTAATAATATGAATTTGTGTATTTGTAAATTTGCCGTTAGTAAATATTAAATAGTGTTAAAATACTAAAATACACGCAAATCACGAAGACGTGCCTGCTAGCGCGTGTTCAACGGTGGAAGAGTATATCGGTAGCAATAAATATGCATAGTGTATTTAAAGAAAGATGTAATACCTTCCAGTTTTTTGTTCCATAGTTTTAATATTTATAAGCACCAGCGCGTAAGATCGGTAACTTTGATGTTACAGAATATTTATGTTGCTGAGCAGTGCTGTGCGAAGTTTTAAATACAACAAAGAGAAAGTACCTTTGTTAATGTCAGCGTTTCTCAGAAATCAACACTGAACACAAATTGTAGCGTTGGAAAGCACATCTGGTTTACATTCGAATAGTTTCAAAGCGCTTGTACAGTGCTACAATGCAGTAGTATTATTTAATTTATATTGTCTATTTGCTTTTAGAGAGTGGATCACAGTTGTTGGTATAATGCCTGATCTTACAAAGTGTATACTAGTATGTTCCCTGAGTTGCAGGGCTAGCTTATTATTTTGAACAAAGTACATTTATTATATTGGATAAATTTTCATATATAATTTGTTAATTATTATAAAAATTACAAGAAATCCCGATCACCCTACTATTTTACTTCCATATTCCTTAAGGAAATGGAAGTATGGTGATGGCAAAAAAAATCGTGTTCGAGATTATTGCAGATTCTGATTCTACTACACTCAAAACATGAAAAAAAGTCGTTTTCCGGAAAGTGTCTGTCTGTGTGTCTGTGTGTCTATCTGTCTGTGTGTAGATTTTTTTTCTATGGCAAACGATAACTGCCTCAAATTCAAACAGAATCAAATAATTTTTTGCATACAGCCCTGATTTGTAGAGTACTCACGACCTATTGTTTTTGGTGAAGATCGGTTGAGGGAAAGGGGTAGTTTACCGGCAACGGTTTTTTTTTTATCAAGGGAAATTTTTTTTTTGGCAAACGATAACAGCCGCAAATTCAAACAGAATCAAATAATGTTTCGTATACAGCCCTGAATTGTAGAGTTCTCAAGACCTATTATTTTTGGTGAAGATCGGTTAAGGGAAAGGGGTAGTTTACCTGTAACGTTTTATGTTTTAACAAGGGTATTTCCTATGGCAAACGATAACAGCCCCAAATTCAAACAGAATCAAAAGATTATTTGCATACAGCCCTAATTTGTAGAGTTCTCAAGACCTATTGTTTTTGGTGAAGATCGGTGAAGGGAAAGGGGTAGTTTACCTGTAACGTTTTTTTAACAAGGGTATTTTCTATGGCAAACGATAACAGCCGCAAATTCAAACAGAATCAAATAATTTTTTGCATACTTCAGTGAATTGTAGAGTACTCAAGGCCTTTTGATTTTGGTGAAGATCGGTTAAGGGGAAGGGGTAGTTTACCTGCAACCTTTTACGTTTTAACAAGAGTAAAGTACTTGAAAATTCACTTAAACTTTTTCAAACAATTGTAATTGTTGAAAATAAAATAATTTTGTTGCCAGGCAACAAAATTATAATTTTTTCATTTTAATGTAAATTATGTATATATTAGAAAATATATCGTGCTTGGCAGGCAAGCATATTTCAGTTATGTACTGTTTACGTTTCCATTTTATTATTATGACTACTGCAGTAAAAAGGCAGGGAACACACACACACACACACACACACAAAATTCGCGTTATTTCTGGCCTCATTCATGTTTATTTTCTTACATTTGCACGCTTTTCAAATGGAAAGTGCTGAACCCATACCAACATAACGCATGCAAGCCGAAAAAGATAGCGATTTGCTTCCTGTGGATCGCTGGGCAGTGTAACTGCACGTGTTTACAGAGGAACGATTCATAGACAGACTTTTCGTCTTTAGGGAATGAACCCTCTGCAAGATGCTGAGGGTCCATGAGTGACTTCGGAGCGCTTCTTCTTTTCCGCGTGTTTGTTCTGTGAAACGTACACTGTAGATTCGCAGCTTTATTCTAAGCAACGCTCAATAGGAAATGTTGAAAATTTTTGTCCACGGTGTACCCTCATACACACTAAACCTGCTCTGATGTTTTAATTACGGACATCATAATGTTAAAACTTTGGAAACTTGAGCACTACTTAATGGAGATCAATCATTAACTTATACAAGCCATTAATTTTATGCATATTTTTTATATATTTGTGTACAACGTTATCGGCAACAAAGAAGTAGTTTCTGTTAAAATTCCTTCCCGGGATATTTGGCCGTAGTCCAATGTTTTCTACAAAACCAGACGTTTCGGCAATGCCATCGACTTCCATCATCAGTGAAAATCGAGTGCGATAACGTGAGGTGGTATACGTTAGTGACCACAGTACTGTGGTTAAGGCTGAAGCAGTAAGTAGAAAGAAGTAGTTTCTATGGTAATATTTCATTTCGAAAATTATTTTAATTATAAATCTTAGAATGTGGAAGTCATGCATGGTTCTCCATACCGATATTTTTGTTTAGTAAAGTTACGATTGTAATCACATAATGAGCGCTAAAACTTCCAAAAACCGGATTTGTATTAAAATTCTCTTTAGTTTGACACTCGGCTAGATTTTTTCAATTTTTTAAAACTTGTCATCCCATTTTTGGACCCTGGGATGAAAAAAATTATGAAATTTCTTGAAATGTACACTATATGTCAATTTTGGTTTTCAAATCTCTTTAATTTGATGTCCTACATGGAATTTACAATTTTAACTTATGCACTTTATGGGCACCGGCGTCTCAAAATTTTAAAATTTCCTAAACTTAACAATACATTTAGATTTTAGTCACAATTTTTTGGATTTTGTGATTTTTTAAAATTATCTCCCATTTGTCTCAATGAGATGGTTTGCCAAGTTTTGTACAATGTATCTCTGTCTGTAGAATTTGTTACACCCTGAGTAGTTTAAATTGTAAACACCTGGTAAACCAAATTTGTTTTGTTGTTTGTGTAGATTTTTTTTTTGACAGTGTGTGTGTTCTGAATTGTTTGTATTCTGTATGCAATGCTGTACCCTGCTTTTTAAAATTTTTGGGTTATTTTTTTTTCAGTGTAGTTACTAATGTATGTTAGTCTTATGAACTTGTTGTTTTCTGTCTTTGTCTGTTGTTTGTTTTGTGTTTTGTGTAGGAGTTTATTAATTATTGTTTTACTGTATCCGTCAGCTTTTTGCAGATATTTGATTATGTTCAATTCATCTTCGTAGTCCTTTTCATGTAGTGCGATGTGGTTTAGTCTGTGTATCTGGTTCTGAAGGCAGATAGTTTGTGTTGCATTGGCTGGTTGGAGGAGTTAGTATCATTGCGACAATTGTAGTGGGTTTTTTGTATATACTTAATTTGTATATATAAGTGTATTAATATCTATGGTAGCTGCTGTCCGTATCTATCTATGATATCTAGCATAGACTATCTATGAGGGCTGTCCGTCCTGTTTTTGGTGACGACAGCCTCTGCACTATTTGAACATATTACACCACACACACACACACACACAACGAACTTTTTGAACGACGGCGCCGTCACCAAAAGCAGGACGGACAGCGCTCCTAGCGGCAACCTCTGACGAAGATATACAGGAGCGACAACTAGTTTAGGGCATCAGGTAAAAATTTATAATTTTAATCAGTAATAATCTATGGTCCGAGTCGGTGCCATTATATATAATTAATTGATAACAACGAACATGTCATGGACAACAAAATCCAGGAAGAATTATAACGTTTGAATGACATTTAAAATACTAAGAAAGGTAAGAATTCAAGTACACAACAGCAACCAGTTTTTCTACAAAAACTTGTAGTAAGGAACATTTTTAACTGTACACCTTTCTTCTACGTCCCCAGCATCAGAGTGTAAGATTGTTGTTATTTGAACAGGCGGTAAATTAAATAATAAATCTCAATTAAGAGAGAGTCGCCTCCAGTTACTTTTGTTTAATTAATTACTTTGGTTCGTCGCTTTGTCAAGCTCAATGTAATCGATCAAGTAAAGAAATATTTATTGCGTTCAATTTACTGTCTGTCTACTCCTGGTTCAGCTGATGACTTGATTTTTGCCATTGAAAACAGCGAATTTCTTAGAATTTTTCTTTGTTGCTTGCATAGCAACAAAGCAACAAACAGCTGCTTTTAAGCACATATTTAATTTGCATTGATCATCATCATCATCATAAGCAGCAGCAGCAAACAGGAACGATTAAACCAAGATGGTTTGTTCCGGTCTTCACCAGGAAACGTCTAGAGCTGGTCACTCCAGCGCTTCCTCGGACTTCCCACACCTCTCCGTCCTCTCGGCCTATAGTTCCATAGTTGTTTGGAGACGCGGTAGTCATCCATTCGGCAAAGATGTTCCCACCAAGTTAGCCGATACTGGGCAATGCTGTCGAGTATACTCATAATATTCAGTTCCTGCCGTATATCTGTGTTTCTTCTATGATCATGGAGAGTATACCCTGCCACGTGCCTGAGAAATCTCATTTCAACCGCTTAGATACGACTGGCCTGGCCTTTAGTTAAAGTTCAATTCTCACACCCATAAAGAAGTGTGGGAACGGCCACCACCTTGTAGAATTATAGGCGTGTTCCTTTACTTTCTGACTGAAGAGTTCGTCTGATAGTTCCGCAACATAAGGTTTAACATATGTAACCTATTCACAATGTCGTTATTATAAGACACACTGTAGTCCAGGTATTCAAAATTGCTAACTTGTTCCAGGACAGTACCCTCTATAACAAATTTTGACCGTACGGGGTCGGTTCTGCGGTAAACCATCACCTTGGTCTTAAGAGTGGATATTTGTAATCCAGAGTCTTTGCACATTCGATTTAACAAATGTGTACTTATCTGCAACCTGTTTTCCGAGTCCGAAACAGGCTCGTCCGCAAACAACAAAGTGTCAATTGCAGAGTGGCCAATCATAAAATGCTCCGAAAAACACATCTGACAGTTTTTTATGACATCGTAAATATATAAATAAAAAGAGAAGGTGATAGTGGAAACGCTTGTACTCCGCAATTGATCAGGCCAACTCTAGGAGCTGTTCTTGTTTTCCCTGCATTGATTATGTGTACTGTAGTGAGACGTGGAATCTTGAGCATATGGAGAATTTGATTACGGGCGATTTAACCAAAAAGTGGAGGGGAAAATTATGGTTACCCATTTACTAACGACAAATTTCTAGATACACACATTAATTATCATTACTTATTACGAATAATATTGCGACCTTCCTTAATAGAGCAATAAAGTGACCCAATATTTTCAGGATTTTTTTTCAGATACGAAATATAGGGAGAGTTTGAACCTTAAATACCTCCCACTGCCTACACACAATGGTGAAATAATTACAAGAGTCAGTTGAAAACGTCGCGGAGCGACATGTATGTTTTAGCGGTAGAACTAAAACTTTTCATGTGTTACAACAACTATTGGGGATGTTCTAAGACTCCCGCATTCCCAAACAACTATGGAATTATAAGCCGAAAGGACGGAGAGGTGTGGGGCGTCCGAAGAAGCGCTGGAGTGACCAGCTGTAGTCTGTTCTGCTTGGGACCGGAAGAAATCCATTTTGTTTGCTGAAGTAGAAGAAGAAGAAAAAGAAGATGATGATGACAAACATGACGACGACGACAATGGTGGTGATGATGATGATGAAGATGAAGATGACGATGACGTTGTTGTTGTTGTTGTCGTCGTCGTCGTCGTCGTCGTCGACGTCGTCATCGTCGTAGTCGTTGTTGTTGTTGATGGTGATTATGATTATGACGACGACCACAATGGTGATGATGATGATGATGACGACGACGACGACGACGATGATGATGATGATGATGATGACAATGACGTCGTCGTCGTCGTCGTTGTTGTTGATGATATGACGACGACGATTATTATGATTATGACGACGATAATAGCGATGATGATGGCGTTGTTGATGGTGATGGTGATGATGATGATGATGATGACGACGACGATGATGATGATGATGATGAAGATTGCGACGACGAAGACGACGTTGTTGTTGTCGTCTTCGTCGTCGTCGTTGTTGATGATGATGATGATGATGATGATGATGATGATGATGATTACTGTGTAAATGGAAATACCTGTCATTAAGGGTATTGACACATAATATCAGCCATTAGTTTAAAAAAACGCACTGAAGAAATAAAAACAAACACGTTATCAGAGGGCTTGCACAACCTTTATTCTTTGTTATACAATCTTAACTGCATTGTCTCGCTTTGAGCAAGTGTTGATTTTACACAGCTTGCGAAAGAATGGAAAAGTCGGAAAAATCTGATAAGTTTAGGCAAAAACCACTTTACGGGTTGACAGCGACGAGAGTGTGTGACATTGTCAGTAGCTGTGGATCGATGTGAATAAGATAGCAGTCAGTAGGGAGACACTCTGCACGATCGTATCAAACAATCAAAGTTTGGGAGGGTGTAAAACAAGGTTCTTATAAATATAATGTGTGAGACGTAATCGTCTCACTATTCACACACACACACACACACACACACACACACACACACACACACACACACACACACACACACACACACACACACACACACACACACACACACACACACACACACACACACACACACACACACACACACACACACACACACACACACAGAGTTACGTAATGCAGAAAAGTGTTACGTACTAAGGAACTTTCTACAAGTTTATCGAATGTTCCAGTGGAATCCGGCTCTAATGTGTATGCGTACGTGATTCTCAACGCATTAGCTGGACTGTACCAGAAGTCGCGCGGCCACGCACATTGTGTCAAGGCCGCAATAAATTACGCTCTAATGGTTTCCTTTATTATTAATGCGTAGTATGGGTGTTTCTGGATTTTCGGCGGGGGTATAAATACAAGTACTCAGCGACGTTCAGTTTAGTTTGAGTTTCGAGTTATTGTTGGGCGATTACACAGTGCGATTAAGTGGCGATTTACATAGTGCGGTTTGAAGTATTGTGGCGAAATGTTATGTATTTTATAATCAATTGCAATACAGTTATGTTTTATATTAATTGACATTTTTATTGCGTGTGAACAATTTTATTTGACTTGTTGTAAGAGACTATCTTGTTGATTACAAACTGTTTAATAATGTTAAAAATAGCTGGTGATTAAGTGACGTAATTGGTATCTTGTATTTTGCTTTATACTGTACCATACGACGTAACATTCCACTGATAGACCGTCGTAACAATATATTCAAATATTATTCCTTCGCAAGTATCTCGTTGAGATTCCTGCAGGTCTCCCATGTAATATCTTTAAATAAACACACTGCTAGTAGGTTTATTTTCACCTGACACACGTTTCACAGAAATTATTCTGTATCTTCAGAGGTTTGTTTGAAATGTAATTGAATGTTTGGCTGACAATATAGTTAACCGATAATCGTTTTTACTTCGATTCTATTTTCGATTGTTTTAATGTTTATGTAGTCAGCTATTTATTATATATTAATGTTTTATTTTATTATTCTAATGAATGTATGATTTTGAATAAATCGTCATGTTTTGTTTTTATTTGAATCTGTTTTTTAGTTAGTAGATTATTATTATTGTGTTTGTACATATTAAGACTTTCTCAGATATTCATTTTGTTACCTTTTTGTACGTTTTTAATCAATTTGACATTTTGAATGTTTAGAAATTTACGTTTATTATTCAAACAGTGTGTGTATAAATTAGATTTATAAATATTAGGTTTCAAAAACGCATTGCGATGTTGAATAAACCTTTATTTTATAAAATATAAAATATAAAAATTTTACTTATGCCAGGAAAAGGAAATACGTACATAAATTCCAGACAAAAACAAAATTTTTAAAATTGTTAATTTAATAAAATAATATGAACATTTATATAACCATTAAAATTGTATTTTCCATATTCTCTATATGAACAAAATATAGATACCAGTATGTATGAATAGGCTTGGGCTTTGTAACGATTATTATTGCAAAACGGTCGGCTTGAAACTGAGAACTCGCTTTGCTCTGAGTCAAATATATTTATACTGACATATTCAGGTGCCTGCAAGAATAATTTTTATGTAGTTATTTTTTATTATGCAAGGGCTTGGTCTTGGGCCTTTGGCCGCAAGGGCTTGGATGCGTCTCTCATAGCCTATTCTCGCCAAATGTCAACTCCTACCTTCACGTGGTGCAGCCTGTTATCACAGAGGGAGCTCTGACGAACGTGTGACTCCCGGTATAAGGAATCAAAACCTACAAAGTGTCAACGACTTCTTCGGAAGGCGGATGAACGGGTAGGAGAAGGGCACTCCTTTGGGTTAGAAATGGCCCCAAAAGGCGGATGAACCAGAAGTTGGTCAACAGCATAGAATGCAGAAGGCAACTGGAAACCACTGCATTAAAGGTCTTCGGACATCCTTAGTATCAGAGTATGGTTGCGAGTCGTGGACAATAGGTATGAAGGGAAAAAGGAAACTTGAGATAGGTTTGAGATATGGTGTGATTGTAAGATGCTAAAGATAAAATTGTCTGACAAAATTACAAATGAAAAGACGCTGAACAGATAGGCAATGAGATGTGTTTGTTTGAAGAACTTATTGAATAATAAACATAATAAGTAGAACTTATTAGAAACACACTGCGGCATGAAGGACTACTAAAATCGCTGATGGAAAGAATAATAGAAGGTAAGGGATATAAGGGAAGACCAAGGCTGCAGTATATAAAGCAAATTATGGATGATGTAATGTAAATTGTGAAACTTATGAGGAAGTGAAGAGGAAAGCACAATATCTATCACAATGGAGAACTGCTCAAACCAATCTTACGACAGAAGGCTGAAGACATGACGAAATAAAAACATTTATTGTGATTATTTAATGTGTACTGTTACGCCATAACAGAATATTATAGATGTTTGCCAGCAGATCCCAGCTGTAATGTGTGTGTGTCCGCGTGCGTACATATTGCTGGTACTTTGACATGAAGGAGAATTACGTGACACTCATCATGCGTCAAACACCGAGGCTGTTCCAGACTTCACAGGTCCGCACGCACTGTATTCAAGGTCGCAAGCAATTACGCTCTGGTGTTTTCTAGTAGTGTTGACGCGAATTATGGATTATTCTGGAACACTTGTGCTGTCTATTTAAACAACGACAGCTGCCGTTTATTTCAATTTTAGTGGCGATTTATTCCAGTGAGGTTCGAAGTATTGTGGCGAAGTGTTTTGTGTTGTTATAATTGTAACAATTAATTGAGATTGTTATTTGTGTGAACAAGTTTAACTTGGATTATTGTACAATTTGATTATAAACTGTTATACTGTGATAATTAAAGCTGGTGATTAGTGACTTCATTGGTGTCTTGTATTTTGTTTTCCACTGTAGCATACGACGATCAGTAGACCGTCGTAACAGTATGATTAGTGCCTATATTGTCAGCGAGTAGGCCTATTGTTTACATATACTAACAGTTAAGCAACGCCGAAAGCTAATTTGCTCGTTTGAGAATGTAATTACGAGATGTACGTTGACGTGTGACAAGTCGAATCACACTAAAGCTGTGTGTAATGTTTCGGACACTGTGAAGTAATCAGTCACAGCTGGAGACCACAGCGTCCTCGACTGTGTCTGTGTCTGACAACGTGAATAATTCACACAGCTGTCTTGTGTCCACAGTTAGACTGCTCTCCTTCTGTCATAATACCGTAGCCGATTAATGACATTGTAATTCGAATGTAAACGGTTGTGTGTAGTGGTGTAACTACGGGGGATGAATCCCCTCACCCCGCATAGCTATCAAAGGTTTCAGCGAAATTCCGTAGACACTTAACCTAGGCTTAAACACATACGAAACAGTTACCAGTGATTATTTTACTTCCATATTCCTTAAGGAATGGAAGTATGGTGATGGCAAAAAAAATCGTGTTCGAGATTATTGCAGATTCTGATTCTACTACACTCAAAACATGAAAAAAAGTCGTTTTCCGAAAAGTGTCTGTGTGTCTGTGTGTCTGTCTGTCTGTCTGTCTGTCTATCTGTCTGTCTGTCTGTCTGTCTGTGTGTCTGTGTGTCTGTGTGTCTGTAGATTTTTTTTCTATGGCAAACGATAACTGCCGCAAATTCAAACAGAATCAAATAATTTTTTGCATACAGGCCGGTTTTGTAGAGTTCTCGCGACCTATTGTTTTTGGTGAAGATCGGTTGAGGGAAAGGGGTAGTTTACCTGCAACGGTTTTTTTTTAGCAAGGGTAATTTTGTTTGTTTGGCAAACGATAACAGCCGCAAATTCAAACAGAATCAAATAATGTTTCGCATACAGCCCTGAATTGTAGAGTTCTCAAGACCTATTGTTTTTGGTGAAGATCGGTTAAGGGAAAGGGGTAGTTTACCTGTAACGTTTTATGTTTTAACAAGGGTATTTCCTATGGCAAACGATAACAGCCGCAAATTCAAACAGAATGAAAAGATTATTTGCATACAGCCCTAAATTGTAGAGTTCTCAAGACCTTTTGTTTTTGGTGAAGATCGGTTAAGGGAAAGGGGTAGTTTACCTACAACGTTTTTTTAACAAGGGTATTTTCTATGGCAAACGATAACAGCCGCAAATTCAAACAGAATCAAATAATTTTCTGCATACAGCCCTGATTTGTAGAGTACTCAAGACCTATTGTTTTTGGTGAAGATCGGTTTGAGGGGAAGGGGTAGTTTACCAGCAACGTTTTTTATCATGCGTATTTTCTATGGCAAACGACAACTGCCGCAAATTCAAACAGAATCAAATAATTTTTTGCATACAGCCCTGATTTGTAGAGTACTCGCGACCTATTGTTTTTGGTGAAGATCGGTTGAGGGGAAGGGGTAGTTTACCTGCAACGGTTTTTTTTATCAAGGGAAATTTTTTTTTTTTGGCAAACGATAACAGCCGCAAATTCAAACAGAATCAAATAATGTTTCGCATACAGCCCTGAATTGTAGATTTCTCAAGACCTATTGTTTTTGGTGAAGATCGGTTGAGGGAAAGGGGTAGTTTACCTGCAACGTTTTTCTAACAAGGGTATTTTCTATGGCAAACGATAACAGCCGCAAATTCAAACAGAATCAAATAATGTTTTGCATACAGCCCTGATTTGTAGAGTACTCAAGACCTATTGTTTTTGGTGAATATCGGTTAAGGGGAAGGGGTAGTTTACCTGCAACGTTTTTTTATCAAGCGTATTTTCTATGGCAAACGATAACAGCCGCAAATTCAAACAGAATGAAATAATTTTTTGCATACGTCCCTGAATTGTAGAGGTCTCAATGACTTTCGATTTTGGTGAAGATCGGTTAAGGGGAAGGGGTAGTTTACCTGCAACCTTTTACGTTTTAACAAGAGTAAAGTACTTGAAAATTTATTTAAACTTTTTGAAACAATGGTAATTGTTAAAAATAAAATAATTTTGTTGCCAGGCAATAAAATTATAATTTTTTCATTTTAATGTAATATAATATTTTTCATTTAATACAGCAATAAAAAGGCAGGTAAGACACAGCCTGGTTGTTTGGCTGAAAATGATTTTAAATATAAATCTTAGAATATGGAAGTCATGTATGGTTCTCCATACCGATATTTTGGTTGAGTGAGAAGCTAAATTTGATTTGTATGTATCGGGTTTTATATATTGTAACGAGAAACCTATCGACCAGCCCAGAACATTCTCCACTCTTCCCCCCGTCCAGTGTGGCAGGTGTTGCCCCAGTCAAGGCCGCTCTCAAGTAGGTTCCAGTGTATTCAATAACACTTGAGATAAGTAGCTTGAAGTGAAGATGAAAAATTTCTATAAAACGTGCGCTACCTATAAAAAGCCATAGCATCCGGCTTGTCACTTCAGTGGTGTTGAGCGATTTCTTTAGCGCGGATCGAGTGTTTGTAGCGAGGTTTGTTGTGTTATAATTAGTACGGAATTCTTTTTAGTTCACATTATTATTGCCATAATTCACACGCAATAATAATGTGAACTATAAAAAATTCCGTACTAATTACAACCAACAACACCTCGCTACAAACACTCGATCCGCGCTAAAGAAATCGCTCAACACCACTGAAGTGACAAGCCGGCTGCTATGGCTTTTTATAGGTAGCGCACGCTTTCTAGAAATCTTTCATCCCAATGTGCACGCCACTTAATAAGTATTCAAGTGTTTTGTAGAGTATGGAACATACTTGAATATTAAGTGTTACATAATTATTGTAATATAAATAATAACTCTTAAATATATAAATAATTATACACTATTATTATTACATATAATAATTATATATTACATATAGAACATACTTGAACGCTGCCTTGACTGAGGCAAGACCTGCCACACTAGGCGGGGTACAGGTCACGGACGCTTTCGGCTATTTTAGGTGCTTCAGTTCGTTTCAGTATATAAAGCCACATACAAAAATATGTCTCTTGATAAAAAAATTGTAAACTCTATTTCGTCGCATGGACGAAACGTCTTGGTTTTGTTTGATTGCGAACCTCGTTGTGAAGTTTATGGACAGTGTTGTTATCGTGGACCAACTTTGTGATAAGAACCGTAATTTTAATAATAATAAGTGAACGTAAGCTATAGCGGCTCCGATGTTTACACTGTCACAAATTCTCGGACGGTTAGGCCGTGGTATAGGTTGTCTATAAACACGTCAAGTCGTTTCGTCCGTACCGATGACGGACATCTTCAGTGGCGCGGGAACACTGTATAAAAAGGAGTGCCTCAACGGACTAGAATAGTCTATTTGTTCGAATTCGTCCGCAGGTGTATGCGATGTGTATTCTCACGCCCCTGAAGCTGTCCGACATCGTTATGGACTGAAACGTCTTTGTGTTTATAGGCAATCTAGGCCACGGCCTAACGGTCCAGCAGTTGATAAGACAACGAAAGCTATCGTGACCGGTATTTACACTGTCACAATTTTCCGGGCGGTTAGGCCGTGGTCCAGATTGCCTATAAACACTTCACGACCTTTCGTCCACACCGATGTCGGTCATCTTCAGCAGCGCGGGAACACTGTATAAACAGAAGTGCCTCAACGGGATAGAATAGTCTTTTCGTTCGAATTACTTTGGGGGTATATGTGATCTGTATTCCCGCGCCGCTGAAGATGTCCGACATTGGTATGAACCGAAACGTCTGATATTGCTACAGCCTGGCATATTGTTTACCATTTACGTAATAATCTGCAAAGAGAATACTGTAAATTTTTAATGCTCAATAAAAAAAAGTAGACATTTATGTCTTGTTGCCAATGACAACAACTGATAATAGTTTGATTATTTGTGTGTTGTGTATAATTAAGTCGATCTGGTTGGAGCTTAGACCTTAACTGAACGTTACTCTGATCATAGAACCTGTTACAAAGCCATAATAATGCAATGTAATTGCGGAGAGTTTAGTAAAAAGTGAAGGGAACAAACTGACGAAACACACACGCGCGCGCGCACACACACACACACGCACACACACAATTAGTAAGCTACCTGAGTTCCAGAACTCGATCACAATTGTGAACAAAATACATTTATAATTAGATAAATATCAATATTAAATAATATTTCACATTTTTTAAATATCAAAAACTGTACATTGTATTCAGATTTTCCTTAAAATTATCTTAAATTTGATAACGTACATGGACTTATGTAATGTTGTTATCATCTTGTTACCAATTTTATGGGTCTCATAGTCCCGAAATTTTTTAATTTCCAAAACTCAATAGTATCTACAGATTTTGGGTAAAATTCTCGTTAATTCGATATTTCACATCGATTCTTTCCATTTTATCAAAACTTTCTCCAAAATCCGAAAGGTAAGATTACTTGCGAGACAGACGACAGCCGGCACACAGGCTTAAACACTTGCAAAGCCAATTGCGTATGTTAAAGTAAGGCTTAGAAATAATTACTTGTATAAATAAAAGTATGAAAGGACATTATAAATACGAAATAAGGCATTAAAATACGAAAATAAGGCATTGCAGTACAGTAGTGAGGTCAGAATGCCTATATGCAAGTGAATGTCTAGCATTGAATTATAATTTAGACAAACTAGAAATATTGGAAAGACGAATTACTAAGAAAATATTAGGCCCACGAAAAACTTTAGAAAGTTGGAAATTAAGAAGTAATGATGAAATATATCAATGTACAGAAAATATAACAGAAATAATGAGAAATAGAAGACTATTATTTTTTGGACATGTGTGATAGAATGGACAACAATAGGTTAAAAATAACGGATATTCAAATATCTGTGGGGAAAGAAGTCAACATCAAGTTGGATTAAAGAAGTCCAAAAGGATTTAGAAAAAAATACTTTAATATAAACGCAGAAGAAGCAATTGCAAGAGGCTTTTTTGGGCAAAAGTTTTAAAAACGGAAGGAGTGCTGGGTAGGAGAGAGAAAAAGGCAGGTTCAAAGTGAATTGAAGACAGGAAGAAGAGACATAGTGAAAAGATGAAAGAATATTGGAGAAAAGAAAAGAACAAGGAATAAAGAATTAAAATTGGCATGTGGTCCATAGATGACCGATACAAAAAAAAAAATATATGAAAACCTTAAATATCTCATTTGAACCCAGTGATCCCCCAACGGGCATCTTTTTTGCTAGGGGCGCTGAGGAGTATCTCTTTTTCGCCTCAGCAAAATTAGTTAAAAACATAACTGAAAATCTTGTGTTCAAATATCACTCTATTTTTACGTGTTTAGAATTTAAATTAAACGTTCAGAAACGAAAACGATTACAATAGAACTACGCGCATAGTCTACCCTCTTCTCGCGCATTGTCTGTTTCTCTCTGTCTCCCCTCCCTACCAAACCATATCTCTTCTTATCACTTTCTCTCTTACACAAGCGCACAAACATATTCTGCTTTTCTTAGCTAGTCGATATTGCAGTGTGCAAGATTTTTTCTGCGAAAAGCAGAGAGCCTACGTTCAAAATCACAACAAATCATGTTTTCTCTCAACAAAAGAAGGAAAGTGTGCCAAAGCAACCGACATCATTTATGTCAAGCCCTTATAGCTTCCGGCCAGCAATAAAATTTCCTTGCTCTGCCTCCCATATATATGTAGTTCGTTTTCCGTTTTTTTCCTTAAGTGATCTTTCAAACTGCATACAGTTTAACTACAAACAAGCGGAAAATATAAAATCAGCAGTGAAATGTCATTTGTGTGGAAGTGTTCGCTGGAATCCCAAAATACTTGATTAAGCACTGATAAACATTCAGTTATTTTATATGTCAATATTTACTTAAATTAATCGATCTTTTTTAAAAATGCATAAGTCACGATTTCGGTCATTTTGACTTTTTCAATAATTCATGTTTTTTAAACGTAGGCCTATCAATTTGTTTGAAAAGGGCGTACAGACTGCAGTCAGTTATGGAGCTATAAAATAATGCGTAAAACTTTTACGTAACTGCAGCTGGCGACTTTGCGAGAACGTTACGTGATTACAAAGCATCATTTTTTCTTTACTAAACAAACTTCAACGACTCAATTCATCATAATGTTGATTTACACTAAACATTTCGTCTGAATAAATCTCATGTAACGTACTTCCCTGTTACCCGAAGCATTCATGAAGCATTCTAATCATTACTTCAGCGCATCGTGCACAATAAATACAAATATTATTATGTGTGTGTGTGCGTGTGTGTTTTATGTGTCTTAAAAATGAAACGATACAATGAAACAACTAAATGCTCATCCTACTTTGGTGAAAAGCCCTTTTCAAATGAACGTTATGTACTCCGCAATCTCTTAATATTGTCATTTACAATAAAGTTTTTTCTTTTCACCTTTGTAGTAGACACTGCATAGAGAAAACTGTATTAAAGTAATTCAAGGAAAGCGCTTGACGACCTGAAGTTGTGCAACTGTAGTAGAAGTAGACCGCTTTTGTCTGAATAGAGTTTCTTAAAGAATTTAATCGTGTTAATGCCTCTTCAAGTTGAGAACTTTAGCGAAGTTGCTCCTACGCTTGTGCTGACTGAATGACTTTATTCATCTTTACTTTTTCCCTGTACTTAAACGTTTCAATCATTGTAACTCTAAACGTTTTAAACTTTTTAAAAAGTATCTGAGAACTTTTTTGAGACTTTTCAAAAATATACGAACGTCTGACGTCATCGTCTCTTCTTCTTCTTCTTCTTCTTCTTCTTCTTCTTCTTCTTCTTCTTCTTCTTCTTCTTCTTCTTCTTCTTCTTCTTCTTCTTCTTCTTCTTCTTCTTCTTCTAGCACTAAAGTCCACTAAAATCGTGAGCTCTGGGATCCGACACCAATCTTCTCCAACGTCTCCTGTCCTTTGCAATCTCAGCGAAACCCCTCACATCCATTCTTCTGAGATCTTCCAGCGCATTATCCAAACATCTTATCCTAGATCGACCCATCTTTCTGCTGTTATAGAAATGTGCCCTCAGGATTTTCTTTGGCATACGCTGGTTGTCCATCCGCTCTAGGTGACCTAGCCATTGTATTCGTTGAGCCTTTACGAATCTTACAACGTCTTAATGCTTCGCATAGTTCAACAATCTCCTGGTTATTTCTTATTCTCCATTCGTCATCTTCCTTAATCGGGCCTGTACACTATGTCCTGCCATGTACTGTCGTGTTTATGAACCCTTAATGATCTGTCACGTTACCTACGTAGATATCTAAACAAAGGTGTATGTGTTATGAGAAGTTCGGCTTGCCGGGCTGTAAGGTCATGGTCCAAACGTTTCGGCCGTGCCTTCGTCGACCATCTTCAGTGCAGATGGCCGCAAAACACTGACAAAGGTTTCGTGTCAGTGACCACGGTCGAAGTCACGGCCGAAACGTTTGCACCACGGCCGTACAGCACGGGAAGCCCAAGTTCCCATAACATTGAAGCCACAGACAGAATTAAAGCTGTATGTGTTAAATTGACAGAAAACGGGTAGCGAAATATGTAAACATGCGGGTCGACATGGATAACCAAAGCCAGACAACAAAGTTTTGGAAACTAATACTCGCGCATAATATACAGTATGTATATTGATTGCAGTGACATACATTCTTAAGCACCGAGCATGACCTATTAAATTCTAAAAACATATAACGGAGAGTCTACGATATTCCCGTATAACGGAGAGGCTATTAAAATATATCCCGTATTAGGATTGCCAGTAATACCCTTTTTCCCAGTCCACGTTATGTAAATTCCTGCTCATCGTATCCTCTTTCACATCCTGTCTCCAAGTTCTTCGAGACCTACCTATTTTCCTGCGAATGAGCGGACGATATTCTAGTGTCCTTCTAGTCCATCTCTCGTTTCTCATTCGGTATAACTTATGTGTTATACTGTACCATATCATCAACCTACATCGTTCAACTATCACATTAAAATTATCAAAATGATTAAAAACCGGGCTGTTAGGTCGTGGTCGGTTCCTATATAACAGCGACACCGTCGGCAACGTTTCGCATCCCACCCTCGGGGATGTTCTTCAGGCCGTAAAAAGCGACAGAGTGTTATGAAATAGTTACGGCGGATCTTGGCCGAACGATACCCGACCTTACCTTCTTCGGGTGAGAGCAAACAAGCGGCCGGTAACACGACGTTACTTACTATATAACATCGGCCACCAGGTCTCAGTCTGTTAAAACTGTTTATAAAAAAGTGTCAGTGTCAGTCTGTAGAAAGTGTACACTCTGCCACTTTTTGCGGCCTGAAGAAGATCCCCAAAGATGGGCTTCGAAACAATGCCGACGGTGTAGCTATTTATACAGCAACCGACCCGGCCTAACAGCCTGGTTTTTAATTTTTTGAAGTGAAAACTTCTATAGGCACGTTGGGCGATTTTTGGATGGGTAAAATCTTATGAGTTCGCGTCACCGACATGCAAATGCTAACAGTATATCTGTAGCTATAAGTATGACGTGTTGCGCGTGGCCAGCAGTGAAAGTATAGATTATACTTGTGTGTAATACTATTATACTACCAATTATATTATACAATTGTAATACTATTTATACTATTTAACACACTTTTATCGTTTACGTACTTTATTTTGGAGTTTCTTACACTGCCGAATTTGCTATCGCGTGTTCGATCCCTAGCGCGATTTTTGGATGGGTAAAATCTTATGAGTTCGCGTCACCGACATGCAAATGCTAACAGTATATCTGTAGCTATAAGTATGACGTGTTGCGCGTGGCCAGCAGTGAAAGTATAGATTATACTTGTGTGTAATACTATTATACTACCGATTATATTATACAATTGTAATACTATTTATACTATTTAACACACTTTTATCGTTTACGTACTTTATTTTGGAGTTTCTTACGCTGCCGAATTTGCTATCGCGTGTTCGATCCCTAGCGTGATTTCGGCTTTCCGTATTAACAATTAACGCAATACTTATGATCTATTTTACATTATTTGTTTTATTCTTATTAATTACTTATACTATATTATATGATATTTACATAATTGTTATTTGTCCCTCTGGCTGTTAACTTAGGGTTTTTCGTCATGTCTAATGTCGAAGTATGTATTTTTAATAGTTTTTTTATTATTGTAAGATTGTAACATTAGTGCTGTGTATATGTATATAAGTAAATTTAAATTGACTACGTGGAAAGTTTAATGTGTGTATACTGTGCATTGTTTAAATTGTGTTTTAGTTTGATCATTATTTTAAATGTTCAAATGTAGGATCACTGTGCAGTACAAAAGTGAGTACTAAATATGTTAATATTTTTATATAGAAAAATGAATAACATAAACAAAGCATGTATTTTCTAATATTTCCAATATTCGTATCACTATTTCCGTTTAAAAATTTGATATTTTTATTTTATTTTTGATATTTGACCTCTGCCATACATCATGCAATGAGTATTTCATAGTGGCTTAGGAGTTATCTTACTAGCGTGGTAAAAAAAATTTCTAGTTGTTCGATAGTATTTTTGCCGCGGATTTTAAAATTAAAAATTCTATAAAATTTTATAATAATTTTAGATTTGTGTGTTGAATTTTGAAAATATGGTTACTAATTCAAAATTATTTTGTATTAGCTTATATTATCGAAATTTTGGATTATGTCAATTAAGTTGTATTTATATTTTGTACTGGGCTTGCGCAGCCCATCATATGTTTTGATTAATAAGTAAACCATATAAAAATGTATATAATTGTTGCTCGGAGTGCCGATAGATGTGAAAACCAGACTGGTGTTAAAGATTTTAATTTACAAAAAATTTTAATTTTTGATACTACAATTAATTTGAATATCCAAAAAAACCACTGTTATTTCATAGTTTTAAGTTTTCACTTCTGTCGGCAGTCCTCAATGACTGCCTATTTTTAAATTTTTTTTTTATTCGATTTAATTACGGCTGGCGCCGCCTCACGCATCCTAGCTTCCACTGACGCCGGTCTAAACAGTCCTGTTCTGTAAGTCCTTTTGCATTCCTTGCATCTTCGACTTCCATTTTCCATGCATGTTTAGGTCTTCTTTTAATTCTCCTAGAGGGTGGAGTCCATTCCCATACCTTTCTTGGCCATCTCTCATCCTACATTCTTTTTAGGTGTCCGAACCAATTCAGTCTTCTTGCTTCTATTGTTTCTATAATGTCAAGGTCGATTCCCATCGCTTGTCTTATCTCTACATTTCTCACTGTATCTAGCCTTCTTAGTCTACAGCACCTCCGCTAGTAATCCATCTCCATACGTTAGCTCTTATTATGGATTTATTTCTTTTATTAATTTCCCACAGTTCTGCTCCATGTAGGCCTAAACTTTTCACTATAGTTTTATGTATTCTGATGTTATTGTTTTTTGTTATTCGTGGACTCCAAAGCAGACTGTTTAATTGTTTTGTTGCTGTCTTAGCTTGTCCTATTCTTACTTTTATTTCTTGGTTGCTGTCACTATCCGTTGTCACTGTTACACCCAAATACTTGAAGTTTGGTTTTTAATTATTTTGATAATATTGATAACGGCCGTGTGAGCTTAAAAATTATCCCATTACTCCTTTCTTTGTATTTGCTTGCATTCTTATTACGTCATTTTTACATAACGCAGCCGGAATATTTGACAAGATTTTCAAATCGTAATAATTAGTGACTTCATTAGTGTCTGTACTTTGCTTCCACTGCACAATAAAACGATGCATGCGACCATCGAAATATTATTGTTATTGCAGGTTCTTTCCCGGCTAATTATACTCTCCGAACCAAACCGAACTCTTCGATGCTTGGAAACGAATTAGATCGTCGAATGTGCTGCATAAAATTAAATTGTAGTGTCAGCCTAGTCTGGCAATATGTGAGACAAAAACATGACTTTCGTTCTGTGATGATGAGGCAGGAATAAGAGAAATATGGGAAGATTGAGCAAGAATATGAGAGATTTTAGAATTTTTAATAATAGCAGAAAATAATAGAAACAACTTTAACAAGAAGACTGATAACAGGTGAATAGAGCCTGCTGCTACTTACTTGGAACATAACGCAATTCTTGTAAGGGCTGTCTAGTGCCCTTCAAGACACACATGACCCCGACCAAGGGTTGACTTTGGTCAAGAAGAAGTGTTCTAATTGTAAATTGTCCTATTACTTAATGCAAAGCGAAAATACGTGTTGTTTTCATTTGTGAGGTTAGGTGACAACGGTTTTTGGTTTTTAGTTTTATATAGAATACTGTATGCATAATTGTTATAAAATCTTGGTCTATTGTAAAGAACAGTTTGTAGGCTACTTCACACAAAATATTCATAACTATAGTAAAACTTTCTCCAACATCTATCTTCTTCAAAAAAAGATGAGTACGTGTCAGAATCGCTTTCATATTTACTGGCTTTACAAAATTACTAATTTTTGTTTGAGATTGATTATAATTAATTTCTTTATTCAGTAATTCACGAAGATGTCGCAAGTGATCATAATATGGAGATATGTTTTTATTTTTTATTGGTTTTTTATTTGTCACATTCGATGATAAAGATCAAGTAATCTTTTATTTAGCTCACTTAAAATTTGTGAGCCTTTTTGTCTTTGAATGTTTTACATTTCACGTTTTTTTAGAGCTGTCCGTTACAAGCGGGGTCCAGTTTTAACGGGGTCCGATATAAAGGGGATTACTGTATATCGTTTGTCCTGTTGCTAGGTTTTAAATATTTGGGTATTTTTTGCATTTTGGTTGTAATGTGTCTTTAATGAGTAGTGTTGTCTTATATCCTTTAAGTTTAACACTGTTGGCTCCTGCCGTCTATTTTTTTATGGTGAGGGGGAATAAAAAAACAATATGTCTCTGTAGGCTGAAGGTATGGACGTGCATCCCAAGTTTTATGAAAATCGGTTGACGCACTCAAAACTAAGTGTGATACACACATCCCCCAAGTGGACAATAGATGAAAAGATAGACACGTAGACAGACAGACAGATAAATAGACAGCGACAGATATACAGACAGACGAATACGATATAGTTAATTTAAAACTGAGAACTAGTTTCGCAAGTTCAATTATTTTTATTTAATTAACAAGGACAGGTGGAAAAGTTTACTCATAAAATTGCAGGAAGAGTGCGCCCTTCCGGAGTCTGTGGGATTGGGGATTATATATATCTGACCAACTAAAAAGTCACCTCCCTTTCCTCTTCTAGAAAACTAGCGTGGAATCGTTAGACACATTACTTCGGGCTGGGCCCATTGTTGGGCTCGCTTCTGGCTTGTTCTTCTTTCTCTACATTAATATTATCTCGGACAATGGTTCCCAAACTTTTCAGTCGGCAACCCCCCCCCAAAAATCCAAAATTCCACGGACCCCGTCTGAGTTCTGAAATAAAACAAATAGTTCTGAAATGATACAAACTCTTATATTTTAATTAAAATGTATTAAAAGTAAAATTCCCTTAAATTGCAAAATTATAATACATGTATTAATGATATCAAACATATTTTAATGTGAACAATGAAGCTGCTTTTGAAAAACTGTTTCTGCAACATTGGATTAAATGTCTAATAATTTTAATGTTAAGTCACTCTTGACACGAAGTTTATCCTTATCTTTTACTTCAAGTTAAACTTCAAGTTAAGGGAAAACACTGCAACGCTTTTTTTGTGAGTTCAGGATAGTCAGTCATTACATATAAACAGAAGTCAGCTAGCAGTAATTGCAATAACTGTAATTTTAATTAACTGTAAGTGGAATGTTTGCCAATGAATCTTCTTTTTGTGGTGTAAGAAAGGTTAGTTGACAGCCTATCAGCAAATGGATTCCTTGTCCACATGTCACTATCATCCGTCACTGGAAAATGTTCCCTTAGCTGTAAAGTGCAGTTGCTCCAAATGAGAGTTAATAGCGTTGAATATGTCCTTTGATGTCCTTTTGAAACATTTTCTCCTGACATATGGACGAAATCTCCCATGGAAGGGAATTGTTCGAAGATTTCAGAGTCTAATCTCTGAATCCATAGCTTCGATTCTGTTATCATCCCCTCGGTTTTATCTCAAACCTGGAAAATATTGATGCTGGATCCCTGCAGACTTAAAGTGAGTCCATTCAGATAACTGGAAATATCAGCAAAGTATGATAGCTTTAAAATCCAATTAAAGTCATGAAACCTGGCTTTGGGTCGAAGCTGGAATCAAATAAAGAGCTTTACTTCACACCTAAGTAAAAAAAAAATACTGGAATCTTCTATTAATTGTTTTAAGATTCTAAGATTTAGATTTTAAAGCATAAAAAATTGGAGAAAATTACGGTATATTCTATTTTTGCCTTAAAAGTGTCCGTCGCGGACCCCCCATTTTGAGAACCATTGATCTAGGACCATCTCCTTCGCCTGAAGAATATTTTCTGCTGAGCCTTCCACACAGTGCTTGCTTCATAATAATAGTTATAATAATAATATTAGTATTATTATTATTATTATTATTAGTAGTAGTAGTAGTAGTAGTAGTAGTAGTAGTAGCAGTAGTAATACGGGCAGTACTTATAGTACTAGTATACGGGTAGTAATAATACTTATTATACTATTATAATAGTAATAATTCGATAGGGCAAATCTATGGAACTGCCAAGTTCAAGTATCTTGGAGAAGTTATTGAACACAATGTCTCAGAGAAAGAAGCCATTAAAGCACGAATTAATTAGATGATTCTTGCTTACCATTTAACTAGGGAAACATATAACAAAAAATCAATATCCATTAGTGCTAAATTTATGGCATTAATATCAACAGTAATTCGCCCGGAAATACTTTATGAAGCTGGGTATCAGACCACGAACAAGAAAACGATGATGGAAGAACTGGAAGTCACAGATAAGAAAATATTAAGAAAAATCTTGGGATCAATAAAAGATAGAGAACAGTACAGAAGACACCACAATAATGAGCTGTACACACGTGTTGTAAAAATCACAGACGTAATTAGAAAAAGAATAATTACTTTCTACGGACATGTTCAAAGAATGAATCCTGGCAGACTAATAGGGAAACGTTTAACTATTTCAAAAAGTTTAAAATGTCCAATAAGTGGTTCAAAGAAACAGAAAAAGACATATAGGAACTCCATTTCACTCGAAAAAACATTGAAGAATCCTTGCCACTCGAATAGAAATTAAAAAATGCCCAAGGTTTTCAGGAAAACCCAAGAAAAAGGCAGGTGTCATCTGGACTGACGAAAGAAGGGAGAGACAACGTCAAGAATGAAGGAGATGGGGGAGAGGAGGAAGAGAGAGGAGAAAAAGGGAGGAACCATTTGAACCAAGTGGCTCATACCATAGTCCACTGTAGCTCATACTTAAAAAAAAAAAAAAAAAATAATAATAATAATGTTTTAATTTTGTTTGAGATAGGAAAATGCTTTATGCACCGTCACGGAAAACCGTTTGCCCCCTGGTGTGTGGGACTCTTACCCACTAAAAAATCCACCTCTATTTCAGGCATTCGTATCCAACTAAGAAACACTTACCGTACCACTTCAGGATGGAGCCTATTGCGCCCTTATCGGGCTTCTTCTACTTGTGCCTAATCTTCTACTGCCTGTTGGGTGCAAATTGGGACTATCTTTTCTTTTCTAGTAGGACCCACTGAATAAATGCAGAAATGCGGTCCCATTCCTCCTTGCATCGAAGCATAATTAATTTCAGCCATCTCCAGTGCCATCCTCTCTCTTGCAAATCTGCAGTACTTCAAAAAGGTGTGTGCAAGGCATCACCGTATTTCCTTGTTGGGATTTACATTTTTCCTATTCTGTGGAGGTAGGCATTAAAATTCCCGTGACCACTAAAAAACTGTGTCAGATGGTAGTTAACGTCACCGTGTTCGGTATGAGCCTTGCGGTCCATCTTCCTCTGTCCTTCCTATTCCATCGATCTTGCCAGTGCCGGAGAGTGAGTTCTCCTTTGCCGGATCTCTCGCAATTACATCTCTTGTTTTCGAAGAGGTACTTTTGGTCTAGAATCACGCTAATAGCGTTACGACGGTCGTTGTAACGTCCAGTGGAAATAAAACACAGACACCAATGAAGTCACTTTATCATTATCAGCTTTAATTAGTCACAAATAACAATTTTAAATCGACAAGGTGCTCTCATATAATAATTCAAGTTAAATTTGTCCACACGCAATAATAATGTCACCTTATTATAACACCTCACAATAACCTCTTTCCACTAATCCACAGAAAAATACTTGATCCGCACTGTAAAATGTTGCCAGGTGTAACTATTAACTAAGCCGACCGTTGTTGCTTAGATAGAGCCCACAAATGTTCCAGAATAATTTTCCCTTCTTATGGTGGGGTGCCAGTATAATTTGCGTGGTTAAGAGTGCTCGAACCTTCTCGTCGCTACTTGAATGCACGGCCTTGACAGAGACGCTGCCCCTGCTTGGCCAGCTGAGAAACGCGTAGAACGATTCCGTAACTGCACCTTCCGGCTGCACGAGAGCCTCACGTAATTGTCGTAACAATAACAATAACAATAATAATATAAATTGATTTTCTTCTTCTTCTGTGTCTTTAGAATGTCAAACATAGTCAGAAATCTTTTAATCCTTCACGCATAGTAACTATGAAATAAGAACAATAAACCGTGATGGAATTACCAACTACTAAGAACGGAAGAAGCACGTCTCCCAAACGAGATAGTAGAACTGAAACCGCATGATAAGGAAATAACGTGTAGACCAAAAGAGAGAGTAGTAATAAGATTGAACAAGATCAGAAATAAATAAACAAAAATTGGATGTAGGGTACTTTAAGCTAATGAAAAACGCTTTTCAAATGATGTGAAGTGTATACCATATTTAGATAACTCTGTAGCGGTGACAACTAGAAAATATAAAATTACGTTATACGAAGCAACGTTCTTATCTTGAAAAATAAACAAAAATGAAAATAAAATATGTTCTAAAAATACTGGAAGATATGAAATATTTTTGTATATATGTCTTTCTAGTTCTGTTAAAATACGGCGCAAGCACCGAGCCTCTCTCTTTGTAAAGCTGAAGCAAAACAGCAATGAATAAAGAAGCGGTACTTGGAAAAAACACGCAATGCAAGATTAAAGGGTGTAACAGGGACAAGGGACGAACTGAGAGGGCAGAAATGTTCTGATTAGCGAAAATTATAGGATGTCGCGCGTGTGTCTAGGGTTACGCCTTCTTCATTTCATCCAAAAATAAACTAAACAAACCTCCTTGTCCGCGCGGGCCCCGTTTGTAAACAAAAACAACTCAAAGCAGACGAGTGATAAACAAGGCATGAGAAAACTGGGTTAGAGTAAAGCAGTGGGGTCCGTGGAAATGGTAACAAAATTATTAACATAAACCCATTACCATGGTAATTAGTCAAATGGCCCGCCGCTGCTAATTAAAATATTGTAGAGTTGTTGACAAAATTAGAATTTTTGTTTACACGCGTTAGCAATTTTTACTTTGACACATTTGAATTCTAACATTTTTTGCGTGTTTTAATCTTTTCCGTGTCTGTTGACTCTGTGTGTACAGATCTGAACGTCACTGATGGACCGGGAAATAATGGAATGACTTAGGCCTACGCTGAACGTTGGCATTTAAAATTTCTTTTGACATCCAGAAATAAAATTATTTCAATTCGTTTCTATGTCTCAACTGTCGAAAGTACATTCTCTAGTATGATTCGGATGAATTATGATACGAAAATATAAAATTAAAGGAAGCAATACTCCATAAATACAAAGGAAAGACAATAAAACGGACTCATCGAAAATGTTATATCAAATCGAGTTCTTCTTCTTCTTCTTCTTCTTCTTCTTCTTCTTCTTCTTCTTCTTCTTCTTCTTCTTCTTCTTCTTCTTCTTCTTCTTCTTCTTCTTCCTTCTTCTTCTTCTTCTTCTTCTTCTTCTTCATCTTCTTCTTCTTCTTCATTTTCATTTTTTACAAGTATAAGGCTCAAAGCCTATTACGTCGTCCGTCGCTACAACTGATCTCTCCATCTTTTCATCTGCCGTCCCAGACTTCTACCTTTAAACATATTAACAATTTTCCAATCACAACTTCTTCTGTCATAAAATCGAAGACGTTTCTTATTATTTCCGTACAGTGTCATGGGAGTTCTTTACCCAATTTTCACATATTTTTTTTATTTTTAAATTATAGATAACTATTATTCACAGAAAAATAATATCATAACGTGATAATATTATTGTAAGATCAATGAAATTGCTAGCCTTGAACATATATCTAACTGCTTCTGTTTGTTCTTTGCAAGTATAAGGCTCAAAGCCTATTACATTGTCTGGCATTGCAGTTGATCTCTCCATCATTTTGTTAGCCGTCTCAGACTTCTTCTACCCTTAAAAATTGTCTCTAGGCAATCAAGAAAGCTAGAAAAGAATCGTCAAGAATTTGGTTTTGTTATGGAAGAGAATTTTGTTTATCAGAATTTAATAAAAATGTGCTTAAATTAAAGTTAGAAGTGCACAAAATGTCGGTAAATTAAAAACTAAAATTTTAATTGTTTTATCAAAATTGATTACTAACCGCTTAACATTTCTCAAGTATTTACTAAAAATAACGTTAAATAAATTCAAAATAATTATCTTATTTTTTATTGACGTGTGGTATTGTTGATGGATGCGTACGTTCTTTGAGTCAAACCATTTCTATCTATATTTCCTCACCACGTCATTCAGTGGCCGGACAGATAACTCATGCCGGATGTCCTCATTCCTCTTCCTATCTAACTTGGTATACCCGGCTAGTGATCTAAAGAAAGTCATATCTGCACTTTGTAGTCGATTTTCGTTTGCATTCTTTATTGTCCGTGTTTCACTACCATACAGAGAACTTGGAATGGACATCATCGTGTAAAATTTTAATAACGTTTCTTCCCTAACTTTATTCCTTAAAGTACGCTTGATAGTTCCATTCATCCTACTAAAGCGGCCCAATAGACATAAAGCTGAGAAATAGCATAGTGAAGTGGTTTGTTTTGAGTGTGCCCCTGTACGGGACAGAAACTTGTACACTGAGGAAACCAGACGAATGGAAGTTACAGGCCTTCAAAATGTGGACATAGCGAAGGGTGGAAAGGATTTCCTGGAAGAAGGATAGGGTGCAAATGAGAAAGTGTTTGGAACAGTAGGAGAGAAAAGCGAGCGAGTGTTGGATATCAACAAGGGCGGAAAGAGAAATTGTTTCGGACACTGTATGCGAAAAACACAAAGTAATAATGTGATGTTAGAAACGGTGGAGGGCTGGTAAATGGAAAGCGGAATAAAGAACGGAGGTGATGTCAGATGATAGACGATACACGGATGCGATATCAGGAAACGAAGAGGCTAGCCTAGAATAGGAAAGCGTGCAGGGAGCCGGCCTTGTAAGACCTGTCCTTGGGAAGAATACCCATAATGTTGGTGATGACGATGGTAACGACAACGACGACGTCGACGATGACGACGGTGATGGTGGTGACTATGATGTTGACGGTTATGATGATTAAGATTATTGTGGTGGTGGTGCTGGTGGTGGTGGTGGTGATGATGATGATGGTTTTGATTTTGATAACGACGACGACGACGACGACGACGACGACGACGACGACGAAGAAGAAGAAGAAGAAGAAGAAGAAGAAGAAGAAGAAGAAGAAGAAGAAGAAGAAGAGTGATGATGATGATGATGATGATGATGATGATGATGATGATGATGATGATGATGATGATGAGGAGGAGGAGGAGGAGGAGGAGGAGGAGGAGGAGGAGGAGGAGGAGGAGGAGGAGGAGGAGGAGGAGGAGATATTTAGTGGCTCACAAAGTAATATTTTGTTTCTATTAAGGGGTTTTAAGAAACAGAAATTAAGACAAGGTGTCTGCCGAGAGTAGTCTACACAAACAAACGAAGACATTCGAGTAAAGCCGCTGGGATACTTTATTTTATGTTCATAACAAAAAAACCTGTGGATATAGATGTTATCGGAAGCCGTCTGAATATAGTGACCAAAACTACAGTATCCCCAGGTTAATTCATAATTATAGGGAACGGTTCATAACTGTCCAGGGAGAAATTGTCGCGAAACCCCTAAATGTATGTATTTATGTTTAATTATAGGGTGCACCAACATACTAAAGTCGTGACAACTGTAAAATCTAGAATACTGGACAGTGTGTAAAAATCTGTATCTTCAAAACGTCCTTTATATAACGAACAAAAAATGTTTTACTTTTATTTCAAGGATCAAAACTACAAAACTATTTCAGTACTAAAATTTTAATTTATTTAACTTTTTTCGTAAGCATTTCAGAAACGATTAAGGGGTCATTAATTGATTATGATAAAAAAATTAAAATTTTAGTTTTTAATCTATTAATATTCTAGAGTCCTTCAACTTTAATGTAACCTCTTTTTTATTCAATTCTGATGGGTTAGCAGACCTCTCTTCTAGGTTAGCAGGTCATAGGCTGGTTGGCAGCAGCTAACCATTCTTCACGCTTCTCTGCTTTTCTTTTCAACTCACAATATGATGTGCAGCTCACATCGACCATAAGATGTTTCATGCCGTCTAAACGAGGTCGTCTTCTGTGATTCTTCTCTTCAATTGTTCCTTCTATTATTCTCTTAACCAACCCATTGTGTCGTAGTATATGTTCTATAAACTTAGTTCTTCTGCCTTTTAAATTTCGTAGAAAGCTCTTCTGCTTCTGAGCTCTTCTAAAGACTTCATCATTCGTTATTTTCTCCCTCCGGCTTATCTTGAATATCATTCTGTAGCACCAGGTCTCAAATGCTTGGAGACTTTTCTTGTCTGATGGCTAGACAATTATTGACATTTTTTTGTATGTCATTGTCCAGGGATATTTTGTCTTTCCTTGAACTTTGATAACACTGTAGCTAGTTACATGCTGATTTCAGAAATTATTAAAGAGGTTATGGAATACAAGTTGCTTTGTTTCAAGTTTTGTTTTCAGATTTGAAATATTATTTTTTAAATTATGTAGGAAGCAGTGTGTTGGTTTTTGCTTGTTGTGTGTATTATTTTTTGTAATAATCGTGTCTAAACCTAAATGAATTTTTAATAAGCGGAAAAAATTGAAAGAAAATGTTTGTGTCATTCAATTGACCTCAACTTGGAGCTTCTGCACAAGTAACTGAAGAAACTAAGATTAATAGTGCATCTAAACGAAATATCGGGGACGTTCTTTCTAATTATAAAGAATTTCTTGAAGGCAATGAATGTGGTAGTTTTGACTTTGAAGATGTGAAAAAAGAAGTTGTTAGAAGAAGCCTTAGCAGCTGAAGATGAAAACTTGTCCCTCTTGTAGGAGTGGAATGTACTAATAGTGTGAAAAAATAATTACTTTATAATAGCATGTTATTAACTTTAATCACGTTTTTTCAAAACTGACTTTTTCGTATAAAAGATCGTTTTCCAGGAACTGCTGGACCTATTTGTTTCAAAGTTTTACCTGAGTTTTGTATAGCAAAAGTATATCTGCATATCTGCTAATGGAAGTATGTTGTAAAATATTGATCAAAAAATGAAATATAAATTTTTTCTTACATAATTCAAGACATCCATAAACGAGTGTTAGGTCGCGCGCGCGTGCGTGTGTGTGTGTGTGTGTGTGTGTGAGAGAGAGAGATAGAGAGAGAGAGAGAGAGAGAGAGAGAGAGAGAGAGAGAGAGAGAGAGAGAGAGGTCAAATAGTGGGGTGAGTGACTGGCTCTCTCGTGAGGGTTTAAAGGGGAGAGTCAGTGTGTGTATGGAACTGTATGTGAGTTGATATATGTGTGCTGATTTCAATGTGCAGTGGTATCACAAACTATACAAATTCAAATCAGTTTCTTTCTTTTGTTTTTTTTTGTGTGTATACAGTCCACTATTTAAATACATCAAATAACAACGAGGTTTCGGGTTTTTGTTCAAATTGAAAAAAAAAGTATATCTAAAAACCGCTCCATCTATCTTTGCAAAATTTGAAGTCATAAATTTACGGACAACTAAGTAAACTGGGCAAACGTTTACATGGGGGAAGATTGGCATTACCGACCCCTCCTAAACACGTTTACTTACAATACTTGTTTATTCGGTAGAAACCTGAAATGTTGCGCGCTCGGCTCGCCACTCGTTACGCCACTAACAAGCGACCAAAAACGCAAACGTTTTTAATTAATCTGAACAAAGATGTGCAGGTAACGACTGTCCAGATATTATTGTTGTTGTAGGGTGTCTCCTTTCCCTTTGCCTACATACAAAAAATAGTTGAGTCAATGAGTTCTATAGCGACCCGAATAACGAGGAAAAACAATTTCAGAAGACATAAAAAACCGGTTATTTCAATAAAACCACGTGAATGATTAAACTATGTACTTCAGGTAATAGTCGGAAATCGCAACCTGAGCTCTGGCAGCCAAAAAACTTGCAAAATTTCGTTTTTTTGTGTTTCTGTATAAAATACAGGTCAAAACTAGGTGCGGACGAAAAAATTTTGCAAAAATATATTTTCGGGAAAATTGGGAAAACCAATTATACAATTCAAATAATATAATAGAGCTGTCTTTTCATTTTCTACGTGGAATCCACGTCTAATTTAGCTGGGTACATGCTAAATAAGGTAAAATTGATGTTGTTAAGTCAACATACAAACTAAAATTACACATGGGAACCAATATGACTTTATAATAGTAATCGCTTTTTGTGAAAAACACGTAAAAAAACAACTGGAAGTAAGCCACCGGGGTGGCCCAAGGCCATTCTTTGCCTGTTACCACATGTCTCCCTTTCTTGTGTCAGAACTCGTTTTCCACTAGTACTGGGTTTTTCAATAATACTCGGTTTTTGAGCAAATTACAGAAAAAGCAAAGGCCACCCAAAGGCTACCCAAGGGCCCCTACTTTTTCTATTACTATACACGTCTCCCATTTTGTGGCATAACTCGTTTTCCTCTAATACTCGGTTTTTGTGCAGGTCACTGGAAAAACAACCAACTCGAAGCTTCAATGTTGTATCGCTATAAGTAATTATGCATTTTTTTGCAACTTACAAACAACAATTTGCAAATTTTTTGTGTTCGCGTCTAGTTTTGATCTCTTAGTTTACATAGAAACACAAAAAACGCTGGTTTTGGAAGTTTTATGGCTGCCAGAGTTCGGGTCGTGACTGTCGACTATTATGACGTAAATAACATAATACCATACAATACAGTATATACCATAATACCATATAGTATGGTACTTTATTACATAAAAATAGTCTAAATAAAACAAAAATGTTTATACAGTCTACAAAAATTGTTATACTGTATAAAAAAATTTATTATCAAAATAATACCGCTTAAATTTAGTATTTGGGCCTTTATTGAAACAAACGAAATGATTTTATACAGTTGTCTTGTTGTTTTCTCTGTTGGTATTGGAAAAGCACGTACATTTCCGTTAAATAAAATGTTGTACAATCAAAACATTATTTTAGTCACAAGTCTCATAGAACTTTTATTGTTCTCCAGTGGTAACAGTATTAAGGGTTACGATATTTACATACCAACAAAAGTAGAAAATATACAAATATAGCTAACTACACTTCTAGCATACTACAATTTACTCGTACTCTTCATCTTCTTCCTCTTTGTCATTACGGGAAGTGACATGCTTGTCAGCAGCATTTAAACTGTGATAGTAATGCAAGACGTCAATGTCAGCATTTTGTGGTAAAATATGCGCGTATACTGTTTCTTCTATAAAATGACTTTGTGAACGTTTCGTAAGTCTTTCACGGCCTGCGTCAACTGTGTTGAAATGTAACTGACTACTCTGTGGGCTATTAGGCCGTGGGGGGGGGGTCCACTACTGCCGCAGTTTCGACCTCACCGTTGCAGGATACCTCCAGTGTAAAAACGACGGCTGTTCACCAGCTAACCACAGTATTGTGGCAAAAGATCGACTAACATTGGTACTGATTGACTGTGGTACAAAAGATGTGCACTGTGACTCAAAAATATACTCTTTATTTAATTTTGTAAGCGGCTGAAATGAGATTTCTCAGACACGTGGCAGGGTATACTCTCCATGATACAGAAGAAACACAGATATACGGCAGGAACTGAAGAGTATACTCGACAGGATCGCCCAGTATCGGTTGAATTGGTGAGAACATCTTTGCCGAATGGATGACTGCCGCATCCCTAAACAACTCTGGAACTATAAGCCGAGAGGACGGACAGGAGTGGGACGTCCGAGAAAGTGCTGGAGTGACCAGCTGTAATATTTGCCTATTGGAGACCGGAACAAACCATCCTTGGTTTAAGCCTTGAGGATGATGATGATGATGATGATGATTTAAGTTTGTTGTTTCGTGTTAAGTTTACACATGACGCAGCCGGCTGAAGTGAACACGAAGTAACATCGAATTTACACGGGTACGTAACACAACATCAAAGCGAGTGGAATAAATCATATAGGCTGCATGCGGACGGTACATAGTGTAGGATTGTGTGGTATATTTAGCTGGAAGACACTGCGGACGTTATTGCTTCTTGGGATTCCGTCTGACACACACGAGAGTCTCGGTTTATGCTAGGCTGTTTGTTCACGCTTTGTTTCACTTTGATTACGACAGCGGTGTGTTTATCCCGATCGAGTCAAATGGAATAGAGTTGAACGGGGCGGCGGGGTCACTTTATATTGGCTACATATAAATCTTTGTTGACTCAAATAACAGTGAAGCGAATGTGCTGTGGCTTAAGCAACCCACATCATCCCGTGACCTGTCTGGATATTGCCGCAGAAAACACGAACACACACACACACACAATGAGCACAGTTTACAAACTTACGACGTTTGATCAACAAGTGCTCACCCAGCGTACAAAACTTAAAAGACGATACTTTTTTCTTAAGTTTATTTAATTTGTTTTCCATTACTTTTCTGTGTACTCAGAGAAGCACAGTCATCTAATATTCTTTTATTTTATTTTCTGTTCCAAGATGTATTGTGCTGTGTTCTCTACAACACTTATTTCAAATCGATATTTCACGAAACGTCCATCAGCAAAGTGCCCAGTTAATTGCTAATTGAGGGAAAGCTAAAAGCTAAAAGCTAAAATGTTGAAGAAAAAATACTAAAGATATAGACAATTTAATATTTACAATTACTTTTTAATAGAGACGCAGAAGTCAACTCGAACTCTCTCAAGTCTCTTTTATAAATGTTCTGCTGAATTCATTATTACCTTCCCACTTTCCTTATTGACTTTTGGACAGCTAAAGTAGTTATTAGATAGTTGTTTTTTAAAGTTATACGACGTTTAATCAAAAAAATGCATGCAGTTCTTGTTTATTTTAAAATTATGCCCCCCATTCATCGACACTTACACTGCCCCGTTTAAAGTAGTCTCAGACAAATATAACACGATTAAGCCAGCCGTTTTGCAGTCTTCCAAATATTTTAAGCATACACTTTATAGTAGGGTACACGCTTGAGCTCGCTTAGCGATTTTCGTTTTACGTCTTCAACGGTCGCGGCGAAACGTTGTCCTTTCGTGAAAATTATCACTATTGGAAGGAGGGAAGATCGCTCTGTGACACATCTGGTGAATACGGCAGTTTGCCATGTCATCATTATGACGTTTTCTTTTGCCTAGCTTGCCAGATTCTTAACAAGCAATGCGATGCGTCCAGGGGCATTATCGGGCTGCAATTATCATGAATTATGGTTCCATAAATCTGGCCGTTTTTTACGAATAGTTTCATACAAACGGGTTAAATAGTACTCTTCATTTACCATTGCACCTAGCGATGAAATTTCGTGTAACATAAAATGACATAATCTTCATCTGACACCCACGATCTTCAGCTCATTTGCGACAGGCTTTGAAGCTTGTAAACCGCTTGTTCACGGACAGCAGTCTCTCCAGAAGTCTTCTAATCAGGTTTACCAGGGCAGAGCAGTTTATCTCACAGTTTACACAAAATTTAACCCATGTTCTTCAATCTGGCATTGCAGAATGACATAAAATCGCATACTACACCTAACATTTTAGACTATTTTCACCAACATTTGTAACAACATCACATTTTTTAATCGAAAACTTGTAAGGGTGAAAATTTGCAAAATCGCACGAGCTTTGTGAGCAAACCTTGTAGTAGCAAACTGCCTGAGCTACGAGCTCGATCAATATTTTAAAAATAATACATGTGTTATTCGGTAACTTTCAGTACTAGTTAATTTTTCAGTTATCATAAAACGTAAGACAATCCTGTTCATACTACTTTTGTTTAGTAACATAACAATTATAAAGCAGGAAGCCGTCCAATAAATACTAAGAATTCCAAACTAATGCATTTAGTTATTTTGTTAAACTTATATGTGTGTAATTATCGCGATTATCCGGGATAGTAGGCCGTGGCCTGCTTTTGTCATGTTGACGTCATTGCGTCCGTATCTATGACGGACATCTTCAGTGGTGCGGGAACCCAGATTACAAACACCCGAGAACGATTCCAAACGAAGCTGTCCGTCAGCTCAACAGCTATTTAAGCTGAAGAAAACGTCCACTGGAATGGGACTTAATGTAGATATCAGCAAAACTAAATACAGGCTGATTTCTGCATAAGAAAGCAGACGATATCCGTATAGTTTGTGCTTAAGAGGATAATTCATTTGATGCAGTTAATAAGTTCAGACACCTAGGTAATATAATAGATAAAGAAGGCTCCATAAATGATACATGACAGGATACAAATAGTAAATAGGGCATACTAGGCCAATAGTAGACTACTGAGAAGCAAACTCATTAGTTGTAACACAGAAATAAAAATATATATAAGACACTTATCAGACCAGTTGTTACGTACGGAGGTGAACAGAAATAAAAATATATATAAGACAATTATCAGACCAGTTGTTACGTACGGAGGTGAGACATGGACATTGACAAAATAGGAATAAGGAACATTAAGACGGTTTAAAACAAAGTCTGTACGACATGTCTGTGGCCCGATTAAAGAAGACGATGAATGGAGAGTAAGAAATGAGCAAGAAATAGATGTGCTATTGAATCATGAAGACAATGTAAGATTCGTAAACGAATACAATGTATAGGTCACCCAGAGCGGATGGATATCAGCGTATGCCAAAGAAAATCCTGAGGGTGCAAGATTATAAGAGCTGAAAGAGGGCCCGACCTAGAATAAGATGTTCTTCGTATTATTTAAATTAGCAGCCATCCTTATATTTCTTTTATAAAATTGCTAAACTGCTACAATTTTTTGTTTGGACAAAGCTTTTCGTCATCTCTGACATCATCAGGTCTTGAACAACGTCTGTCGCCTGTGCGTTGTAGGCTTTTATACTTTAAGCCCCTCCTAATGGCTCTTGCCGCTGCCGCTCTTCACGGAAAAAAAAGATGGTTGGATGATGTGCTAGAAGATCTAATAAGATTAATAAGAATGAATATGAGGGGTTACGCTAACATGTCAACGTTAGGAGACATTGGAGAAAACTGGTGTTGGAAGGAAAGGTTTATTTGGGCTGTAGTGTTAAAGAAAGAAGAAGAAGAAGAAGAAGAAGAAGAAGAAGAAGAAGAAGAAGAAGAAGAAGAAGAAGAAGAAGAAGAAGAAGAAGAAGAAGAAGAAGAAGAAGAAGAAGAAGAAGAAATGATATGACTCTTGATAAGACTCCTATTTATAGTAGGTTTCAAATGTATGGGTAAATTAATATTGTTACGTAATACGGAACGTTTTACTAGTATCTCGGCTATCCCAGCAGAGCCCAGCTGCAATGTGTGCGTGCGTACACATTGCTGCTGCTTTGAGTGAAAGACAATTACGTGACACTTGTCACGCGTCAACCATTGAGTCTATTCCAGACCGCGTTGTCAGCGTACTGAGTTCAAAGACACTGTTTCTAGTGGATTAGAGACCACCTGTTTGTTTAACACGTCGTCCGAAGTGACAGATTATTCTGGAATCTCAGCGGGGTATAAATACAAGTATTCAGCGACGCTTAGTTTCAGTTTACGTCGGCGATTATTCAGTTCAGTTTATGTCGGGGGATTTACACAGTGCGTCTCAAGTGGTGTGTTAGTGAAATGTGATTATAGTGCGGAATGCTTTATATTTGACATTATTATCTGTGTGGACAGATGAACTTGCGTTATTGTACGAGCATAATCTTGTTGATTACAAACTGTTGATTGTGATAATTAAAACTGGTTATTAGAGACTTCATTGGTGTCTTGTATTTTGCTTTCCACTGTACCATGGAGACCGTCGTTACAATATTATATAAAATAAATTAATAACTTTTTTAGAGTTAATGCGAATAACAGAACTGCAAAGTCATAGAAAATTTGAACTGAAGTTTTTATTTTCACACCTAAAATTATACGAACCATATTTTTCATATTCCATTTTATTGTATAATTTTGCGACGCAGTTGCGACACGTAGTAGAGTGGGTCACAAAGTTTCGTGCAAGCCGTAAACACAGTCGCTCGCCGTAGAGAAATAATACTTTTAATGTTGTTTTTATCCAAGTGACAGGCGTGGATTGTCACTTTGTTTACACGACTAGACAATGGACTGGCACTGGCACTATTCTCTGAAACAAATATTTTATGCAAACAGTTGTACCTAAAACATGGATCTGTGTAGGCGTTTTATCCACTGTCGTGTCGGCGGCTGTATACAGTCGCTTTGTGCTGTAACAAAGCAGGTATCAGATTTGAAATTCTCAGAACACCTTAACATTAAACTTACAGTGAAAAACGTTTAACGCGAATTTCGACGACGCCGGCTGTTTTTTTCTGTGTTAACAGAATTTCGAGGTTAAACGGACAAAAGTGAAACAATACGAAATAAACTAAAAATACTGTAGGCTATAGATTACTTGATGTCTTTGTAGTAAAATAAAGGAATAAAGAATGTTCAAAAGTTACTTCTATATAAACGTTTTATTTACCCTTCTGGACAATTTTTGGTTAATTTTTTGACAAAAGTGTTTAATTTTTCTTTAAACTTAGTATACACGCGTTGTTTCTGTTTTTAATTTAGTCTTACGATTTAGGTTTTTTCGTACAGTAATTAGGCGCCCTCAGAATGTTTTTTGGCAAACGCTGATCATCCGGCTGACCTAACCATTGTATTCGTTGAGCGTTTATGAACCTTACGACGTCTTCGTGATTCAATAGCTCATCTATCTCATGGTTATTTCTGATTTTCTATTCGTCATCTTCTTTAACCGGACCACAAACACTTGTAAAGTTCTTTCTTTTAAACCTTCTTATTGTCTCTTGTTCCTTTTTTGTCAACGTCTATGGCTCGCCTCCAGTACCAAACAAAAGAGTGGCGTGGGGACGGACCGCCCCGGGCCCCCACATAGTAGGGGGCCTCCAGGTTTGGAAAATTAATTTTTTTGTGTAATTTTTTTAATTTATTTGCAAATATTATATTATCACGCCCTGAAATGCAACACTAGGAGAGGTTCAGGATTTAATCGATAAATTCCAAAGATTTTTTCTCATTATTTTGAAATCCACGTTACAACCCTACCTCGTAAAGCTATTAAAAAAACTTATAAAGGTAGGTTTATTATTAGAAGTATATTTATACTAAAAAGAATCGTCAGTTGTACCGGGCGGTAATGCCTCACCCCGCCAATTGAACCCCAAATAGCACGGACAGCAATGGCAGCAGAAGCGACTTAAGAAGGCCGCACCTCGGTACAAGTGTAAACGGCAGAGTACCGGGCGATAACATGTAGGTATACGCTAAAAGGTGTTTCGCCAGTGAAAAATATTTAACATTTCAGGACAGCAACTATTTATTTAAAATCTCTCATGAGAATTTTTACCGAACAGTGGATAATTCGGTTTACGGAAATCGGGTCAGTTACTCAAACGAACGAATTCACAAAAAAGTGCATCACATATTGTGTGAGAGAACAAATCCGTGAGTGACATCGATGACAACAGCACGTACAGCTGTACAGATATTATAAGGTATTGTAATAAATTTAATGCATTTTGTAAATAATACTACTTCTATTATTTCTTTAAGCTTTGCATTTACAATATGAAAGTGGATTTTTGTTTAAAACATTACTACAGCTTATTATAAAGTTTTCTAACTAGATGAATCAATATAGTAATTAGATAATAAAAATGTAACAGTAAAGAGTATTTGCTATGTCTGACTTAAAAATAAATTGGATTATAAAAACTCGTCCTATGGGAACGACCTCAGAAAGAAATCCGCCCCGGCCCTACAGTACGCCACTGATCGCCTCCGTAAGGTTTGATGGTTAACTGCCTTTAATGCACGATTGACGAAAACTAAATTTTGTCATGTTCACGTACCTTTTCCTCAAAAACCACAAACGCTGGAGTAATTACATTTTTACAGTATGTTATTAACGTTATGGTTATAGGCTACCGTTGGTATTTTTTCAGAATTCTTGGTAAAGAATTAAAGTTTACAAAAAGTCTGTCCCCGAAATGGGTGGTGGGTCCCGCGGTAAGAGTTGACGTGGGCAGGGTCGCTTACTGTGAAGTAGGTCTACCCTGCACCGCAACCGTGCATGAGTCCGCACCCTCTAGCCGCATGTAATACGTTTTTGCACACAGCGCTGTACTTTATCTGTGTAATACCGAATAAAATATCAAATAACTTAACAATAATGTTAACAAACAGAACCCATACGACATCGAAAACGTACGTTATGAATCCGTTGAGTAAAACAATACCAACATTTAATTAATTTATCGTTCAGAATTTCTCAGCTTCCTTCATTATACACACATTCTTAGTACCTCATTATTGTGTGTTTAAATTATGCAATATACTATGTAACAATGAGAACGCTTCAATAATAACTAACAATGGGCGCTCACACATCATGATAGTGTTCCAGTAAATGGTGTTTGGAAGCTTTCTTCGTATCTCTTGTTTGCAAGCACAAAGCATTTTGTCAACGACGTTAGAGTTGATTAATTATTTGTAAATCGTCAGGCTGTTTGTGTCGAGAAGCAGGTTTTGTACAGCTGTTTGGTATGTAGGTGTGTGTGTGTGTGTGTGTGTGTGTGTGTGTGTGTGTGTGTGTGTGTGTGTGTGTGTGTGTGTGTGTGTGTGTGTGTGTGTGTGTGTGTGTGTGTGTGTGTGTGTGTGTGTGTGTGTGTGTGTGTGAGTGTTCTGGTTTGAATTCACATTTGATGGTTATGTTTGCCTTTCGTTCATTAGTTTGCACAATTGAGTGAAAATCTTAAGAACGTTGTATACTCATTTGACAGCAATATTCCCACTACCACTTGTTTGTTCATTAGTATGTCTAATGAACAATATCAATTCAGCATAATACATGACCTTTTGCGTGCGGTGGGGTGACAGTGTATTATTCAGAAATTGCAGCTTACCGCCTTCCTCTACTCATTTGAATAACAGAAAACTAAAAGTGTACACCGAATTCAGAATGGAGTGTAAAGAGTATACACGTACGAGGATTGTTCAATAGAAACATGTTTAACGGCTGTAATGCATTTCATATATAACGATTTTAAAAGAAGTCTCCATTAACATTAAGGCATGAGTCCCACTGTTGCACTAATCTGTAGATTCCCTGCTGGTAAAATTCTTGCGGCTGTTTGCGGAACTATTTGCTAACAGCAAACTCTACCTCAGCGTCCGATTTGAACCGCCGTTCTTTTAATGATTTCTTTAATGGGCCAAAAATATGATAATCGTACGGGGACAAGTCGGGACTGTAAGGTGGATGTTGTAAGACTTCCCACTTCATACGACCAAGCAGATCTTGAATCGTCTGGCTACATGGGGTCGAGCATTATCATGCAGAAGAATGACACCATTTGTAAGCTCCCCAGGAAGTTTATTCTTGATGCTGTCGTGTAAGCGTTTTGAGCTGTCTGCATATCGCTCAGTATTAATGTTGACATAAGGTTCTTTAAAATCTAAGAGCAGCACATTCTGATAATAAAAAAATACGGTCATGCTTTTCCTGCCAAAGGTTGAAACCGACATTTTTTCGCCTTGGGAGATTGTGCATGCTTCCACTTCATACTCTGACGTTTGGATTATGGTTCGTTGAGATAAAACCAAGACTCATCACTGGTAACAATTTGGTGAAGAAAGCTATTACCTTGTTGTTGATAGCGCATCAAATGTTGTAATGATAATGCCGAACACAAATTTTTCTGCTCATCAGTATGCAGTCGTGGAATCCACTGAACAGCAACTTTGTGATAGCCAAGACTAAAAATAAATTTATACAGCTTTCATTCTCGTACAAATTTCCATTGACTGACGCCCCTTAGAGAGCAAAAACTGAATAACGGCACGCAGATTATCTTTGGACGGATTTTCTATCACAGATGCCATTTTTCAACAGTCACAACGCTTAGAAAAGAGCAAACTGCAAATATTTTTCACAGACGCGTCACTAGTACTTGAACAGACAATATAAACAAATAAATTCCGTTGTCATAACGACGAAGTCACGGCTGCGCATATCAAACGTGTTTTCTATTAAACAATCCACGTAGTATAGGCCTATATATAGTACGCCGTTTTCTGTGAATCAGTCGACTATGTTAGAAATTATAATTTTATTTAATTACCGACATCAAAATGGAGGAGGTTCTATATTCGTCCCTATGTTTTTTTGTGTATGTTCACAGATTACTTACTCGAGAACAGCTAAACCGATTTTAATAAAACTTTTTTTTTTTTTTTTTTTTTTTTTTTTGAAAGGGCATGTTCCTGAGGTGGTCCCATAGTACGAGGGGCGGATGATAAGTAATGCACAATCATATGTAACTTGCAAATGAAAAGGGGTAGTAAAATGAAACAAATATGGAATAAAAGTAAATTTTATTTCTTACAAATCTAACATTTATGTTTCCACGTAGTCACTATTTACAGCTACACATTTCTCCCAACTGTAAATCAGTTGTCACATCCCGTCAATGAAGAATGCCTGTGGTCTTTCCTTGATATACGACCGCAATACACCTTTCAGTTCACTACCTGTAGTAAAATGAATACACTTTATATCACTCTTTAAATGCGTAAAAAAGTGAAAATAGTTTACAACATTCCTTCCGTTGTTGCTTGTCCTCTTCTGTGAGTTTGCGTAGCACCCACCGCGAACACATTTTACGGTAACCCAATTCTGCAATAATGTGTTCTACTCGTGTTCTTTCAATATTCCGGGTGGCGATGCGACGGTCATTTTTAATCATTTCATTCCCCTCATTTGGTGTTTCTCATCAGTCACAGAAACTGGTCGACCACTGATCATCCTCAATATTTGCTTTACCAGCTTCCGATGCACGAAATTTTATTTCCCACCTACTCACGGTACTCTGATCAACAGTTTCATCACAGTTTCAACGCGTTGACAGACATCAATCACAGACGCGTTGACATAGCTGGCGTACTCGACTCCATAACAATGGCGGCTGACAGAAATCGAGGATACGGCAATCATCCATTCGGCAAAGATGTTCCCACCAATTCAGCCGATACTAGGCGATCCTGTCGAGTATACTCAGAATATGCGGTTTCTACCATATATCTATGTTTCTTCTATGCTCATGGAGAGTATACCTAGCCACGTGCCTGAGAAATCTCATTTCATCCGCTTGGAAGCGACTGGCCTGACGTTTCGTTAAAGTGAAATTCTCAGACCCATAAAAAAGTGTGGGGAGAGCCATCACCTTGTAGAATTTTAGGCGTTGTCCTTTACTTGCAGACTTAAGGGTTTGATTTACACTTGTGCTTTAAAAAATCAATAATACACTGGGATTACTGCCTTAATGTGATTATGTTTGTGTCGTGTATCATTTGTATCACGAGGTTACCCTTATAACATCGGTTACCGCCCGTTGCTCTTACCCGAAAAAGTTGTAGGGTATCGTTCGGCAATGATATGCCGTAATAGTGTCACGAAACACTGTTGCTTATGTGACCTGAAGAAGGTCTTCTGAGTGTGGGATTCGAAACATTGCCGACGATGTCATTGTTATATAGCAACCGGACACGGCTTAACAGCCCAGTTTTTAATCATTTTGATAATATTGTTACGACGATCTCACTGATCGTCGTATGGTACAGTGGAAATGACACCAATGAAATCCGTAATCACCAGCTTTAATTAATCACAAATAACAGTTTTCAATCAACTAGTTATTCGACAAGATTGTACTCCTACAATAACTCAAATTAAATTTGTCCACACGCAATGATAATGTCAACGCACAGTACACTTTTCACTAATAACCACTTGAGACGCACCGAGTAAATCGCCCGACGTAAACTGAAACTAAACGGCAGCTGTTGTTTGTTTATAGCCTGTAGGGTTTCATATTATGCGTCCTTAACAAGCACTAGAAATCTCTAAAGGATACTTGAGTGCGGCCTTGGCTGAAGCACGCATCTGCTGGGCTAGTCGAGAAACGCGTACAACGACACACTCCATTCTTCGAGAACGTTCCGTAACTTCGTAACATACTGACATCGACCGTGTGAGCTTACGACGAAAATTGACAGAAAATAACTTTGACATTAAAATTGCACAAGTGTATGGAATTAACATAGCTTAATATATGATTTTAACTAACAAATAACAGCGATAATAGAACACCTGCTGCTGCAACGAGGTGCAAATTTTTATCGAGATAAATGTCACTTTATCGCTCCTCCGGCTGATGTAATTAGTGTATACTAGTTTTGTTGAGATTACTGTTGCCGTATCTTGATGTGGACAGTCAATTATTCAAACTGACGCTGCAGTATGTAAGTGCAATATAAGTGCGACATGTTGGTACACCTGAAAAGCAATAAATTACAAGAATAATTGATATGTGGAAGGACAAATTTAGACGACGTCCTTTTTTTTGGTCGAACATGATACTATGATCGTCTTTTGTACACAACTGTGTTTATTCTACTTATATGTTGTTCATAAAAAATTTGGTCCTGGTAGCAGTGGTGTAAAGGAAGAATGGGATGAGACCAGCTTCAAGGTTGGACCCCTATTTTACTCACCACAAAAAAAAATTCACGATTATTTCCCTATTATTATTAATATTATTATTTGGTGTTCTGTCCTAAGGCAGTTCTGCAAATGGTATGAGCTCTCCAAGTTATCCTATCGCATGCCAGTCTCTTTGTTTCTTCGTAACACCCTCTGATTTTAATGCTATCTATTAATTTCAATCTTCTATGCCCTCTTCTTTTTTCTCCTACTATGACACCCTCAATGGCAGTTCTACGCAAGCAGTCTCTTCTTAAGCAATGACCTAACTAATTCTTTTCCCTATTTCCTATTACCTTCAGGATTCTTCTCTCTTCCCCTATTCTTCTTAAAACTTCATCATTCCTTACTTTATCAACCCACCTCACTTTTTCCATTGCTCGCCAAACCCACGTCTCAAATGCTTCCCAACCTTTCCTTATAATTCTATAAATTCTTTGCGTCTTAAAGGTTTTTAGTAAACCAACGTAAAATATAAGCGTTTAGAAACTATTGCTACGACAGTTGCTTAACGCTGTTGAAAAGTCGGCAGGTGCAGTTACGTAATAGTTCTACACGTTTCTCGGCTAGCCGAACAGGTGCAGGTCTCTGTCAAGGCCATTAACTTAAGTACCTTCGAGACTATTTGAGCACTCTTAACTACGCAAATTATGCCGGCACGCCGCCAGCAGTACGGGAAATTATTCTGGAAAATCAGCGGGATCTATATAAGCAACAGCGGTCGGCTTAGTTAGTCTGTTAAACCTGGCGACATTGTAGAGTGCGGATCAAGTGATTGTTGCGAATTGGTGGAAAGTGATTACTGTGTTATAAGTAGTGCGGATCTCTAATAGTTGACATTATTATTTAATTCGTGTGTACAAATGTAACTTTAATTATTTTTTTGTTTACAAATTGTTATTTGTGACTAATTATACTTGATAGTTAGTGACATCATTGGTGTCAGTCATTTTGTTTCCACTGTACAACAGGACGATCCGTGAGACCGTCGTAACAATGTATAGTTCTTGTCGTTGTTATTTAAACAGCACATTAGCCTGAAAACATCACTTTATTCAGTGCAAAACTCGTTTGCACTGCTGGCCCTTTCAATTGTTTTAAAATGTATTTTGGAATACAAAATAATATCGAACAAAACGACGTCTGTCGTACCAACCTGCCGGCAGAAAAGTAAGCAAGAATTTCACATCAATATGCAATATAGCTTTCACATGGAGCGTTTCTGGTCGCTTTGTGTACGCAAACCTGTACAAACGTACTACGTATTGTGCGGTTCACGAGTGTAAATGACAGCTCAACAAATCTGTCACTCACTCACTTTCCGTTGATGTAAGACTTTCAACTTTGACGTCATTAAATGGAATTGTCATTGTACTGGGTAGATGTAACTTAGCACTATAGAAAAGCGTTGATTACAAATTATTCTTTCTTGATTAATTGGTATTAAATTTAAAGGAAATTATCTGATGTTATGAGGTGTCACTTTAACTCTAAATGTGTATTCTTTAAAAATCATGTGAAATATGTCTTACTTAATATATTTTAAAAACAGTTTTACTACTCTTACCAGCTTTAATTTAAGGATTTTGAGATGGTGGAAAGTGATTATTATTTTTGTGACTAGTTTATTCAGGCAGCACAAAATTTTATTGAGATTAACGTTTGCTAGAAATTGCCTTTTAATTTGATAGTAAAGTACTGTTTTGTTGGCAGGTTTTAGTTTCATCGGATAGAGTACTGTTCAAACGCATTAAGAGATAACAAAAATACACAAAACGTTTTGAACTTCTTCAAATTTGTACCAAAAAACTAATGCATAAAACATTGTGAAGCCACAGAAATGAAACTTATGTTGAAAGAAAGGTATGGTGAACTCGGGTATAATCGTGATAGAGGTAATCTCGTGATACTTTTTGTGAAGCTTGTCACGGGTTAACCAATGTATAATGTCTCGTCGTTATAATATCGGGAACCTGGTTAATTGGCTCAGGTCAATTAAACAGGCTGCTATAATCTTAACAAACTCATAAATAACTGGAATGTAAACAAATGTTATATAGGATCCCGTGAATTGAGGAATATTGACAGGGGTTTGTAGATTTATTCACTCACCTTTATGGACCATGACATCTCTTTATTACATAATGTTTTAATATCTGCGAAGAAATTTAGTAATGAGTATATTAAAAATAAAAACTTTTGCACCTCTTGTACAAATAGAATTAGAGTAATTAATGAGTTAACATAGCTTGTACTGCCCTCGGATCCGAGTAGTTTGTTTCAGTATATCATATTAAAATTATAATCTTTATTTTGTGCCATCTGAAGAATGGGCTTATTGAACTTTAACGTGTTATATTCATAAAAGCCTTAAACTTAACACATATTACTAAGCATGAAATTACAATTTTATGGTAATTAAGTCAGTCTTTCGTGTTTTACTTTACTTTCATTGGTTAATTAAGTGTCTATCATGTATTATTTTAAGTTAAGTTCTGAACCACGGAAGTTGAACTTCCGTGTCACCTGTGTGTAACATCGTCGGCGAATCGGCGCTTCTATCGGTTGTGCAGGGTGTCTTGGAGATCTTCTGGCTATCGTGTTTTGGTGAAATCTCCTGTCATTCCTAAAGATGAGTCGTTTGTTGGGTCTATAGATTCTTGTGGTAGGTTTTGGGTTATAACTTTCACTGGTATTCACATTGTTGTACCGCACATATTACTTACGGTTAACAGTTACATGTTAAAAGTTTAACATCACATTTAGGTGATGTTAGTTTGTTACAGAGATGTCATTGTCATACATTCACGTCATTTTCGACATTTTTACATCATCCGGCTATCTCACACAAGCTTCTCCTCGTTAATAGGTTTTTATATTGACTACATACTTTTGTACGCTGTTTCAGCAGCGGAGTCTGAGATACAACTGAACTGGCTAACTATAGGGGTGAAGAGGCTGAGCGCGCGCGGGTAGCTTCTCAGCGTAAAAGTAGTTCTCACTTAATTTAATTACCTTGTATCCGTCAGTGACTTCGTTCTAGCGTTTTTTATATAGACGCGTTTCGTGACATGTGTCACATCATCAGTAATCCTCGTCAAATGTTAAAATTCACATAAAACACATAAAAACACATTTGCACATATTTACTAAATTACAATAACGACACACACATAACACGATGTAACTTCGGCTTCGTTGGACCGGTCCGACCGCGCGTGTAGTTGCCGAGCCACTAATTGAACTAAGTCAATCCTTATCACCAGTCATTACCGTCATGCGCGATTATATTTAGGGCTGTATCATATAGTGAGTGAGATTGAAACCTTAATTGTTCGTTTAGTATACTGTTATTGTTGATATTCTTGTCTTTAAATGATTTATAAATCCCAAACTCCTCGAGAGCGTCCATTAACCTACCCTTACCGCATACATGGATTGCTTTGAAATTAGTGCTAGAACGAAGTCACTGACGGATACAAGGTAATTAAATTATTGTGAAAAAGTGACTTGGATACTATATAAAAACAAAATAAAAAGTTCTCACTTATTATTAATTATTTTCCTTTAATTCGCTTACAACTTAATGACATCGCTCTTTACTTTGATTACTCTTTTATGTGACTAGGTGTAGTTACGGATTTATTTAGTTTCTCAAATCTAATTTTATTAACTGCTACATTGGCAAATCGGCAGGTTACTACCGGTTTGGGGCATGGAGAAGGGTTCATTAGTTACCTTATTAAAGCTGATATTAGTATTATAAAATTTTTTTGTGGGATTTAGGCTTATTAAATCGTCACAAATGCTCCCACAAATTCCTAGTTTCTCCAGTTCAGCTTAGCGCATTCTAATATTCAGTTTGAGATATTGCAGGCGCCAGTGCGACACGTGTTTATTGTTTTGCAACGTTTCAAAATGAAAGGTAAAGAATATTTCTTATATGTCCGTATCTGTTAATAGGACGTGCATCTTGATTATACCATAATTGTAATTGACTATATTAAGTATCAAATTTAGTCTTAAATTTTTGGTTAATACATACTGAATACGACGGTCCATATTTTGATAGGTTATGGACGGCGTGTACGTTGGACGTCCTTATCTCCGGATCGTAGATTCTTAAAGGTTTTGTGTTGTTTTCCATGTGAATGCGCTCCCTAGTAATGTACAAATTTATTTAATTTTTGACATTTACTTCTGAAAAAGACTTCCATTAAATATAAATCTTCTAAGTTGTTTTCTACTAAAATTTTCAATAGTTTTTAATTTTCATGTTTTTTGATCGTATGCTTTTCGTTTATTTTATTTATGATTTTAGATGTCACGAGTATGCCTGACGTATCACGAGATTGCCTCAATCCAGGTAAAGTCGTGACATAACGAGTATAGCAAAGTGTTGTCACGAGATTACCTAAAATATCACGAGACTCAGGGGCGGATCCAGAAATTTGCTCAGGCGGGGGGCACATTCTGGCAGTTTTGGGCCCCTCCTCTCCAGGGGGGGAGGTGTTGTTAGAAAACAATCTTATTATCAAAGTGTCTGTTGAATCAAACGTTATAAAAATTAATATAAATAAATAAATAATTAAATATATTAATATAAATACAAAAACATTAGATTTTTAACATAATTTATTTATTATTGTATTATTATTATTTGAAAAATAATAAAACAACCGATTTCGATTTTAGAAAGTATAATGGATTTGTACAATTTTGAAATAATATAAAGTAAACTTATAACAGGAATTTTTTATTTAATCTATTTAAACTTTCTTTAGATATTTGACTTTCATTTCACTTATAAAACTAATCTAATTTTTACACCATTATTTACTCTCGATACAATAAGAATAAGTGTTATCAATAAGGAAAGTAAAACATCTAAATAAAAATAAGCACAAATACTAATATAGAATTATAATTTACAAAAATACTCTGATCTAGAAATATTAGGTGTGAACGTATTTTATATAATAAAAAATTATAAAATTATAAATTATAAATTAAATTGCGATAAAAAATAAAATATAATAATTGTTGTAAAAAATTCGGGTTTCAAAGTGTTAACTAACTGAAAATATCATAATTGCACTAGCTACATAATTCATTTTATCCAGTGTATTTTCGAACCGTCTGGGGGGGCACGTGCCCCCGTGCCCCCCTTGGATCCGCCTATGCACGAGACTACCAAAGAAGAACATCGTTTTTAAATTTGTTTAAAATAAATATAATATGTTGTTTAGCCAAAAAAATTTTAGTGCGACAAAGTTCTTAGAAACCATTCTTTCCAAAGATTAAAACAGAAAAAAAAGAATTAAAAATTTTTGGTTGTCACAATTAGTATTATTATTATTTTATATACTTTTATTACTTATTTTATACTATTTAGTAAGTACTTATTTGAAGAGCTTGTACTATATTTTCAACAGTATACAAGGTTTGATAAAAAGTTTTCAAAACTTTTGTTTATCTGAAACATTAGGCATTGTGTCATCTATATTTACAAAGCTCTCTTCCACATAACATAATCGGTTATAACACAATTAGGCCAACTTTCTTTCAGTCTTAGAAACAGTTCTGGAAGGCATCCTTTTTTGTGTAGCCTTCAGCTCGCTCAGCGATTTATTTTTGCGCCTTCAACAGTGGCGAAACGTTGTCATTTCGTGGCGCTTTCCATTATTCGGAAGAAGGAAGATGTTTTTATTTATCTTTCCACCCAATGATGAAATCAATCGAAAACAAAACAACACAAATACAATTACCATGATCTTCAATTTGTTCCCGACAATCTTTGAAGCTTTTGAACTCCTTGTTTATGCATATGCAGGCTTGCCAGAAACCTTCTGCAACACTTTATCCACGACAAAACGGTTTATCTAATTCTAAACACAAAATTTACTCCATATTTTTCAATCTCCCATTGCAGAATGTCCAAAAAATTGCCAAAAACTCAAAAACATAACTTACTCAATTAGCTGTCAAATCTAAACTTTTCGTCCAATAACGTAAAACATTTTAGGCGGTTGTGACTAAAATGGGTACAACCGTCACATAAAACAAATTTTTAATTGGACATTTATAGCGCACGAAATCTAAAAATTGGAGAAACGTTTTGATCAAATCTCGTATAAAAGTAGCAATTAGAGTACTCGGGATGAGACCGTCAAATGTTTTTTGCTCAATCGCAGATCTTACAAGGCATGTTCTTCCGCTCTTTTCTATCCCGGGCTAGTCGCTTCATTTCTTGACATGGCATCCGTAGGTCGCCCATCATCTCTCCTTGCCTTCGCCCTCTATTCCGCTTTTAATTTACCAGCCCCTTTACCGTTTCCAACATCACATTCCCGAAACGTTTGGTGTTAAAATCAATAAAAAGAACATGTGTTGGACCGAAAACCCCAGTCCAATCTGAACCTAGGACCTCTAGGTTAGAAGTCAAACGTCATACCCGCTAGCCTACTGAGCTCCTCAAATCATCAATCAGACGTTAACGACAATATTCGGTCATCCGTTGAATTTAAAAAGTAGTAATGATGGTTGATGAGCTACTGGCCTAAAAAAAAAAAAATACACAAATGGAACACATTTTACCTTCTCTAATGTTCTTGTATTTTATGATGCTCATTAGTCGCGGCTCACTAAGAAGCCATTACCAGAATGAAAGGAGCACTTTGATAATGGACACATGGCTAGACATAGCGTGCCAACGTTAAAACAAAAAATCTCAGACACAGGTTTCGCGGCTGCAAAAAAAAATTTTGTTAAATAATTTTTGATATTTTATGTAATAAATGGGGAAAATATATTGAAGACAAAATACAAGAGACTCTTTAAGGACTTTTTATTGTTTCAACTAAGAATGAATCTAAAACTATATTTAAAAAATTACATGATTTCAAAAATGTATTACTTATTTTATGTATTTATTTGTATACAAAAAATTAATATTTTAACATATGTTAGATTCGTATGTTACTATTCTGTAAATGATTCAAATCAATATAAGGCCGTGGTCTACTATAAGTACCATTCTTACGGATGTTAACAGACGTCTCGGCCTCGCCTCTGGAGGCCACCTTCAGTAAAACGCGATTTGTAATACAACTGACACGATGTCAGTCAGTAAACGCAGTATTGTGACAAAGGCTAACTAACCTAAAAGCTAACTATTGTTTGACCGGGAATCAAACCAGCGGAACAAGTAGGTGAGTAGACCTTGATAAAGGGAGCATATTTCCTTATGATTTCGAAACGTGGGTACATGCAAATATGATTTTTCATAACACTTGTTTGTAATGTATTTATTTTTATATATTAATTATTGTAAATTGATACAAAATAAAAGCTGCCAATAAGTTATTAAATAAATTACAACAAAAAAAGTCCATTAAACAAATACATAATAACCTTGTATCTAATGACAAGCACATAATAATATACAACCTTGATGATAATATATAATATACAACCTTTACTTAGATGCAAGGTTTACCTCTTTGTAAAAGAAATATTTTAATAATTTTTGACAGTTTATATAAATGGTCGAATAAATAAATATAAAAGTAGACAAAATATAAAATAATATTTTCTAAGGACTTCTTAGTGGAGGTGTGCTAAACTAGTATTTGAGAATAACAGGTACGAACGAAACCGTTCCAAAAAATAACACGTACAAATACCTGTTATTATATACGTGTTATACATATACCTGTATTACATAATTTGTTATAACAAATCAATTGAAACTAAAAGTATTAACAGTATTACTTTACACTGTGACCGTATTAAGCTATTAATGTTTAAAATAAAATAAGTAACAAGTGATCGTATAGACCTATCTCCCTTTGGGATACTAATTTAAGTTTTCACTAGGAGTAAAGAAACTGACATAGATTTAATGTTAAATTATTGATTCCGTTTTGGTTAGACAAATCATTTGCAAAACTCAGGCAATTAAATTTAGATTGCAGTAAATTTGCTAAAGAATGCCAAAAAAATTTACGCGAGATGTGCAGTGAAGTTAAAATCATCTCCGACATCATTCATATTAATAAAAAGTACTATGTGGCCTATCAACTATCAGCTACTCTGTAGGCTATAACACAATACAATTTGCTTTTTCAAAATTTACCAAGTTGGTGACTAGTATAATATATATTTTTATAATCTGTATTATATATCTGCATAACACACGAGAATAAACGTAACATCATCATGAACTTTTTCATTTATTAAAAACAGCTTGGTCTCTTTGAGTTAGATATATTCTTAACCTCGCTGTTTTTCTTCGTTTCGTACTTGTATGGCATTCGGCATATGCGCAGAATCAAATATTCACCACCAAAAAGTGGCTTTGTACTCGTGTACTCGCAATATTCGTTTACTCGTTTATTCGTTAGTTGGAACCGCGAGGTCGTGAGTAATCGGAACGGGTATTTCAAGTTTTCAGTTATCATTGAATCGGAACAGGTATATTAACTTTTCAGTCACCGTTATATCCGTTCCACAAACATATCATTTCAAAACACCTATTATAGGTATATCGGTCCACCTCTACATTTCAGCCATTCTTACGCAATGTTCGGGCGCTTCTTTCTAATCTGTGCTGACGCTCCTTCCAGATTGGAGTCGATTATTCTACTGACATCCAGGCCAGTTTTGTCACATACTACGCCACACAGACTGAGTGCACAACCGCTGTTTCCGAAGCGGCCAGTCAACTCTGTATTCCCTGAATAGACATTTCCCAGTCCTACTCAAATTACACAGGAAAGATGCTAATACTGCCAAAAATCCGTGCGTCTCTCCAATACATAGCAGCAACCATCAATAGAGCCACTATGAACACGCGAAGACCCTCCTCCCTTATTAACCGTCTACTGCCTATCGCAAACAAACCACCCAAAAAAACACATGAGCAAATAACATGAAATACCAAATTTACAACCGACCTGCACCGATCCCCTAACGTGATAACTCTCCATAATAACAAACCAAATCCCATGCTCCCTTTAAATATGAGTTCCCCATTGATCCGTTGACGCTACTATGTACTATAACTTCCGTCTTTAGCATCCTGTTCTGCTCGGTCTGACCTTTCCATTGTTTTAGCACTAATTCAATCCAATCATCTCCTAAACGGCTGTCCACACTACAGTCCAGTGGCGGCTGGTGGTTGAAAATTTTGTGGGTTGCAGTTGGGTTGAATGGTATTGAATTGTTTTATTCTCTGAATAGAAAATGTTCAAGTCTCCTCCCCTCCAAACAATACAAAAGGAAAACAAAATAATGCAATTTTAGTATCACACTCTCATAACCAAGAATATTTATTGTATAAATCTTTTTTAAATTTACGATTAAATATTCTGTTACCTGATGTTACACTTAGATTAAAATTGGAAACGTCTGGTGTAGGCCTACCTACTCTGCTAACTTCAATTTTTTCCTCAATAGGACGTAAACTGAACAGCGTTTTCGTTAAGTTTACGACAGAATTCATTGCGTCCTACCAGTTTAATATAATAATTATTTTACACTATGACACCTTAATCCTTTATGTGTAGTATTATTTACATTTAACGATAAATTGGACTGACACTTCACTGACACTAACAACGAACTTCATAAAACTTCGACAGACACTAATTATCTCAACTAACATAACAACATAACTTTACAAATTCTAACTTGGCGCACCGTGTGTTATTTACCAACAAACGGACTGGTGGCGCCATGACGTACAAGTGGGGTTTGCAGTCTCTAGTCACACCAAGCGAGCCTATATCGTTGTAATAGGAACAGCCGAGTCTAACCAGCCAGAGCACTACTCCATTGTATTTCTCCATATTATACAGAGCGCGTTATAGTTGGTGTATACACCGCGGCCAGAGCGTGTACTATTTTTAGTATTGCTGTGCTTTTTTCAATCGGTAAATCATTAATTACGATGCTTTAACTTGAAAATACTACTATTAATTATTGCTTTATTCATAATTCTATAACTTAAAATATAATTTGAGATTTAACTGGGGTTGTGCATCGTGCAACTTAAGCACGGGCCGCCACTACTGCAGTCACACGTACGACACATGAAGTCCACTATCTTCTACTTGGTGTCTACACTTTATCAACGGTCCCCTTCCAAATTCCAAGCCGGCTGAAAAGGGCATGTGTGCAATCGGCCAAGACTCAAACAACACGAAAACAGCGGCCAGTCATTCTGAGATTGCGAAGTGGAGCCATTAAGGCATCGAACTCTTGTGGGGTCTAGTCTACAGCGGTTGTGTTTGTGCAGACTTCTGTAATTGGTGAATTGCATTGTTATAGTTTTAAGTATATGGTATGTATTGTTAATTACAATACTGTATGTCAAAGAATCGAGTGTTGATTGTCGTACGCGACTGTCATTGTTAACTTGACCCTTTTATGTGCACGGTTTCGGACTAGTATCTTGACCTCCGGCAGCAAGTTTTCTTTGTAAGCGTGTCGACCTAACTGTAGAATTATACCTCTGACAGAAAAAAATCAACAATTCAGTTTCACTTATTCTATTAGCTTAAATAACTTATTGTTGGGAAAATAAGCAGAGCTGTTGCGAAGATGTTTGATGCAAAGCGAGAAGGTAAAAAGAAAGTTGGAAGGCAAAAACTGAGATGGATAGATGGGGTGAGTCAGGACATCAGGACTCTTGAAATTAGAAATTGGATCAGTATGGTTAAGAAGAAAGAAACACGGCAAAATCTTCTGAAGAAGGCCAGGGAACACAAAGGGCTGTTGAACCAATGATGATGATAGTTAATTTAAAATAAGTAACAATTGGTTTCACTTTCCACACTACTAAAATCGTCTTCAGTTTCTACAACATTAGAATCTTTCCCAGCGATTATTTCTTATATTTCTTCGTCAGATAAATGTCGACTCAATTTTAACACTGAATGTATTACTGTACGTAACTTTATTGTGGCAAAATAATGCTTATAACGACACTGAAACGAAAAGCACAAAATGTTATAAAGTTTATAGGACTGTAAACTTATAGTCATTAATACTAACAATTAAAACAGAGGTGAAATATTTTTCAGTCATTTCAGATGATTTCCAACGGATGGCAGCACATTACAGACGGCTTAGGAAATAAAAGAACTTTTTAAAACATCCATGCTAACTAAAACACTGCATGCACGTTTTGAAACGTGCACGCTGCCTGACGGCGGCCGGATATCGCACGTTCTCAAACGTTCAGGCTCCCTTAAAGGGTTAAACTGTAATTACAGTTCTCAATAGCTATTTTTCTGGTATCCAATTATTCGAGTTTTACTGTTCAACATGAAGATCCGTGTGACCGTTGTAAAGTATGTTTGGAAAAAAAATATGACCACGTCTAAGGGCACTCGTAACTGTAAAATCGACCAAATAATCAAGTTTTGTTTTTGTCTTAAAAAAAGCTTCAATGTTTTCTAAATAATTTGATGCCAGATTTATGTAAATACGCCTAATAATAATTTTTGTATAGATAAAAAAATTGAGATCGTAGGAAACGTTCTGTCAAAAGTGCTGGCAATTTTACCATTTTTTTTACAAATCTGCAACTCCTGTATAACAAATCGTAGAACATGCGGTTTTTACCACTGGAAAGGAAATTTCAGTAAACATTCACTACCAATGTCTGAAATGTCAATATTTCCTGATCTAAATGTCCTAGTTTGTTTAAAAAGTGTCTATATGGTAGTACACAGAATGGAAACGAGTCGGTGAACCATTTGGTATTTGGAATAGTTTGCCAAACATTTGTTGGACTGGATACTCTTGTTTTGGGTGTACATAATGGTGTGTTGACTTTCAATGAAGGTAACAAAAGTAAGTGTTAAGTCTTAACAAAAATTACGAATCAAACTAGGATCGAATATGGTTACGGTAATGAAAAAAATTTACTTGCAACGATTCCTTGAGGCAGAGACAGCAGTAGATGAATTGATGAAGTAGGTTAGACAGTCAATTAGAAAAAAAAACTACACCATCAAATGGACATAACTGAAGATCCAGAGTATAGAGCTGAACTATTTTAAATCAGGTAAAACAATAAAAATCTGTTTAAAAACTTTAAATGCGTTTTTCTGAAAATCTGTTTTTTATACACATGACTCATTATTTCAGAAACCAAGTGAATTATCAAGCTAATTTTTTTGTTTGTTAATGGGTTAATGGAGATATAACTACACTACGAGAACTATACAGTTTCACTGAAAAATAAAAGACGTTAAAAATTATAAGAATGCTTTTTGAATGCAAATTGTTAAAGCAATACATTAAATATTATTAAAAATCAGGAAATTAAGGTATATTTATAATTCTAGTAGCGTTTGTAGTGTATAATGTGCTTCCATGCGTGCTAAAAGTTCAGACTTCTATCTTTTACAGATTCTATGATAATGATCTCAAAGTTGATGAATTTACCATGGTAAGCATAGCCGGTTACAAGTGCCCTTAAGACGATCATGATACAATGAATATTAATTTATGAAACACACTAACTGGACAATGTATCTACCACATATATCATGTTATATTAAAATGACTTCTACTTCTTGTGTACAGTACTACAATCCGATTTAATGACGTCAACGTGGAAAGTTTCGCTTCAACGGAAAGTGAGTGAGTAACAGATTTCTTGAGCTGTCATTTACACTCGTGAACCGCAAAATTCGTATGTTTGTATATTGTAGGTTTGCGTACACAAAGCGACCAGAGACGCTCCGTGTGAAAGGTATATTGGATATGTGTTCGAATTTATTTTGTATTCCAAAATGCATCCGAAAAAATTGAAAGGGCCAGCAGTGCCTGAATTAAGTGACGTTTTGGGGCTAACGTGCTGTTTAAATAAAAACGAGAAAAGCTACACGTTTTAATAATTATTAGTCAGTTCCTTTAGGTGTGAAACACTTGAAGGAAATAAATTTATTATTACACAAATTTCAAATATTGTCAGAAAATTACGCAAACCATTGTTTTGGTACAATAAAGTTACGTCTAGTGATACACTCAGTGTTAAAATTGACTCGAAGTTTCTGACAAAGAAATATAGGAAATAATTTCTGGGAAGGTTTCTGAATTTTTAGACACTGAAACGGATTTAGTAGTGTGGGTGGAAAGTGAAACTGATTGTTATTTATTTGAATTAACTATTATCATCGTCATTGGCTCAACAGGCCTTTGTAGGCCCTGGCCTTCTTCAGAAGATTTCACCATTCTTCTCTCTTCTTAGCCACACTCCTCCAGTTTCTAATTTCAAGAGTCCTGATATCCTGACTCATCCCATCCATCTCAGTTTTTGCCTTCCAACTTTCCTTTTACATTCTCGCTCTGCATCAGACATCTTCCCAACCACTCTGCTTATTTTCCCAACTATAAGTTATTTAAATTAATAAGATAAGTGAAATTAAATTGTTGTTGTTTTTCTGTCAGGTGTATAATTCTACAGTAGACGTTAGGTCGAAACACTTACAAAAAAACCTTGCTGCCGGGGGTCAAGATACTAATCCGAAACCGTGCACATCAAAGGGTTAAGTAATCAATGACGATCAACACTCGATTCTTCAACACACAGTATTCTAATTGTCAGCCGTTGCTGCTGCAACTGCACCGTTTTCTCACACAACTTCCAGCCACACGGAGATGGGACACAAGCAGTATGTTTACCAGGGAAGGTCAGGAAAAGTGTTCGCTCTCCGTCAACCGCGAGCAAGGTGACAGGAACACTGCACTTAAATAGGAGACTAAAGTTCTTTGCCGCTGTGGTATGAAAAACATAGCTGATGATAACAGTAGCGTGGCGTGGGTACATAACACCTGTTGCTGCCTGTGATGTGCCTAAAACAACCTAAAAATTAATTCGAATTTTTTCTTGTACCAAGTATTCTTTTTAGAGCATTTTATATCATTCTCTAAAAAGACGATGCCTGTTCAACGGAATCTGACTGTTATTATACTTACACAGAATAAATCAGAACACAAATAAACCGAATTAGACAAACAGAGAAACACATGACTAAACGAACAAAACACAAATAGGTACGTACTAGTAACTGCTGTACATCGGTTCCGAAAACAAACAGCTGCTAACTGAGCGTTTTGCCGGTTTATACAGCGGCAACACATTGAGTGGACGAATGTGTCCCCCCGAACCGGCAACACAAGACGGTACAAGTGCCCAGCAGTTCGAAAGGAATGCTACGCTTTTCTTCAAGTTTCCTTCAAATTATTCAATAACTAATGTATTTATTCTGTGAAATAATAAATAATTAATATTATTTTATCTTATTTCCAGTACTGTTGTCGCCGGCAACAGCGGTTACATGGACGCCATGCTACTGCTGATGATACGAGACGTAACATTGTCCAACGGGGGCCTGGAGAAGGCAGTGTTTCTGTGTTTCTGTACCCAGACAAGCGGACGTGGAAGACTAACCGCCCTTACAAAGACCACTCGAGATCGCGCTACCAAACTCTGGACTCACGTTTTCAGCTCCGATACAGCCGTAAATCGGTGAACCTCGCGTCCCTCAAGGCAGCGTAAGCTACGTTAGGGAGAAAAGAAACATTCACTAGTAATCAGGCTGTATAGTCCGAGGCCTCATCTCGCATAGACGTTGCTCCTGGTCCGGCTGTCTGGCTTTACTTACTCACACGTAGTGACTTCTTCTGAACGGCTCTCCTCCCCAACCTGAAGAAGGGTACGTTGAGTGGACAGGCTATGCTACTAGGGTTAACTGGACCCACCGTGACAGGAGTCCCACCTGCAGCTACCTCCTCTAACCTCCTAACCACGCATCTGAGTCACGAGGAACATGTGGTTAGCTGTTATGGTGGTAATAAAGGAGAAGAAGCGTCTTAGAAGCTGGTATGGACTGACCTGTGTTCGAGATACAGCGGTTAAGCTATCTCGCTGTATCACCCCTCCGTGTAGTCTCACCTCCTCCTCCCCCCCCAACACTACACGTCCGTGATCAATGGGATTTAACTTGCGTTTGTGATACGACATGCTCCCGCCTAGCTGCGCCCACCTCACGGCTACTGCCAGGGACAAGACAGACAAACCTGGTTCCCGTTCGCAAGGCACACGCAGCCCCAATCCAGGTGAAACACCGGTTCATCTCCGCGCCATGATGAGGCAAAGAGAGAGAGAGAGAGAGAGAGAGAGAGAGAGAGAGAGAGAGAGAGAGAGAGAGAGAGAGAGAGAGAGAGAGAGTGCGCGCGCGCGCGTGTGTGGTCATGGCAGAAAATGACAGTCACAGTGAATGGCGCACCTCCACACACACACACACACACACACACACACACACACACACACACACACACACACACACAAAGTCACAGTGTGGCGTGAAGAATGAATTCAATATGAAAATAAATGAACAAAAGACCAACGTCCTAGTCTTAGTCGGAAGGAAGAAGATCCAGTCAGAATAAACTCTTGGAAATAATGTTCTCCAGGCATTTAATGAATATAGCTCTCCAGGAAGTAGAATCACAAGTGATGGACGTAGCAGTAAGGAAATTATAAAGAATTAACCAGGTTAAAGGCTAAAATCGCTTTCAACAAACAGATAAACCTCGTTACTGAAGACACTATCAGCCTAAAAATAAGGAAGAATCTAGTAAAGAAATACATGTGGAGTGTTGCCCTATACGGGAGTGACTCTTGGACAATTGGAGAAAGTGTCAAGAAAAGACTCCAAGCATTTGAGGCCGCCTGGTGCTACAGAAGAATATTCAAAATAAGTTGGAGGGAGAAGATAACGAATAAGGAAGTCTTTAGAAGAGCTCAGGAGAACAAGAGCTTCCTACGAAATTTAAAAGGCAGAAGAGCTAAGTTTATAGGGCATACACTACGACATAATGAGTTTGTTAAGAGAATAATAGAAGGAACAATTGAAGGGAAGAATCACAGAGGACGATCCCGTTAAACTACATGAAACAGCTTATGGTCGATATGAAATGCACATCATATTGTGAGTTGAAAAGAAAAGCAGAGAAGCATGAAGAATGGCGAGCTGCTGCCAACCACCCAATGGGCTGCTAACCTAGAAGAGGGAGTGAATGGCGGTATAAGCATCCTTCCTCTCGTCCTCACCCGCACAGACCTTATAGAGAAACATGAAAATTTAAAAATCTGGCGACACAAAAAAGCATCACTTTATGTGCGTTGCAACTATCAGACTTTGAACTAGGGGGGGGGGGGGGGGGAAGCCGGAGAGGTGCTTGAAGGCGATACGGTACATTATGCTTCATCAATACACACTATCTCTGACCCCCTTATAACAAAGGAAGACCTAGAAAATACGTCATTAAAGTAGAGAATTCCTGCACTCTGTATTCACAGTGTCTGTTGGAAAATAAAATGTACCTTAAGGTCCAATAATAAAATAAATATAAGAAAATATAAAATATATAAAATAAAATCATGCAAAAACCTGGAGTTTACGTAAGTTGAAGGAGAATATAGATTTAGAAGAAAAGAAAACATTCACAGTCACGTAAAATCTGTATTGGCCGTAATACAGTTGTAAAACCTGCATCTGTTTTACAAATCGTGGCTTAAAACACAACAACTTCATACACACAAAAACATAATACTACTGTGCATTGTATAAGACGGTAAAAAAAATGGATTTATTAGACATTCAGGAAATTAGAAAAGCAACTGAAAGTAACAAACGAACAAACTGAATACTTTGTATCTCCTTTATAAAAGCTGTTATTTAGTTTAGTTAATTTTTAAATTTTACTTTTCTATTATACTTCTTTTTTACAGTCACTTGATCTTCCCTACGTTAGCTCCTCCACCTCCTCCAACGTACACACCCCACACACAGGCCCATATACACGCCTTTAACACATGTTCACCACCCTACACTTTCTTTGTTTTGTTGTTCCTATCGGCTTTTTAAGAATAGCTTAATAGGCTGAAACAACTGTCAGCGGTTAAAATAAACTGTGAAACTTACTTAGTGTTCGTGTGATTTTAAAAACCCTTGTAGTGTAGTGTGTTTCACTAAGTGCCTCACGAATCTTTAATCAATATCGTGAAACAAATCTTTGTGGTCAGAGGCTTAAACAATCTTGACATCGTTTCAAAAGACAAAGGAGGATTACAATATATGATTCTTATTGTACATAAATAAAGCACAATATACGGCAGAATTTATTTAGTAACTTAATAGTGAATTTCAAGGGCCTTTTGGAAAAGGTTAGGGCTAAGAAGAACCGGTCAAAATAAAGGATGAAAACTGCTAGAAGAAGAATGCTCCAACACTGGAAGAACAAGAAGTAAAATTATTAAGTTACTTTACGTGGTAAGAAACACAAGGATAAGAAAACAAAACATTGTCCGAGTATTATATACCGAAGATGAACAATTTCTATGTGATATTATCAAAAGAAATCATAAAAGTATAAAATGAATATTGTCAAAATTTATTGCTGAGTGACAAGCTTTTGCGAGAACGTTGATTACGTTCCTACATAACTGTGTTACACCCTCTTTTTTATGTAATGGAATATGTTCATGTTTTAATATCTAATAATAAGAGGTTTGGTCAAGAAGGTCTGAAATTTTTCAATTTCCAACGCAACAAGTGTCCAATTAAAAAAGCCCTATTTGATGCATAGTTTAGATTTCATAGCTAATTGAGTAAGTCGTCTTTAAGTGTATTATGCGATTTTTTGTCATTCTGCAATGCAAGATTGAAGAATACGGATTAAATTTGGTGTGAACAATGAGATAAACTGCTCTGTCCTGGTAAATGTGTTCAAAAGACTTCTGGCGAGACTGCTGTGCGTGAACAAGCGGTTACAAGGTTCAAAGACTGCCGTAAATGAGTTGAAGATGACGGTTGTCAGATAAAATTATGTTTTTGTGTTCCAAGAAATTTCATTGCTAGGCGTAGTGGTAAATACAGTATTATTCGGAAATTTTACGTCATTTGTATAATGTTATTCGTAGAAAACTGCCAGATTTACAGAAGAATAATGTATGAAAATTGCATCTCGATAGTGAGCATGGACGCACATCATTGCTTGTTAAAGATATTGCCAGGCTAGGCAAAAGAAAACGTCATAATGATGACACGGCAACTGCCGTATTCACCAGATGTGTCCCAAAGCGATCTTCCTCCTTCCAATAGTGATAATTTCCACAAAAAGAACAACGTATCGTGACCGTTGAAGACGTAAAACGAAAATTGCTAAGGAAGCTCAATGCTGTACCAAAAAGCGCATCCTTGAAATATTTTGAAGACTGCAAAACGACTGGGTTAATCGTGTTACATTCGACTGAGACTACTTTGAAGGAGGCAGTATAAGTATCGATGAATGAAGGCACAATTTTTAAAATAAACAAGAACTGCATGAACTTTTTTGATCAATCAACTTTAAAAAATCTACCCAATAACTACTTCGGCTGTCCAGAAGTCAATAAGAAAAGTGGGAAAATAATAATGAATTCAGCAGAAACATTTATAAAAGAGACTTGAGAGAGTTCAAGTTGACTTCTGCGTCTCTATTAAAAAGTAATTGTAAATAATAAATTTTCTATATCTTTAGTGTTTATTCTTCAACATTTTAGCTTTTAGCTTTCCGCCAACTAGCAATTAACTGCACACTTTGCTGATGGATGTTTCGTGAAATATTGATTTGGAATTAGTGTTGTGGAGAACACAGCACAATACATCTTGGAACAGAAAATAAAAGAAAAGAATATTAGTTGACAGTGCTTCTCTGAATACTATTAGTTCACAGAAAAGTAATGGACAACAAATTAAATAAACTTAAGAAAAAAGTATCGTCTTTTAAGTTTCGTACGCTGGGTAAGCACTTCCCTTTCTTTAATGTAATTTACGTCATTCTTTTATACCAAACCTAACCTAAAGTAAACCCGCACAACCCAATGTAGAAATGACTATGACTATACTGTATACGAGTTAAGTGATGGGCAACCTTTTTGAGCCATCATGAATCATTTCTGACTGTAAAACATGAGCGCGCGCGCGCGCTCGTGCTACAATGAGACAGACGTTCACACTATGGGTGAATATATGGAGACATATTTACAATAAGCCTTAGCTGGTGTCCTGTGCAAAGGGGTGTGAATGTTATAAGACCCTGTTGGTATTAGAATAAGTACTGAATGTTAACATTGTCTAAGACGGTAATAAACAATAACAACCAGCAGTGGAGTGTTGTGTGGAAGTGAATAAGAGTTGTTCGCCTAACGAATTGTGTGAGGATAATTAACATTAAGCCAATTAACAGACACACTATAAGTCATTTATATTAGTGTGTAAATTGAAGTAGTTATTAATATCTAATTATTTTAATATTAAATACATTTTAATAGTATTCATTCAACTGACCAAGTAAGTAGGTATGAAATCACATGCAGTTGAAGACACGTGGTTTGATAAGGTCTAGAAACCGGAAGTTCATATCCACCAACACGTGGTCTATTGTCTAATAAAATCTAGGACGTTTTAACTTGTAAAAATGATGTCATGTGCGTAGATTTATAAAAGCACTGGTGAGTCGTGAGTTTAGTCAGTCTTTCACAGTTTATAATAAACAGTATTTCATTTTACAGCCGGAGAGGACGGCTGAATCAGACCACGAAGTCGGGCACGGCGTTCGAGATTTTAAACGACTGGTGGCTGTCAACGAGGGCTGCATCAGGAGCAACTTGGACGGACACTACTCCCACGAAGAAACCATGAGATCACCATCCCACTTTAAGAGGAAAACGCCTGGTGTGGAAGCAGGAGCAGCCCCGCGAAATCGTCTGGACCGATCCAACTCAACCCATTAAATTCAGGAAAGTGGAAATATAAAACTGTTTATAAACTACAAAGCAACCAAAGGCTCTTTTAAATTTCTAACTACCAAATATTTCAAAAATGTATAGTTTTCAATATAGATTTTAAGATATAACTGTGTATGTTTCATATAAAAAAAAAGAATAACCAAGACATGTATTATATCACATAATGAAATTTATTTTTCCACGTGCAGTCAGCTTCAAACCAGTTACCTTGCAATACATTGCAACAGAACATTGCAATAAACCCATGATAAATGAATGTGAAAATATTGTTACACATTTTATGACGTTAATAGACATTTTAAAAATTTATTTTGTTCATTTTTGTAAATTAGCTATAAGTTGTGAAATAAGAGATAGTGATATGTGAGTATGTGTGTGTGTTGTGAGTTGTGATATGTGCTGTATGTGCTAGTACACATATCAAAATGGCCATAAATTTATTCTTTTTCATGTCTAGTGCAATTTTAGTGAGCGAATGCGCGTGTGCGCCTGTTATTTGTATTCTTCTGAATTACTTATATATTAATTAACATTTCGAAATGAAATTTGGACAGCATATGCGTCATAATTAACATTACATTTCTTATATGTCAACGTCCAAACATACCTACAATTTTACTATGTTTTTTTAACTAAAGTCACTTTTCCTTAGACACATTACCTGCGGTCAACATTGTCATACATTTTTTTAGATAATTTCTCTACAAGCTTTTGCAGACTTTATGATGTGAAGCTATCTTTGTAAAAATCTATCACGTTTTGCAAATTTCAGGCAATCAGTAAGTCCAAAATTCAGTCGGTTATGTCTCTGGTCAAATGCAAGTCATCAGTTCGCTTCTAAAACTCGTCCCTTAAAGACGCGCGAGTTTTTCGTGTTAGAACACGTTATTCTGTAAGGTGACGGAAGTCCGAGGTATTAGCTACGAGTTACCCGTATGCTATATCGAACTCATTAACTGAATTTGCAATTGATATTGCATAGATCATTTAACAGTGCAAGTGCAAGATATCCGTTTAGGTCAAGTAGTATTCAGCGGAATACTGCTGTGTTAACGCGAGGACACTTTAAGATAACTGGAAGGTGTAAGCCTAATACAACATACACGTATATTGGGAATTAACCCACATTTCAGAACCTGAGATATATCAATATAAACAATAACGGGCAGATAAACGGCGTACGTGTTTGTAGCGCGGGTGACAACGCATCATCTAGGCCAACGGTCAACATAGTAGCGTAGCAGCCGCTTCTGATCAACAGAAGGAATTTCTTCAAACAAGTAAAAGTAAACAGGTTGTTGAAGATGAACATTTAATTACTACATAAAATACATAATATGTAATAAAATAATTTTTTGTTTTAAAGAAAAAATTACAAAGTTTAAAATTGTTTTGAATTTAATAAATTTTCCTAACTCCAGATAATAGACTCTGTTGCATTTTATTATTTACTTTTACCTATCTATGAACATCTATAATTTATAGGTAACTCACAATTTTCCTTGCAGGATTTCTTTGTTATATGTACATGATATCCAATAATAATTACGTCAGCAAGTATTTTGTTTGTTTTTATGTCGTTGTATTTGAATCTGACGCACGTTTCACTGTATCATCAGATGGTTCTATATGACTTAGCGAATAGATCGATTTTGTTTAAATTAGAATATGAATTAACAAATAATCAATTTTATTTCGGTTTAAATTTCAATTGTTGTAATATCTGTTTAGTTTGTTAGCTGCTTTATGGATATACTAAAAATATTTATTGTTTATATTCTATTTCTATTTGTATCGGCCATCTGAGCCCACATGCCAATTTCAATTGTTTATTCCTTGCTCTTTTCTTTCTTTTTCTCCAATATTTTTTCATGTTTTCACCATGTCCCTTCTTCCTGTCTTTAGTCCACTTTGAACCTGCGTTTTTCTCTCTCCTACCCTGGACTTCTTTCATTTTTAACACTTTTGCCCGAAAAATGCCTCTTTCAATTTTGCTTCTCCTGCGTTTACATTATTTTATCTAAATCCTTTTTGCCTTATTTACTACAACTTGATGCTGACTTCTTCCCCCACAGATATTTGAAGATCTGCTTTGTTAACCTATTGTCGTCCACTCTATATAGGATAAATGTCCAAAAAATACTAGTCTTCTTTTTCTCACTGTTTCTGTTATATTGTCTATATTTCATTATTAGTTCTTAATTTCCAACCTTCTGAAGTTTCCGTGGGCCTTATATTTTCCTAATAATTTGTCTTTCGAATATTTCTAGTTTGTGTAATTTATAATCGAATGCTAGACATTCACTTGTATATGGGGTTATATTCTCTTTATTTTAATAAATTTGTAATTTAAATATCATCTTTTTTATTTTTATTTGAATTTTTTCTTTAATTAATCTATTACTTTATTGTGTTTGTGAGTATTGAGATTTTATTTTTAAAATATGATTTTAAAATATGTATGGTAGTGTGATTTTTATTATATGTATGTATAATGTATAAATGTGTCTGATATGATTATGTATTTTAAAATATTCTTTGTAGTCTTTGTCTTAAGCTTACACGGGGCAGGCCTCAACATTCTCAAAATTATTAAATACCGGGTCGTTAGACCGTGGTCGGTTGCTGTAAACTGTTGACATCGTCGGGGACGTTTCGTATCCCACCTTCGGAGGATCATCTTCAGGCCCGACAGAGTGTTTCTTTGATTGTTTTTACCAAAAGAGCACGTCGGATATCGTTGGGCATAAGATCTGGCGTAACTGTTTTCATAATACATCCCATTATGCCATTATTATTATTTCTATTTGTTTCCTCTTCTTTTGTTTTGGCTTTACATTTTTGTGCTGTTTTGGCTTAGTTTTTGTTGTTGTTGTTGTTGTGTTTACAATGTTTTGACTACTCCCGTATTATACGAGGATTGTTCAATAGAAACACGTTTAGAGGCTGTAAAGCAATTTTTATTCAACGATTTTAAAAGAAGTCTCCAATAACATTAAGGCATGAGTCTCACTGTTGTAATAATCTGTAGATTCCTTGCTGGTAAAATTCTTACGGCTGTTTGCTGAACCATTCGCTAACACCAAACTCTACCTCAGCGTCCGATTTGAACCGCCATCCTTTTAGTGATTTCTTTAATCTTTAGTGGATTCTCTTCCTTGTCGAAATTTATTGCACTATTCAACTACTGCCGCATAAAAATAACTATAGTCACCATATACAGCTTTCATCTTGTGTAAATTTCCATTGGCTAACGCCTCTCAGCGCCCAAAACTGAATAACGGCACGCAGATTATCTTTGGACGGATTTTCTATCATATATGTCATTTTTCAACCCAGTCACAATGCTTAGAAAAGAGCAAACTCCAAATATTTTTGACAGACACTTTACTAGTACTTAATCAGACAATATAAAGAAATGAATTCCGTTGCCATGGCGATGAGGTCACGGCTGCGCAGATCAAACGTGTTTCTATTGAACATTCCTCGTATGATAAGAATATGACTAAGTGAAATGAACTGTAAACATAAAAATTGTTTATAAAAAAAAACGACTTTTATACAAAATAAATGTTTTCCTCGTTGAGAATGAGATTTAAAACAATATTTAAATAGAGGAAATTAATTAATTTTTGCTGCCAGCATATTGCCGCTCATTCTCGCACTAATTGAAATAATAATTAAATTAGTTTGGTTATATATGTGGAGGAATTGTCTGAAATAGAGGTGTGTCTACATGTTGTCGCTAACTCTGTTTACTCTACAATTGTTTGCAGTTATTCATAAATACATCTGTTTGCTTTCACGTTTTTATTGCTACAGAAAACTTTGCAATGTCTTCACTCGTGAGAAATTGTGATTATAATTAAACGGAAAATGAACTACTTCAATGTTATTAGAACTTCGGCTTGTCGGACTTAAGAACACTCGATGAGAGGTACTTACCCCACCGATTCATCGGCATCGATGGATTCTGATCTATGTTTCTGAATCTGGACAGAATCACCCAAGTATGCAGGTAAGAGAGATACGCACTCAGCGACGACAGAAGTCTTGTCTCTTCAAAGAGTATGCGATGGTCGGCATTGGTGAGTGCGTGCTCCGCTATAGCAGACTTTTCCGGTTGCCACAAACGACAGTAGCGGCTGTGTCCATCAACGCGGCGGGCATGGACACTGCGTTTTGTAGTTCCGATGTACAACTGGCCGCACGAGCAAGGAATTCCATACACTCCGCACCCCTCCGCCCCTAACGCCCTTCACTGGTCTCAGAAACTGTTGGATTGTCTTGGTCGGCTTGGAGATTGGTCTCACGCCGCGCCGGCTCAGCAACCTGCCAGTATGATCAGTAACCCCTTGGACATAGGGCAACACAACATTGTCCTGAGACACCGTCTCCACCGCCTTGGTTGTTCTTCTCGGCTGGACTGAACGTCTCACCTCCTCGACGGGGTATCCGTTTGCCTGCAGCGTTTGTTCGAGATACCTTAATTAATGTACTAGTTAATTAGTACACTAACTACTTCCGTTACTAATTTAATGTTGTATAAAAATATTGGCACACAACCGCGTTAGGATTTTCAAAGTTATGTTCCCTTTCCACTTCTTCTCCCTTTAAGGATAAGGTGGTATCAGCTGTTCCGATCAGTAGTGACAGCATTTCTCCTCGATCATTCGGCAGGTCGCTTCCCTTTGACCTCATAAAAGAGTACTTGCCTGAGCAACTTGTCAGCCATCATTCGGTCTGCATGACATTCGCTGAGCTTTTCACTCAGTTAGTGAGTATTTAGTATCCGACGTATATCTTCATTCTTCTCACAACATCTATTTAAGTGTATAATCAATAAACTTGAAATAACTTTTTTTGTGTAAATATATATTATTTGCTACAATCTCGTGTAAGAATATGACCCTGAAGGAGGACGTGTAGGGCTTCCCTCAAGTTTTGACCCACGCCACGCTATTGAATTTTTTCCTTAACGAGCTTGGTTTTTTTCTCAATCGAATGACGCTCATTAGTCTTAGTTCACTGAGAAGTAATTAATGAAATGAAAGAAACGCTTTGTTAATGAACGCTTAGCAAAATAGAATAAGTCTGTGTAGCAAAGAAATAAGTTGTTGGAGGTTTTACAGACTCGTATTTTTAATAATATAAATAGATGTTTCTTCTTCTTCCTCTGGCTCTACACCCCTCTATGAGATGAGCCTCCTCAACAATCCTACACAATTCCCTTCTATTCTCAGCAACAATCATCCATCTTCTGGTCACCACGGTTCGTAGGTCCTCCTCAACATACTCCATCCACCTCTTTCTCGGTCTTCCTCTAGGCACAGACTCTAAGGGTTTCAATTCTGTGATAGTTTTGTATTTCTGGTCTTGTCCATTCTGTAAATATGTCCTAGCCATATATTTCTGTGTAACCTAATAGACTTTACTATGTTTTCGCTGTTTATTAATGTGAAAAGAGATTTTTATTTCAGAATATTTTGTTACTTTACTGGAAATATTTTAAATATGAGGTGAGACAACTGAGTTTTGTAATAGTTAAGTCGACATCAGCAGTGGTGTGTCTAGAATTTGGCCTTGGGGAAGGGTCCGGTTTAGGGTTGGATTCATACAAAAAAAGAAACAAGTTAAGACTAATGTGGGTGAAATTAGTCACATTAAAGTAAACTTCAAAACACAATAAAAATATGAATTGATTTCCATATATTTAATGTTTCAAACGTATTCGCTAATACTGTGTAATAGGTCACAATTTTGTACAGGTCAAAAAGAAGTTAGGGCTACTACTCTGTTAGCGTATACAGTTGAAAAATAATAATAAAACAGCCTAAAAATTAAGAGAGTAACAAAGTTTGTCAACTTTTTCGACCCTCTCGGGGGGGGGGGGGTTCGGTTCCGTTCACCTCGCCGTAAATACTCCTCTGGACATCAAGTTTTAGGTTATTGAGCATGCATGTTTTCAATGGTATCTAAGTCGCTTGTATGAATAGCCAGACTCAGCTTTTTCCCACTTTTTTCATATTGGTGACGAGTTTCAAAGCATATGCTTCATCATCAGATCTTAAAGCATCCCTCGGAGGCTGTCATCGGTTAAAATTCGAATAGCGTTTGCACTGTGTAGGTGCTCACCTACAAACCGCAAACCTACAAGTCATCTGTACACCGTCTAAAGTCTCTTCATATTAAGCAAATTGCATCTTCAAACAGATCCTAGCAAATAAATAATTGAACTAGAAAAAAGGTGTAAACGTTAAAAGTATGAGAGAATAATTAGTTAACTCTAAATCTAAATACCTGTTGAAAATTAATTTCTTTTTTGGTATGAATTTGCTCCAATTATAAAAGTCACATCGTCAAAAATACGCGTTTTTTTGGTATCATTTGTAAATTCTCCATGCAAACAAATTAACGTTGTCAATAAATGAATTTATATATATACAACTTGATGAGAAAGTGAAAGACATTAGGATTAAGATAAATAGTGAGATTATTTTGAATAATTTATTATATACAGATTATGCAAGCTCATTATGCAAGAAACACAAGATAATTTACAGAGAGCCATTCACAAACTGAGGCAGCACATTGCTCAATATAATTTGAATATGTCTATTAATAAAACAAAAGAAATGGCTTTCAAAGACAAACATCCCAAAAGATAAAAAATTATTATCAGTGATAAAGTGCTGGATCAATAATTGAAAGTCCCACTTTCAATACCTAGGATGTGATATTACATATATATTGGACGAGAACATCGAGAGAAAAATAAACTGATTTCAGGCGGTTTTGGCACTATTAAAAGAACTTTAGGGAGAAAAAATAAGAAAGAAAACTCAAATGAAGATCTCTAAGGTTATGACAGTCCCACTCTTTTATACTGTTTCGAAACATGGGTATTATCTAAAAAAAATACCAGTCATATACAAGCTGCAGGGATGAATGTTTTGAGTTACGTAAAGGGATAGATTCCAAGAACCGAAGGACGTTAGCTGAGATGGATTGAATATATAGGTAGAATGGAAGCGAAAAGGCTACCTCAACAAGTTTTACAATATAAGCCTAAAGGGAAAACAGATATGGAAAGCCTACGCAAAAGATGACTTGAAAATACAGTAGAGATTGGAACAGGTGATGCCGCCTAATCCTGGAATGAAGAAGAAGAAGGCGAAGAAGAAGAAATGCATTTATTTTCTAACTCCTGACTTTTTTTAGACTGAAATATTGTATCAAAAAACCGGGTGGGAATAATATCGTGTACCTACAAGATGAGAGTGACAGCTCCCTGAAATTAAAGAGTTTTAATTCAGGAGTGGCCTATTAAACAGTGAATTCTAAAAATTCCTTTAGAGCGTCCTACGACTCATCAGTATTTAAAATTGATTTCAGTCCTACAAACCCAGTAATGGTGGTTATTTATGAGTATAAATTGAAGTAGAACGCCTTTACGTTGTTGCAACGACGACAAAAGCATGACAGTGTGTGTTGTTCAAGAACATGCTTATTCAAGAAATTACACAAATATTATATTTTGTCAATGTTGGTTTTCTCACACCTATGATACAGTAAAAAGTCAGATGTGTTAGACCAAAGAAAATATTTGATTTATTAGGTTTATATTAAGTGTCCAAGCAGTTTTCAATACACCTAAACTACTTTTACGTTTCTCTGGTAGTTACGGGTTTCTAAACCGATTTCAGAGCCATAGCGTACGACACTTAATTCTTCCACGTCATCTTCCAGTATTTCCAAAATTATTATTAAATACCGCCCTATTAGGCCGAGGTTGGTTGCTATGAACTCTCGACATCGTCGACAACATTTTGTATCCCCTCGTGATGTTATTCAGGCCGCAAAAAGCGACAGACTGTACAAAAACAGTAGCGGCTGATCTTCAGCCGAACGACACCAGATACTGTGTTACCGCCCGCCTGTTGCTTTTACTCAAAACAAGTGTCGAGTGCAGATCGGAGGAAGATTTCCCGCTACTGTTTTTCTACACTATGTTGCTTTTTGTGGCCTGAAGAAGATCAGGGCCCGAGGGGGGATACGAAACGTTGTCGACGGGATATCGATGTTTCATAGCAACCGACCACGGCCTCATAGCCCGGTATTTAGTAATAATTTTCGAAATATTGACACAGGCCACGTAAGCTTCAGACAAAAACTGATCTTCCACTGTTTCACGTGGGGAGGGATAAGGAAAATGAAAATGCTACCTAACGTTTTCAGTGTGTAGTGTTAGAATCCGCTGTTAAAGATGGAGCACTTTGTTGTTATTGATTGGTCGATGGTACTAGGTGTACACATTCTATTGACGTGCAATGCATAACGAAGGCAATTTGTGAGTCTCTATTACACACTCTTATTCGTTGCGCTTGTAATGAGAGTCTCATTAGTCTTGGTTCAGTAACAAGTTACTGTGGAAATGAAAGAAGAAGCACTTTAACAATTGGTGCTCGCTGAGTCAAAATTCGTCAGTGTAAAAGAATTAAGACAGATGCTTAAATGTTCTGAGATCATTATTATGTATGTTTTAGGGAAGCTATATTTACCAAAAATGTTGATGTGTTTGTACAAATAAACTGTCTTATGAAAGTGAGAATTTGTGGTGCAGTTAAAAGTATATTTTTTTTTATATAAGTAAACACATTATTTTCTTTTTCATTTGGCGTCACCGTGCCGAGGTTGACAATCATCGTTGCACGTTGTTAAGCTTTCATGGCCGGCTTCAAGACTGTTGAATTTATTATCAGCCAGGCTATTAGGCCGTGGTCCACGGTTGTCGCCTTAGAAGGCCCATTTTTTAAACTTTTGTACCACCACAATCTAAGCTAGAAAGCAGCATCTATCGATCACCTTTAAATGCAATGCGATTGGTTTGAGAACACAGTATGCCAGATTTTATTCAATAGGAGGCTTTATCCCTTTCGATTCATCGTGACGAAACTATGTTTGAAGATCTCTACGGACTTCATGTGCAGCCGAGGGTAGCATGCACTCTCAGAGGACAAGATCTTGGTCTCCTCAAAGAGAACGCAATGGTCAGCGTTGGAGAGTGCGTGTTCGGCCACCGGAGACTTCTCCGGCTGCCTCAAGCGACAACAGTGGCTGCGCTTCGTGGTTCCGATGTACGCTTCGCCGCACGAGCAAGGCACACTGTATACGCCTCCCGACGAGAGCGGATCTCTTGTCGGGACTACGGACTTCATGTGCAGCCGAGGGTAGCATGCACTCTCAGAGGACAAGATCTTGGTCTCCTCAAAGAGAACGCAATGGTCAGCGTTGGAGAGTGCGTGTTCGGCCACCGGAGACTTCTCCGGCTGCCTCAAGCGACAACAGTGGCTGCGCTTCGTGGTTCCGATGTACGCTTCGCCGCACGAGCAACGCACACTGTATACGCCTCCCGACGAGAGCGGATCTCTTGTCGGGACTACGGACTTCATGTGCAGCCGAGGGTAGCATGCACTCTCAGAGGACAAGATCTTGGTCTCCTCAAAGAGAACGCAATGGTCAGCGTTGGAGAGTGCGTGTTCGGTCACCGGAGACTTCTCCGGCTGGCTCAAGCGACAACAGTGGCTGCGCTTCGTGGTTCCGATGTACGCTTCGCCGCACGAGCAAGGCACACTGTATACGCCTCCCGACGAGAGCGGATCTCTTGTCGGGACTTCGGACTTCATGTGCAGCCGAGGGTAGTATGCACTCTCAGAGGACAAGATCTTGGTCTCCTCAAAGAGAACGCAATGGTCAGCGTTGGAGAGTGCGTGTTCGGCCACCGGAGACTTCTCCGGCTGCCTCAAGCGACAACAGTGGCTGCGCTTCGTGGTTCCGATGTACGCTTCGCCGCACGAGCAACGCACACTGTATACGCCTCCCGACGAGAGCGGATCTCTTGTCGGGACTACGGACTTCATGTGCAGCCGAGGGTAGTATGCACTCTCAGAGGACAAGATCTTGGTCTCCTCAAAGAGAACGCAATGGTCAGCGTTGGAGAGTGCGTGTTCGGCCACCGGAGACTTCTCCGGCTGCCTCAAGCGACAACAGTGGCTGCGCTTCGTGGTTCCGATGTACGCTTCGCCGCTCGAGCAAGACACACTGTATACGCCTCCCGACGAGAGCGGATCTCTTGCGTCCTTCACTGGCCTCAGGAATTGTCGTATCTTCCTGATAGGTTTGCAGACAGTTCTCACGCCCCGGCGATTCGGCAGCCTGCCAATGTGTTCCGTTACCCCGTGAATATAGGGCAAGACGCGAAGCCAACAGTTGCCTGCGACACCGACTCAGCCGGCCCAACAGATCTTCTCGGCCGGACTGCACGCCTCACCTCCCCGACGGAGTAACTATTCGCTTGCAGCCATTGTTCGAGATGCCGCAACTCCTCGTCGAGATACCGAGGCGCACGGATTCCCTATGTACCTATGTAATTATGTCTCCAGGCCATAGTTAGCTTCCATTTGTGTGGCGCCTGACTCTGTAGTGGAAAACGATGCTTTAATTAAAAACTAACGCTTTTTATAATAATAGTCATCATCAAAGTGCACAAGGGCAGGTCTTACAAGGCTCCCTCCCTCCTCGTTTTCTTATTTTGGGCTACGCGCTTCGATGCTTGATATGATTAGCCGTAGATCTTCCATCGTCTGACCTTTCCTCCGTCCTCTATTCCACTTAGCATTGACAGCTCATCCAGTGTTTTCACTATCACATTACTTTGTGTTTGCCGCATACAGTATCCCCCAACTTGATGATGTTTGCCAAATACGTCCTCTCTCTGATGATATCCAACACTTTCTCTCCTACATTCCAAGTTGCTTATAATACATTATACGTTATCAACATAATCTAAGTCTTTTGCAACTAAAGTTAATGCATAATCATAATCATCATCATCATCATCATCATCATCTTCTTCTTCTTCTTCTTCTTCTTCTTCTTCTTCTTCTTCACAACACGGCACGGGCAAAATTCCGCACCTGTGTCCTATAGGTTTATATTGACCAGTATGGAATCTGAAATTCTTTTTAAGCGTTCTTTCCACTGTTGTTTATAATTTTTAATTTTTCATTTAAGTTAAAATCTTGTAACTCTTCTCTTATGGCCTCATTTCTTATACAGTCAAGTTTAGAACGCCTTTTCACCCCGCTTAAAAACGACATTTCTGAGGCCTGTACTTGTTTCTTGGTTCTTCTTCATCTTCATTTTCCTTGTTAGGACTCTGTCCTGTTCTATAACAACGGTCCTACATGCTGTCACTCCATGTCTTCCTTGGCCGACCAATGCTCCTTTTGGTGTTCCCTTTTTCACTACCCTTGTGTCATCCATTCTTGATATGTATTCATTCCATATCTTTCATTTTTTCCGCAATTCAAGAATTGATATCTGTTACATTACACGTTGTCCTATATCTCACTATGGTCATTATCGTATCATCCGTCCAATTCCGATGCTGTATGTTGATTTTTTGAACCATCCATATTTTCCTATGGGTAGGTGGCTTCTCCACCAACAATCGTCCTTTATATGGGCTTGGGACCGTCAGTGGTACCCAATGCTGTTACTCAATCTACACACGTTCATTTACCACAGGCGAAGTTGTTACACAGTTACATAGTTTCTTGGTTGTTGTCCGTAATTCACAGGAGCAGCCATAACTTTGTAGAACGTTAATTTTGTACCTTGACGTGTCTTAATTAATGTATCACGAAGATGAATTCTTTTTAAGGTTTTCACAGTAAAGGGAGCGGTCGTGGCGTAGTGGCTAGCGTGTGACGCTGCTACGCTGTCGGCGCGGCTTCGACTCCCGCCGGGGCTATCTGATTTAGATACGACCGTTCCCCTTCGCAAGGTAATGAAAAACCAGCGAGAGGTATCCTGCCTAGTATAAACCCTCCCCAACTATGGCGTTTGGATCCGTCGTTAAACTGTAGGTCCCATATACCTGTGAGAGACTCCGTGACACACGCACCACGAGTATATGCGGGGAGGGTATATGCGGGGCGGGGACAAACCAGTCGAACGACTGAAGGACCCAACAAAACACAGTAAAGCATAAACGCCTTAACAACAAATATAGATGGATGTACTGATTATGATTTGGCTATTTCAAATTTTCGTTGTCAATTGTCTAAAATTGTAACTAAAGAAATTGGATGACCCTGAGTAAAAAGCGAACAACAGAATTGGACAGTGTGAAGTACCTGTATACGAGTGAAGAGCTGTTTGCTTTGTTGGCGACAAGTGGGCAGTCCAGTCCATAATGATATCGCTCTTGTTCTTGACAGGCACAAAAATAATTCAGTCTGTTCTGAAAGGTATATTATTTTTTCGTCTGCTTGTCTTCAAGAGTAGGTTGCAATAACCTTGAAGTGGCCAGTATAACAGCCGTCCAAGTAGGTCTCAATTGTTAAAGTGGAAATAATAGCCTTGATAGGAAATGAAAAATTCAAGTAATGTACGATACACTGAAATATAATCTTTTCTGAGCGTTTTCGTCAATACCAAAAGTATTTCTATGAGTATTTCCCTTAATTATTGTAGTTTCTGATTAAAACCTTTCGCGCTATTCAAATCACTGGAATTTTTGTTATTTTTCTACAAACAACACAACTGTTTTATCTACTTCTTTTTTACTTTTACAAAGGTATTTGTAATTGACTACATATTATTAACTTTTACACTGTCACGACATTACAGAACAGTCTACGTGGTTGTAGAATGTGCCAGAAGAATCTCGCTCTAATGTGTGTGGCATACGTGACTGTCGACGCATCCGCGAGAGTTTTCTCGAAGCCGCCAGCCGCGCGGACTGCGTCAAGACCGCAGTTAATTACGTAGTTCACACGGGCGCTAAGACGCAATTAGAAACGTTCTGGTCTGTGAGCAAAGGTATAAATACAAGGCGGCAGCGGCCTTAGTTTTCAGTATAGCTGCGATATATTTACAGTGCGGTTCGAGTTATTATCGGGCGATACATTACTGTGTGCGTTCAAGTGGTTATTAGTTAAGTGTTGTGTTTTATAATCGGACGGTATATTGTAGTACAATTGTGTTTTAATATTAGTTGACATTTATTTGTGTGTGAACAACTTTTTTACTTGATTTGTTGTAAGAGGCTGTGTTGTTAATTACGAACGGTTTAACTGTGAAAATTAAAGCTGGTGATTAGTGACTTAATTGGTGTCTGTATTTTGTTTCTACTGTACCTACGACGATCAAATAGACCGTCGTAACAATATTATCTTATATATTACGTTATTATTACCAGTACTCAACTACGTTCAAGTCAGTATAGCTGCGGTATATTTATAGAGCGGTTCGAGTAATTATCGGACGATATTTCTACGCGCGTTCAAGTGGTTATTAGTTAAGTGTTGTGTTTTATAATCGGACGGTATATTGTAATACAATTGTGTTTTAATATTAGTTGACATTTATTTGCGTGTGAACAACTTTTTTACTTGATTTGTTGTAAGAGACTGTGTTGTTAATTACGAACGGTTTAACTGTGAAAATTAAAGCTGGTGATTAGTGACTTAATTGGTGTCTGTATTTTGTTTCTACTGTACCTACGACGATCAAATAGACCGTCGTAACAATATTATCTTATATATTACGTTATTATTACCAGTACTCAACTACGTTCAAGTCAGTATAGCTGCGGTATATTTATAGAGCGGTTCGAGTAATTATCGGACGATATTTCTACGCGCGTTCAAGTGGTTATTAGTTAAGTGGTGTGTTTTATAATCGGACGGTATATTGTAATACAATTGTGTTTTAATATTAGTTGACATTTATTTGCGTGTGAACAACTTTTTTACTTGATTTGTTGTAAGAGACTGTGTTGTTAATTACGAACGGTTTAACTGTGAAAATTAAAGCTGGTGATTAGTGACTTAATTGGTGTCTGTATTTTGTTTCTACTGTACCTACGACGATCAAATAGACCGTCGTAACAATATTATCTTATATATTACGTTATTATTACCAGTACTCAACTACGTTCAAGTCAGTATAGCTGCGGTATATTTATAGAGCGGTTCGAGTAATTATCGGACGATATTTCTACGCGCGTTCAAGTGGTTATTAGTTAAGTGTTGTGTTTTATAATCGGACGGTATATTGTAATACAATTGTGTTTTAATATTAGTTGACATTTATTTGTGTGTGAACAACTTTTTTACTTGATTTGTTGTAAGAGACTGTGTTGTTAATTACGAACGGTTTAACTGTGAAAATTAAAGCTGGTGATTAGTGACTTAATTGGTGTCTGTATTTTGTTTCTACTGTACCTACGACGATCAAGTAGACCGTCGTAACAGTGGTGTCAGAAATGGGATAGAACGGTTAACAGTGGAAACACATGACACTTCGTAGAAGAGTGGTGTTAGTGGTAGTTGATAAAAATAAAATGGATACCAGTCAGATGATAGAAGCATTCCGAGTAATGCTACAGCGAGGACAGTAACAACAAAAAGGAGGACGAAGACAGGAAAAAGAATAGGCAGAAAAACGACAAGACGAAAAACGTAAGCGTGGAAATGAGACACTAGAGAGACGACATAAAGAAGAATTTAGTCGTCAATCAGACGAAGTTGAGGCGTTCGTACAGGAGGATACCACTGCAAAATTCGTCCTGTTACGAGGTGAGCTGAAGAAACAAGTTGACAGAATATCTGAAGTAGAAAAATCTGTGTTAACTACACAGATGAAATTTGAATCATCTGAATATTAATGGAATATTTGAAGTTCAGAAGTTTATATTGCAAATTCGATAAAACAAATTAAAAAGGAATTTGAACATTTAGCAAAGGAAATAGTTGATAAAGAAAGACCATTAATAAATGCTGATGAAGATTCAAAATATCAGAGAAATCAAAGTGTAGTAGGGCCAGTTTTCGCAAAGGCCCCAACGTTTGATGGAAGTACTTATTGGGTAACTTATATTCGCCAATTTAAAGCTGCCGCTCGATTAAATAAATGGACGGTAGAAGAGAAAGGACTTTCACTAATTCTTGCTTTAAAAGGGCCTGCCGGAGAACTAATACTGAATGTGCCATCTAACAGTCTGAACGTCTATGCCGAATTAAGTAAAGCTCTAGAATTACGGTACGGTGACCAGCATTTGTGCGAATGTACTGTGAATAATTTAAAGCGAGGCGACAGCGTTCAGGGGAGAGCCTTCAAGAGTTTGAAGCGAATGTCGACCGACTGACGAGATTGGCTTATCCTGAAGAATCGGAGGACTTCCGGAAGTGGATTTCTCTTATTAGGTTTATTGACGGTATCAGAGAGAGTCAGTTACAACAAGTTTTAAGAATGGCACGGCGTGATAATAAATCAGACGCTCTTGTTCATGCTCTCCGTTTGAAGCTGCCAAGTCGGCGACCTACATTAATCAAAGTACGCCATCACGTTGTAGCCAAACGGATCCAACATCACAGTATCACCATAACGGACAGAATAAAGAGACAATTCAAGAACAACAGTTTAAGAAGTCAGCAGCGCCACAATGATTTTTTGAACCAAAGGATAAAGACAGAAGACTGAAGTGTTACAACTGTGGGAAACGTGGTCATCTACAGGTAGAGTGTAGGAAGAATAAAATACCGATAGAAGGAAGTGATCACACCAATTCGAGAAGTAAAACCCCAGAACAGCACACAGTTTCCACGCTACATAAGGCCAGTGGAAACTTGATCGTTAATGGATTTGCTGAAGGTAAACCAACATCATTTATATTTGACACGGGCGCAACAGAGTCCATCGTTCGCCCTGACTTAGTCAACAACCGCCAGCCTCTAATTAGCTCTTGTACAATACAAACTGTGACTGGTTGCCCCGTCAAGGTGCTAGGAAAGGTAGACGTACGTGTACGCCTGGGTCTTCTCGAGTTTAGCCACCAAATGCTCATTGCAGACATTGTCGATGAAGTGATTCTTGGCACGGACATAATGAATGGCGGATTCGTTGTGGACTTAAGAGAGAATGTTCTGAAGGTTGGCCAAGAGAAGATAAAGCTTTGCATGGCAGGGTCTACCAACCATTCGATTAAGCGAGTGGCATTAGACGAAGAAAAAGTCAACAGGTCTGGTCAAGAGGAACCCATCCTATTGCAAGCGGAAATGGAAGAAGAACTAGCAGAGGAAATACAAATAAGTGTAACGACAAAAGAAGTGATTGAAAAGCCAACTATGGTTGTCGAGACAAAACTCTTGCTTGTTCCTGAGCTGATAGAAGCGTCCGAGGGCAAAGTGGCTGAAGATGAGGTTACGCAAGAGGTTGTTGACGAGAAACAAACAAACTTGGATCAGCCAGTGGTGTATAGATCATCAGTACATGACGCAGCGGGAGTGATTCCAGCAAAACTAGTGGTTGAACTGAAGACTCACATTCCTGGGAACGTGATGTTCGGATCACACGAGACTGAATTCGAAGAACCGGAGTATTATCTTTCGCAAGGACGTCCACCTAGATCGCCTGGTCGAGTATTACTTCAGAGACGGCTTGCCAGTTCGGGACGAACAAGCTTAAGGAGGAGGCAGTATACGACATTACAGAACAGTCTACGTGTTTGTAGAATGTGCCAGAAGTATCTCGCTCTTATGTATGTGGCACACGTGACTGTCAACTCATCCGCGAGAGTTTTCTCGAAGCCGCCAGCCGCGCGGACTGTGTCAAGGCTGCAGTTAATTACGTAGTTCACACATGCGCTAAGACGCAATTAGGAAGGTTCTAGTCTGTGAGCGGAGGTATAAATACATGGCGGCAGCGGCCTTAGTTTTCAGTATAGCTGCGATATATTTACAGGGCGGTTCGAGTTATTATCGGGCGATACATTACTGTGTGCGTTCAAGTGGTTATTAGTTAAGTGTTGTGTTTTATAATCGGACGGTATATTGTAATACAATTGTGTTTTAATATTAGTTGACATTTATTTGCGTGTGAACAACTTTTTTACTTGATTTGTTGTAAGAGACTGTGTTGTTAATTACGAACGGTTTAACTGTGAAAATTAAAGCTGGTGATTAGTGACTTAATTGGTGTCTGTATTTTGTTTCTACTGTACCTACGACGATCAAATAGACCGTCGTAACAATATTATCTTATATATTACGTTATTACTACGTAATATTATGTTATATTATTAATTGTAAAGTAAGGGGACGCTTAACTTCGTAAATGAAGTTTGTCATTAAATAAGTTTATAATTGTATTGTTACGAAGGTCTCACTAATCGTCGTATGGTACAGTAGAAACAAATTACAGACATAAATGAAAATACAAATTACCATATTTAATTAATCCCAAATAACAATTCATTATCAACTCGTACAATAGTTTAAGTTACATTTGTGCACACGCAATAACAATGTCTACTAATAGAGTTCCACACAATAATCACTTTTCACTAATAGCCACTTCAGACGCACTAAGTAAATCGCCCAACGTAAACTGTCTTCTAAGCGGCAGCTGCCGCCTATATATAGCCCGCAGGGTTCCAAACTAATGTTCCATAATATGCGTCCTTAACAACCACTCGAAAACTCAAGAGGACACTTATTTGTTAGTTAGAAAACACTACCACTTCTTAAATACAAAAAACATAATATTACTGCATAACGTAGAAAAAGGTAAGAAAGTGGATTTATTGAAAATTAAGAAAATTAAGAAAGAAATTAAAAATAACAAAAAAGTAAAAAACGAACAGATTGAATTATTTGTGTCTACTTTGTTAAAAGCTGTTACCTAGTTTAGTCAATTTTAGAATTTGCATTCCTATCATATTTAGATTTTAGAGTTACTTAACCTTCTCTATACTATACTGTAGCTCCTCAACTTCCTCAACTCCCTCCACCATACTCTCCACACACACACGCGCGCGCGCGCGCGCGCGCGCCTCAGACGTAGCCAAGAAAGAATAACAGGAGAGTTTTTGCTTGCACGCAAAAAAATAAAGTTAATGAACAAAAATGAAAAACGTTAAGTTAAATAAATTTTTAAATGCTGAAAATTTTTACGTGTGCTGGTTACGTAGAAAGCAAATGGTGCTATCGTTGTGCTCTCAAACTACGTGCATTAGCGTTTATCAAACAACATGGTGCACCAGCTAGTGAACACGATGTGAACTTAACAACAGGTGAAAACAATTTACATGTTTCCACAATCGTAAAATTATACAGAGTGCAGCAATGAAGAGGGAAAATTGAATTACGAAGGCGAGAGAATACGGAAATTACGAAACTGGGTCACACGCGTTATAGTCTAGCGGAAACGTTTTCGGCTTTAGATATTTCTTGGTAAAGACTGTTTCGGTAATTTGTTTTGTGGTCCATTCTTCTTATTTTGTATTGTAGGGTTCAGAAGCCTGGACCAGGACCTTAGCCCAAGAAGATGTGATCAGAAGATGAGAAAGAAGGATTCTGAGAAGGATATGTGGAGGTGTATTATATGCCTGAATGTGGCGTACGAGGACAAATGCCTAATTGTACGAACTACAAAAAGGAACTGAACATCGTCACAATAATAAAAAAAGGTAGAATTAGGTTGGCAGGTCACGTACAGAGAATAACAAAGGAAAGGGCAGTGAAAAAGTATTCATTGTAGGACCAGGAGGAAGAAGGGCAACAGGGAGGCCAAGAAAAAGTTGGGTGGACGATGTAGGTGAAGACTTGAAAAAAAAGACCGGGGGTCAGAAGGTGGCGAAGAGTCGCACAGGAGAAAGAGGAGTGGAGGCAAGTCGTTATGGAGGCCACAGAGCTCTTCATGAGCTGCAGCGCCGTGGAGTAAGTAGTAGTCATTCTTCTAATTCAGAGAGTCAAATGTCGATAGGAAATGATTTTGTGATAAAACTCTTGGGGTTTTTATCGTGGTGCTTATGCGTCAATCACAATGACAAATCTTCACCGGAGGATACTCTCGTATACAATAATCATCCTACGCACCATGGCCAACTATAAATTTAGAGCAGTTGCTAAAGCAAAAGAAAGAAAAACTATACCGCAATTACAACACATAAAATGTTAATATCACTTGCAATAATATTTTTCGTTACATACAAAGTCAGTAATTGTCGTAAAATTTCTTGCTGACTAACTACACTGTTAATTATTCTTCTTCTTCTTCTTCTTCTTCTTCTTCTTCTTCTTCTTCTTCTTTAGAACTACAGCCTAATGTGAGTCCCAACTTCCAACACCAATCTTCGCCAATGTCTCTTATCCATTGCTATATCTCAACGTCAGACCTGACAGTTATTCTTCTTATCATCCAACCATCTTAACCTACGTCTGTACCTCTTTCTGCTTTTATAGGTCACCATATCGTTTTTAAGTTTTGTGATAGTTAATATTCTACAAAATTTCCAAGAGAATAACCCAATTTATTCTGTTTAAGTTTACTTAAATAATCAGTTTCATTACATCTTGTCGTTAATGCAATTGGGCAACCCAATCTAATCATGTACGATGTAACCACTCTGTTCACACTCCGCTATATTGCGCTACTTCAGTTTCAAGCGCAACTTCCAAGCACTGCGTTATCACCGTACGTTTGATTATTAGAGTTATTAACAACAAACAATCTGTTACGCTGTCAACAATTTACATGAAGTTCAGATGCGTTGAAAGCGTCTCTAACTAGATCTTTAACTGTTGATGGTATGATTCTATTAACCAACACTAATATTGAATAACAACACCACCTGCGTTTGCACAGAGTGTTCTAAATACGTTCACAGATGAGTTACTGTGGTGAGAGTACGGTAATTGTTGTCATTTGTTTTCAACGCAGTAACAAAACAGGACAAGCCTCAGCCACTGGTCCGGACAGCGGAAGTTACGTCACTAATGACGGGCAACTACGACAATTACGTAACGCTCTCGTCCAGTCGGCAGGTGCAGTTACGTAATAGTTGTACACGTTTCTCGGCTAGCCGAACAGGTGCAGTGTCTCTGTGAAGCCCATGCACTAAGGAACCTTCCAGACTGTTCGACTACTCTTAACTATGTAAACTACGTTGACATGCCGCCAGCAATACGGACAATAATTCTGAAACATCTGTGTGCTTATTATATAAGCAACAGCGGCCGGTTTAGAAGTTAGTTACACCGGGCGTTATTGTAGAGTGCGGATCAATTGATTGTTGCGGATTAATGGAAAGTGATTGTCGTGTTATAATTAGTGCGGAACTCTTATAGTAGACATTATTATCGCGTGCACAAATTCAACTTGAATCGTTATGTGAGATTATTTTGTTGATTAAAAATTGTTATTTGTGACTAATAAAGCAGGTAATTAGTGACTTCATTGGTCACTATTCCAGTTCAGTACATACAGAATACTCAGTATGGTGAATAAGCGTATTTTAATATGCTACGACAATTATTAACCCTCTCGGCTGTTTGAGAGCGTAATTTCTTCACGTTCCTTGGGTACTCGAGCAGGTGCAGCGTCTCGCTCAAGGCCGTGCAGTAACGGCTTTGCTTAGACCTTACTTATAGTACTTTTAAGGGGCTAATAGCCCTCTCCCTCCTACGTCTCCTTATGTATTCCGGCCTTTTTAGGCAAAGACTTTTAAAAGATGCCGGGGGTCCATCCGAGCTAGACTCGTCTATTCCACAACAACGCGTACAAATCTCCGTATACTTGTTTGTGTTCCGTACTGCTATTCCGATCTAATCCAATTCATGTATCGGTTGATTCTCCCTAACCCTTCCTCTTTCAGATACTATTTCATTGAAAACTACCACAACGTCTGATCGCCGACATATTTCCGTCATATTTAACCTGACACCTAAGGCCCATTGTATGCACTCGCACGACAAGGTTTTCTTCAGCGCAGCAAGGAGTGCTTCCAACCTCTGTGTAGGCGTTCTGTCACATTCATTCGGCTCTGCTCTTGGAAGATGGATCCGGTCGTGCTGTATTACGCGAATCGATAACGACGGAAAAGACGATGCACTGTTCAACCCATCGATCGTAGTCGTTTTGTTGACGGAGTATTCCATAACCTCTATGAAAAATTACGGGAAGACGGAGAGACGTTTTTAAATTTTTCGAATGTCTGTGACATCACTTGATGAGTTGGTCAGTAAATGCCAGATATAATTTAAACACGACAGAATTTAGTGCAAGGGTTGGCATTTACTCCAGAGGAAATGCTGGCAATAAGTATCAGACGAGTCACGTAATATTAAATTTGATCTAACAATAAAATACTAAAAAAAAATTTAATCTAAGAATACAAGTGTAGTTGACTCTTTTTAATTAACTGGCGTAGTGTGGCAGTGTACAAAATTAAGTACATGTACTTTTCGGTTAATTGCTCAGTATTATCTGGACTTATTTTTACTACTGACTTTTTAGTTAATTTAGTAATTTTTACTGTAATAAACAGAGTGAAAACTGAAACACCATATTAAATCTTCAAATAGAAATCTAAAAAAACGATTTTCAAGTGAAAAAACATTGAAGAAACATTACATTACTCTAGTTAAACACAGTGAGAGCCAACTAACAGATAACTACCGCCACATAAGGCTACAAAAATACAAATACTGTTTTAATCAATTTAAGTATTTTTTGTTTAGCGTCACATTTAAAATAGAAAAAAAAATTTGTTTATAAACATTTATTCAGTCATACAATTATTTCAAAATTGTTTGGTAACAGTTTAATTAATAGTAAGAATGAAATAATTTGAACAGAAATAAAAAAATAGTATTCTATATTTTCATCATAACATATTTCATTGTACAGAAAAGTAATTATTATTTACGTCATTAAGCATCACTATTGTAGTTATTGACGAATTTTTAGAAAGAAAAACTAATGTGTATTGTAGGAGAAGTTGGCTGTACTGAGGCCGTGGGAACGGGCAGGACGTATGCCGCGCGTTTGCATAAAAGCTCCAATTTACAAAAATGTATTTACAACACACGCGGCAAGAATTTCTGTCGCGGGTTCTCTAGGGTAGGGCAGAATTTTTTTCAGAACGCGCGACATGATTTTTGCCGCGCGTGTGCAAAAATGGCATCACTTGCCTCCGTTGTTTTACAAAACGTGCCGCAAAGAAACGCGCAAGGCGGAAAACCTTGTCGCGCGAGTGCATAAAAGGGGCCTAAGGCACCCAGTTCTTCTACCATTTTGACCGACAGACAAATGGACTGACAGACAAATGCCAAACGGTCGAGTCAAAACTGAGAACTCGCTTGGCTCGTTCAAACAACGTATTTCTTCTCGTGTTGTATGCGCCGACACTGGTGCGTTTGTGTGGGGACATTCAATTTGTTTTAATCATTACACAATGATTCTATTCCCTGTAGGATCGTGGCACCGATTATAATGTCATATTGAAATAATTATTGTGCATATGTTGTCAGCTGTACAGTTCTCAGTAACCCGTCGCTCGTTATTCGATGCGATACCGGGTAAAGTATAATTAGTGTCACTCAAGGGAATGTCACCCGTCTGTTGAAGGACGCGTTGCAATCCGTCAGTTCACCTCTGTGAAGAACGTTTTTAATTAACCTACTCTGTTTCAATATAATTATGTTTGTTGACATCTATGCTGTAATTGAATTATCAGCAGTTCGTTTATAACACACACGCTCGCGCGCTCGCTCGCTTAATGTACAGACACAGATTCCTACAAATATAATTTTTGTTTTTTTTTTACATTAGGCCTATGTACGGTCTCCAGTTTGCTTTATAGTTAATTATTTATCTCAGTATAATAAGTTATTCCGTCTTGCGACTTTGTAGTATCCTAGACCAGGGATGTCTATGTTTGGGGGGGGGGTGCGTCATTGAAATTTTTGTGTGGCGGGGTTGAGAAAAAACTTTGGAAATTATGATAAAATATAAACGTTACAAAAAAAAATTGAATATTGTTCTAAGGCTTTAACCGCCGGTGTCAGTTGTATTTGAAATATCTACCGGGCTTTTTGGCCGTGGTCTAAGGTATACATTCAAACCAAACGTTTCAGCAGCACCACTGGCCGCCATCTTCACTGGATATTCGAGTCTACCTAACTTTCAGCCTTCACCCCAGTACTGTGGACCTGACGTACGACACCCCGCGTTAGGTAGACTCGAATATCCACTGTAGATGGCATTTACACCACGGCCAAACAGCCCGGTAGATATTTCAAACACAATTGAATGTTTATAAAATTTTATGGTATGTTAGTGAAGAATGGAAGCAACCATAGCATTTGCTATTTTTGGCCGTAACCAGTTGTTCGGCTGAAAGAGATATGAGCAGAGCTAAAGTAATAAAAAAAAAAAAAAACAGGCTTAGGTCTTCAGTGGAAGACGCATGGCCTTCGAACCTTATGGTTCTAGCTTCAGAGAAAGTCTTATTAGAGTCGATTCCTAATGAAGAAATAATTGATGCCTTTTCTTTATCGTCATCTCAGAGGAACAAATTACTGTGCCGAATATAAGCCAAAACGATTAATCAAACCAATATTTTCCATTTTTTCTTCTTTATAATACGCTTTGTTGATATTTTGTTCTGTTGCTTTAACAAGCGTATTTTGTCCTATACATATTAATTTCATTCGATTTTTTATTTATTTTTCGTTTAATTTTAAACGAGAATTTATTTGCAAACTGTACTTTTCCTTTTAGTTTTTTTGTAGTAAAACACTTATTAAAATGACATTTTCTTTTAGTATTAAATACCTTTCTTTGAGGAGGGGGTTATTCATAAAGTTTGGGGGGCTGAGTTATCAAGCTCATGGGGGTGGGCACCCCTGCCTAAACACGACATGTTTTGGTAACAAATTCCCATCATTCCGGCTGTACAATGTTTACACATTTTCCGGAACCCAAGATTGCACAATTGATAGAATTCTCATCATCCACTGCTGCTTGTCCAGCCAAAGAATTTCCTCAATTTCTTTTTCCCTCAATTCAATCTGAATTTCTTCTATCCAGGTGATAGGTGGTCTTCCTCTTTTCCTTCTTCCTGGTGGGGTCTAATCCATAACTGTCCTTGGCAATCTTTCCTGTGCCACTGTTTTTGTGTGTCCATACCATTGTAATTTCTTTCATCTTGTTATTTGAATTAGTAGTCTCTGTAATTCCAACTTTGTTGTGTTTACTTACTAAACTGCTACGTGTCATGTTCCGGACAAGGCCTTTCAGTGTTCATGGTGGAAGCACTGAAAGGCCTCGTCCGGAACATGACACGAAGCAGTTTAGTAAGTAAACACGATAAAGTTGTAATTTTTTTGTTTGAATAAAATAAACAATTAAATTTTTTACATTCATTCTGTCCTTAATAAATTCATTTTTAATTTTCTCACGTCTGGATACTCTTGCCGAACGTCTCCAAAAGTCTACTAATTTTGTTCTTGAGTGTTTATTGGTAGTCCAAACTTCTGAGCCGTAAGTCATGGCGTACTTCTCAAGTTCTCCTCATCAGGTGCTAAAAGTCTGGATCCAGTAGGTGAAACTCCTTAGCCAGTAGGCTATAACGAGTAGGTTAATTTCAAAACAGTAATTATACATATTATTGATTGAATAACTTACACATAATACACGATACATATCTTTGGATATTGGATAACTTACACATAATAACTTGTACATAACATACACGACCACAGTACTTCACACTGCTCGGCGTAACAATACCACGTCTTTTTCTTGTTACCCAGCGGTAACCTAAAACCTGTGTTGTTACGCTGAGCAGTAACACAGATGTAATACACAATGGACAGCAGAATGACGACGACACGACAGGTGGGCTCTGTTGGCAGCGTTAAGTTGCGGCGCTATCTGATTGGTGCACAGAGACAATGTCGAAAACCAATTTAAGAGGTGCCCGGATACTTACCCGAATCCAAATTCCCGAATGGACATTTTCCTGAATACCGAGATACTGGAAATCATTTTGCGCGAATAACTTTTCCCCGAATCAATTCACCCGAACGTCCTTTTTCTAGTACAAAAATTAATTTGATTAATATAAACCTTCTATATAAACCTTTCATTTTTTAAATAAAAAAACAAAGCAAACAGGAATCGAAATACATAATTACGTACAAATTTGTAAATTGTCCACTGGTCTTTATGTTGATTGTAAAGTTTACTATTCTCGATTGACATTCTTCTCGGTTGGGGGTATGCTCGTGGGATATAACTGAACAGGACCTTTCAGCACGATTACTTCTGCGCCATCACTGATGTCAACGGTTATAGCTCTTGCTCGGCACTCTCCCGCTCGTAGCCTCCGACAGTCCTAATATACCTTTCCATTGTTTTGTCTCGAGCGAGCAGACACATAGCCATCAAGTACAAGTTTTTTTTTAACCGATTATTTGAAACAAGATTATTATTTTACCGATCATTTTTACAGTTAATTTTGAAACGAGAAATATAAATTAACAATGAATTCACGACAAGGTTATCCCAAACATCCATTGCACAAAAATTTGTATACATCTTGCAAATTACGGTTACCATGGTTACGAATACGTCATTTTTAAAAACTGCTATTCGAGAAAAAGGTATTTTGAGCCTTGTTTAACTAAATACATTTTGTCGGAAAACAGGATATTCGGAAAAATGGATTCAGGATAAAAGTCTTTGAGCGAAATGATTTCGGGTTATTCGTCATTCAAGGAAATGGATTCGGGAAAATCACAGGGAATCCTTTTAAGAACATGTAATTAGATGAAAGACTTCCAGGTGTCATCCTTTTGGCTGAGCCGGTATGAGGTCTGTATCGTCTCTGGTGTAGGTTATGAAACTCAAATCAACTTCTAAGTCAAAAATTTGCTGTATAATGTAAATAATATTTCGGTAACCGGTATATAACCGGTACACATTTTGACTGTATCAGTGTTTTAGCGTGGCTTACGAGCACAATTTATTGGCTTAACTTGACACAACTGTCTGATGCCCGTATTGATCGTTTAGCAGCTCCAATGCGTTTTCGTGAGGTCGTAGCTTACATGTTTAACGTTAAACGACTAATTACCCAATGCTGTTGTGTAGTAATGAGTTGATACAATAAATAATTAAACTCGCATTTATATGGTAACAATATCATTAACTTCACAATTAAGCGTTGTCAGAAATCGTTAAAAAATTACTTTTCACATTCCGTGATTGAACAAACGTGGCGAGTATTTATTTTAACTACACCATTTGGCATTTGTCTGTCTGTCTGTTTATTTGACTGTTTGTCTACATGTCTATTTGAGGTATCTCACAATTTTAGTTCATAAATAGTCATGTAAATTTATGCTAAATACACTTTCAAAAATAGCAATCATTCATGGATCCCTCATTATCTATCATGTTGCCCAGGTATCTAAACTTATTAACTGCATTAAATGAATTATCCTCTATGTATAATTCATATACATTTCTTCTCGTTTCTGATGTATAAATTAGCATGGATTTAGTTTTACTGATATTTATATTCAGTCTTATTCAGCTCCTTGTATACCTCAAAAAGCCGTTGTATTGATCTGGCCATTATCACAACATCGTCAGCGCATGTATACTCCAATCCGTTCTTAGTTCAATCCTGATGTAAACAAACCCACGTGACAAATCTGAAACGCTATTGGTCAAGGGCGTTGACACTGTTCACACAGTAATGTATTACGCGCATGCGCAGAATCTCTGTATAGTCGTGTGAGAGTTAGCTTGCCACTTAAATCAGGGCACGTTGTTTTAAAACTTCCTCCGTATCACTGTATTCTGAATCGAATTGAATTAATATAGAGCTAGTTGAAAGGATATGTTGCCAGTCACAACACAATATTAGCTGCTCGACACAAAACAACTTATTGAAGAGGCGGTAAATGAAACAACGGAGGACAAGTGAAGTCATTGCATGCAGCACATAATCAAGGATGATGATAAGCTATGACAACTGGCCCACATTACCGACGTCGTTGTGGACAATGGACAATCTTATCAATAATAACGCTGACACAAGTCATGATAGAAGTTCAGACACAGACATGGAAGGCATTGAATTACTCTCTGACAGCAACTGATAGTATTCAGTACACTGGGGTAGTATCACACCTTCTATTTTTTTTTTTTTGAAATAAACTTTATATTTTTTTGTTTGTTGCGGTATTTAAACGGTTAATAAAAAAATCCATTAACTGGTGTTATAAAATCTTTCACTGTCGTTTAAACGGTTAATAAAAAATCCATTAACTAGTGTTATAAAATTTTTCGCTGTCGGTCTGACACTGTCACACAAATTTTACATTGGTCAGGACAATTTATTATAATTTCCATGTGTTTATACAGTATCAATATTATATATATACCATGTCTGTAGTCTTTCTGTCAGAGTGACACGTCTCTAATTCAGATAGCAAATAGCGTTTCAGATGTGCCACGCCTGTTTATTTACATCAGGATTAAGCTAAGAACTGATATGCTATACATAATTGGCTTGTCTTATTTAATATTGTTCCTCTCTTATATATGTCATTAATGGTACAGTGTAGCGCAATATTAATGTGGGTGGCCGATAACTCATCACCTTGCTTAACTCCCTCGTGCAAATGATTCACTCAGCATATGCTTTGTATTGCGTCTAAACTTTTTTCAACATAAAGTTGCCTCCTGTTAACTTTATTTCTAATGCGTTGGAGCACGGATGCCGCACAGAGACTGTCTCCAGAAGTCCAGTAGCAATGTACGGAGCCTTCGGGAATTTATTTGATTTATCCTCCACGTTTCAGAGCTACAGGTGACTGTACTGACTAACACTGCAGAGTTAATCATCTTTTTGTTTTTGTCAGTTATTATCCACACATTCAGCTGCCCTATCACCATTTTCCGTGTTCTATTTTTCAGTTGGTACCCTATTTTTTATGACATTTTTGTCAAGATAACTAATTTTTTATTTGGTGTTCTGCCCTAAAGCAGATCTTCAAACGGTAAATCTCTCCAAGCTGTCCTATCGCATGCTAGTCTTTTCGTTTGTACGTAACGTCCTCTGATTTTAATGTTATCTATTAACTTTATTCTTCTACGCTCTCTTCTTTTCCTCCTTCCATGGCAGTTGTAAGCAAGCAGTCTCTCCTTAAACAATAACCTAACTAAAGATACCAAAAAAGCCCTGTTTTTTCTAATACGCAAACCTACTGGCGTATTGGCTCACTGGCAAGAATTGACCTGTTTATTTGGCTCGTTCCAATAACCAGCTGTTCAGTTTTTTCAAAATTTACATGGAGGCTCAAGATAGTAGTTCTCACATTGTCATACACATTTTATATAACTTTCCCTTCATAGCACTGAAGATTGTATTGCGTTTTTCTGGTACATACATTGTAATAGGATACAGACTGAAATGCTCACTTCTAATCTGTTCTGCACTTAATTTGGCTTTTACATTGTCATACGATTGTTTAACGGTAGCGGCTAAAAGCAAACTATGTGCAGCAATAATTAAGTGGCGAAGTCGATGAAATGAACGATGAAACGATTTAATTAAATTTTGATTGCAAAGTTTGTTTTAGTTTGACGGTAAACGGTCAGAAGAGGTGTCAGGTGGCGACAATGTATGCACAGAGCAATTATGTAGAATTGATCTTCCACTGGTATTTGTCCATCCAAAGATCTTCTTCAATTTATTTTTCCCTCAATATAGCCTAGTTTGAATTTCTTCTATCCAGGTGATAGGTAGTCTTCCTGTTTTCCTTCTTCCTGGCGGAGTCCACTCCATAACTCTCCTTGCCAATCTTTTCTGTTGATTAGTCTTAACTTAACCAGAACAACCAGAATAATGCAAAATTAACCAGGCAAAAATTGCTTTCAACAAACAGAAAACCCTCTTCACTTTAAACTCTATCAGCCTAAAAATAAGGAAGAATCTAGTAAAGACATACGTGTGGAGTGTTGCCCTATACGGGAGTGAATCTTGGACAATTGGAGAAAGTAACAAGAAAAGACTCCAAGCATTTGAGACCTAGTGCTAGAGAAGAATATTCAAGATAAGCTGGAGGGAGAAGATAACGAATAAGGAAGTCTTTAGAAGAGCTCAGGAGAACAAGAGTTTTTACGAAATTTAAAATGCAGAAGAACTAAGTTTATAGGGCATATACCACGACACAATGGGTTGGTTAAGAGAATAATAGAAAGAGCACTTGATGGGAAGAATTCACAGAGGTTGTGACCCCGTTTAGACTACATGAAACAGCTTATGGTCGATGTGAGCTACACATCATATTGTGAGTTGAAAAGGTAAGCAGAGAAGCGTGAAGAATGGGGAGCTGCTGCCAACCAGCCTATGGGTTGCTAAACTAGGAGAGAGTCTTAACTAGTTTTTTCTTTTGTATAAAGCCAACCCAAACCAACCAAGTTCTAGATACGCCACTGATATGTATGTGTGAAATAAAAAACTGTGTTTCAGATCTTCTGCTTTGTTTTAGAGTTTAGTAGCCTTATTCTTCACATGCGAAGAGAACTTCGGACAGAGGTACTGCGAAGCTATTTCGCCTTCACGGATTGCGGAAAAACGTATTTTGTATTACGCCGACTTTTGTTGTCTCTTACTTATTTGTCATATTCGTCGTGATATTGTCGCTATTTTAAACACACCTGGGTGTTGTGTATGTAACTATCCCTTGGCCTACATTGTTTGAAGGACGAGTTTGTTCCCTTTCCAGCTCAAACCCTTAGCTGTTTGCTCTTGGCAGGACATTATTTACGCGTTCAGTATTCTCCAGTGTAAATGACACGATACTAGTCGAGCTGTCATACGCAGTGACGTAACTCGGATGGCCGAAGTGTCGTCACTAGGGGGCGATACATTCTAATTGGGTTTTTCAGTTCCCCGGAGTGCAGTCACTGCGCACTTACAGTAACTATATTTAAATCGCGTTGTCGGAGACCTCATCATATATCTTGTTAAATTCCAGATGGAGATGTTTCGGTCAACGACCCAAGGCTGCCAACTGTTTATCGTCTCGTTTTCCCTGCAAAATCCATATACATTATTGTTATCAGTTTACACAGTTGTGATTAAGTTCATCTGTATCATACCGTAGCATACACGGTAAATTTAAGTATTTATTCAATTATTAATAACATAAATACTGGTAAGCTCACTTAGTCGCAGAACTAGCTCACTGCTTTAAAAGAAACACATTTAATATTAAATAAATGTCGTATTTAATATTTACTACGAGTTTTCAATGAAGATAAACAGTAAATTTCCGATTATCCGCGGAAGTGGATGGCGCGATTGCCGCGAATGACCGAAATCAGCGGATAATCCACAACGTGTACAAAAAAGGGCAAAAAGCATAGAAAATTCTTTAATAACATTAGCTGTTTCAATGACTTACTTGACTTAAGTCCTTAAATTCCTAGGTGGAACATAGGGCTTCGACGAAATTTCTCCAGCGTGGTCTGTCCATTGCCAGGGCCTTCACCTCCATCCATGCTTGTTGACACCAGCCAGCTCTCTTTCCATAGTTCTCTTCCAGGTGTTCCTCGGTCTTCCACGTTTGCGGCTACCGTGCGGATTCCAATTTAGTGCCTCTCTAGCGATATTTTCTGGTGGTCTTCTCAGGGGGTGGCCGATCCACTTCCATTTTCTTCTCTTTATCTGTAGTTGGATGGTACTCTGACTTGTGACCTCCCATAGATCTCTGTTCCAGATGATCTTGGGCCACCAAATCTCATTATGTACCTCAGGAAACGGTTTATGAAACTCTGTAACCTTGTGGTAATGTCCTTTGACACTTTTCAGGTCTCACACCCATACAGCAACACCGATTTGACATGTGAGTCAAATATACTGAGTCTTGTCTTCCTCCGTATATGGGGTGATCTCCATACGGGTCTTAACTGTGCAAATGCTCCTTTTGCTTTATTTATACGACTTGTCACATCCCTAAGAGCACCTCCATCCTGACTAACCATGCTACCCAGATAGCAAAATTCCTTAACAATTTCTATAACTCTTCCGCCTAGTATCAAATGAGAATTATTTCTATTGTTAAAACGCATTTTCTTGGTCTTTATGTTATTTATCTTTTAGCCTATTTGTTTTTCTATTTTCAGATCTTTCGATTTAATTTCCGTATCTCGTAGGCTTTCTGCAAGAAGCCACAGGTCATCCGCATAATCTAGTTCCTCCAAACAGCTATTTAAGCCCCACTGAATCCCCCGTTTTCTATTTCTTGCCTCTCGCAACATGCTGTCCAGCGCTATGATAAACAAGATAGGCGACAGAAGATATCTCTGTCATACTCCCGAGTTAACAGCAAAAGGAGCTGTTTCAGTAAATCAGTAAAGTCAGTAGCTGCTAACGTCGCTTTTCAAACTTTAATACAAACTATGTTATCCCGACACTGTCAGGGTTTAAAGACGTGACAATGTAGCCACAAGGTGACGTGACGCGGTATGAGAGGATCGTGACTACTACACCTCATGGTACGACTTGTGTCGGGTTTCTTGTTTTTATAGTAGTGAATATTCAAAACTGTCTCTCACCTTAACGGAGCTTCATAAATTAAAAATATTTTCCAGCTGACCGACGGCGTTTTGGAGTTTATGAAACATAACGTCTGACATGCCTATATCTCTGTGTTCTAGGTATCTAAGATGCTGTTGAAGCATCTCTAACGATACACTAACCATACTGCTGCAGTGAGCACGGTAAATTCAAATTAATGTAGTAGATTAAAAATATTACTAGTCAGCAAATTCATGGAATCGGAAAGTGTAGCGAATTCAAATATTTGGGATCCATTATTTCACAAGATGGTACAACAAAAAATGACATCAAAAATAGGATACAACAGGGAAAAAGGCTATTCGTTTTCTAAATTCGTTACTTTGGTCGAACAAAATGAAACTTCAAACTAAACTGAAAATCTACACAAGTATAGTGGATCCTATTTTAACTTATGGTTGCGAATGCTGGCAACTTTCAGGTAAAGAGAAAAAGATGATAGAAACTGTGGAAATGGACTTCTTAAGAGGAGCGTGTAATATTTATAGGATGCAACATGTTAGAAACGAAGATATAAGAAGGAAAACAGGGTGCGTATTAACAACAGCATAAAGAATAGAATCCAGACAATTGCTATGGTATGGTCACGTAATGAGGATGGAGGAGAAGCGATGGCCAAAGAAAGCATTGACTTACACACCACAAAACAGGAGAAAAAAAGGAAGACTGACAACACAATGGAGAACAGGAATTAGGAGAAGCATGAAGATCGAGCTATTGAAGATGATGCCTGGAAGGATAGGGAGAAATGGCCATCGAAATGCGGGATGCGGCATAGACTGTAGAACCCCTGCTAATAATAATAATAATAATAATAATAATAATAATAATAATAATAATAATAATAATAATAACTAGTGAGCTCTCTGAGCTGCAAAGTCGGTAACTGTTTTGAACAAAATGTATTCATCATTACACAAATTTCAGTATCAGATAATAATTTTCCTATTATCAACAAAATTTGGAAAACTCCAATTTGTAAAATTAACAACCAAATTTTACTATCCAACTCGTTATTTTACACAAGTTTTTAGTAAAATAACAATTTTAAATTAGATATTTGTACATTAAAACACTAAAGACTTATAGCTATTGCACTGTGTTGTAGTTAAACTTATAAACATAATGTCTAAATTGAGAATAATTTATCCTAGCATTAAGATTTATGTTTGCTCACATAGATAATAATTGCCTAGTACCTATATTATGAAGAAGCCGAAATCCGAAACCGGATAGTCCAAGCCAATAAAGCGTATTTCGCCACATCAAATATCTTCAAATCCTTCGATCAAGTATCTTCAGAAACTAAGGATATACAAATCAATAATAAGACCCATCCTAACCTACGGCTGCGAAACGTGTATCCTGAACTCCAAAGCAGCAAACATTATCGATATTTTTGAAAGAAAAATATTACACACACACACATTGCAACATTACAATTTTTATATTTTGTGTATCTGAAGTACTCAACGTAACTATCAAATAACTTACCTTTTAGGTCTTGGGATTTCTGTGTTCGTTAGGTTTAGTCCCTTTTGTTACACAATAAATTTTATGTGAGAAGAGAGGAGAAAGATTTTGTGACGTACGCCACAAATAAAACATCGAGTTATAAAAATTTCTTTAAAATTTGTATTAAAACGCGCATTAAAATTTACTTTTTAAGAGAATCTGTTTTACACGTATTAGTACTCGTATACACAAATACACGTATATATATATATATATATATATTTTTTTTGTGATGTTTTCAATTTGTTTCTTCTGCAAGTAGATAATATTGTATATTCTTTTTTTTTTTTTAAAGAATATACAATATTATCTACTTGCAGAAGAAACAAATTGAAAACATCACAAATTATATAATTACTGCAAGAAACATCGAGTTACTTATATAGAAAATGATATATATATACAAAAATTACACATACATAATAAGAAAAAACAAATAAAATAAACCCTGATATGAACGTGTAAATAACAAATATAAAACTCATATAGAAAAACAATTATAAAAGTGTTTTAAAAACAGTTATAAAATTGTTTGAATTACTTGGATGTCTAACATTACAATATAAAATTCACGTAGGCCCAATTATTTCCAATATTGCAAATCTGATATCAATTAAATATTTATTATACAAATGAAAACTTTATTTGTAGTATTTTAATGAAACATAATATTTACTTTATTTTAATAAATATTAATTATTATGGACCCACTTTAATTAACTAGAAAAATTACTCGAAAAAATATTCCTATTACGTACTTCAATTATATTAATTATTAAAATTTTTGTAATTACACTGTTTACAATTATTTATTTCTTCTTTTATTTACACCATGATTATACGTGTCTAGTATCTTTGTTTATAAAAAATTGTTAATTTTTTCACCTGTTTTTTTCAGTTGGGTTACCGTGGTGTGTGTGTGTGTGTTTTGTTCCTTGATGATGTGTTCCTGGTGCCGGAGTCTGTTGTCGGTTGTCCGTTGAACAGAGCGTCTCCCGTCTTAGAATGATTGGCGTCTGCCCCTTCCTTCAGAATGGAGCGGAGTTATATACTGAAGGCGCGCCGACATGTTGAAGACTGTCACAGACCATTTCAGACATGTACACCTTTGGGTCAGTGCGTCGGTTTTCACACATCACTTTTTTCGTATTTTCGCACTCATCATTAGTGTCCGTGTGCGAACCAATGGAAAGATGAGATTCGTGACATTCTTGTCTTTATTTAGCTATTAATTAACAAAGTAATTAATTATTTTGTTTTATAGTTTTGTTATATTTTTACCTTTTACCTTCAAATTGTACCTACACATGCGTTATTTTGCACGTCTCAAAATGAATCATTCACTTTGCTTTATGTAATGTCATTGTGAGAATTTTTATCAATTAAACATATTTAATTATTTGCATTCTCTGCCTGTCTGTTCTGGAGAACACTACCACAAGTTAAATACATTGTACACATAGACTATTATTTTCTCCCTCGATCAGGTGATGCGACTCACACACACACACGCAGTTCGCCACCCCTCAGTAACGAAGTAACTTATTATTCGCAAAAAATAAAAGGTTAAGAATTGTCCAAGCTCGTCTGTTTCCGTATGCATAATTTTTAAACTATGTAGAACTGTTTATATTTATTTTATATGTACAAATAAATTACCCTGGGCGAATATGCAAATATGTATAGTTTCAATACATATATATGTGTGTGTGTGTGTGTGTGTGTGTGTGTGTGTGTGTGTGTGTGTGTGTGTGTGTGTGTGTGTGTGTGTGTGTGTGTGTGTCTAATATAGATATATTAAAGTAGATGTCTAATCTTAAAGTAGGCCAATAGAGTTGATTATTTACGAGCTACGCTATTTTCTCGGCCTAAGATATCTATCTCTTCAAGTTAAAGACGTATTACAAGTTTTTAACTTGCATAAGGGATTAAAAATATTATAAACAACGGATGAAAGAACGCTCACAGAAAGAATGCCAGATTCAAGACTGGCCAAAAAACTCTGGAAATACAATCTTATAGGACACAGGTGGGTAGACCCAGGAAGAGATGGCTGGATGATCTTTACAGCCGGAAGAGGTATTGTCTTCCCTGTGCCGTTATGTGAAGATGATAATAATATCCGGAGCCTATCTTTATGCTGCTAGTTGTAGATACAGCGCTTACACAGCTTCCTTGTACACAGGATTAACACACTTTTGTTAATACATCGGCCGTAGCTTTTCTGCGCAACATATATTATGCCTTCTTGAAGTATATAAATATTAAACGAGATTCTACATTTCTTTCTTCAATTCATATTATACGTTTATAAATTGTAAATTATGCACTTTTGTGAATATTGTAACAATAAGACTCTTATTGTCCCGTGAAATTCACTTTGGGATCGTCTTCAATTTATAACGATAAAAGTGTTATGTTTCGTTAAATTTCCTAGTTACGTCGTAATTTCGTAACGATCTGCTTGTGTCGTATTTGACCTTGCCAATACCTGTTTACCTGTTCCACTTAAATGTGACTTTCCCGTTTCTAGGCGCCAAATTGTTTGTTCAAAATAATTAACAAATTTTATAATTCCTTCACTTAGCGTAACCGTATCTCTCGCTGCTTGTTGTCGGAGAAATTCAAACTCTACTTTCCCGCGACAGTCTTACCAACCTGTAATTCTTGTAGAAAATGTTTACGATGCTATATTAATGAAGTAAACACATAAATATTAATAATTGAAATAATGAACATGTATTAAAGTAAGTATTGGTTTATTAATGGTCGGTTTTGCTGTTAATAATTACTGAAACATGAAATTATAAAAATATATTACTTTTTTGCTCCGGCTATAAATAAATTGTAACTCAGCGGTTTGCTATGCTGACTTGGGCCTTTCGACTGGGAGTCTATTAATGTTTTCACTGCTTTATTCAGTCAAAAAGTTCTTTTGATTACGGCAAAAAGATTACAAAATGATTTTTGAATGTACAATCCTTGACATCGAGTTAATTAAATATTATGGTCTTTCTTTACAACAGTTTTCTTAGAATTTAAAACAATAGTGAGTTCACTTTACAAACATAGGTTAAGTTAAAAATCGTGTATAAATCTTTTCTTATTTCTCAACGTGTTAATAATTAATTTGAATAATATTTTAATAATGATTATATTATATTTTAATAGTTATTCAGTATTTATAGTGTTTGAATCAAGTTTGGATATTGTGCGTTAATTCTTTAAGTGTTATGGTCAATCTCGTGGGTGTAGTAAAGTAATTTAATATTATACATTATTAGTTCATCGATGTTTGATGTATTATTTTCATAAGTTCTGGTGTTCAAGTCGTCCTTCTCTTATATTGGTTTTATTTCTTATAATTCTCAATTAATTGGGATTTATCTTGCTAAAAGGTTCTGTTAATTTTGTCTTTTCATTTCTATTCGTTATTATTGGTTTTAATTCATCTATTTGGTTAATTTTCTAACTTTTATGGATCGACAATTTTGTCAACTGCCCTCTTCTGATGCTAAAAATGGACTCTTTATTCGTTTATAACGGTTTTTCTCTAATAAAGTTTCGTTGTTATGGTAACCAGACTCCTCTCTATTGGTTAAAAGCATTTTGTACTCATTGTTATGCTTGGGTTTTGTCATTTGGGCTTGGGCTCATTGTCATTGAAGCTTGGGTTTTTGCTCAAAATGACTAAATATTTTTTAATTAAGATATTTTCCTTGTCTTATTACCAATATGATTATTATTATTATCATTGAATAGCTTTTCTGATGTAGTTTATTTAGACATCAAACATGATTGTTGTCTGTTATTTCTGGCCTGTTCTAACATTTGGCTATTATTATTCTTTTTACTTAATTTGGTTATTATGTGGTTTTTTTGCAATTATTTTGTATTTGTATTGTTCCTTGGTTTGTTATTTTATGTTTACTTATCTTTTTCCCTCACTGTTTACTGTTATTTGTGTATATTTTACAATTTTGGTTCACATTGTTTAGGCCTACTCTGACCTATCGTTTTTACATTGTTTTTATTTTAATTTTACTCTTATTACTAAGTTCTTATTGCTTAGTTATATCTAGTTTACACTGACTCCTGATTTATATTACTTATTACAGCTTTTTCGACCTATTAATGCCTTTTATCTTTAAATTTATAACTTTAACATAGGCTTCATCACCACTCAACATAATACAACTTAATGCTTATTTTAACAATTATAACTTTTGCACAGTTCTATAATATTAATATTATCATCTCCTCTTCTTTTGTTTATGCTATCATAACAATACTTATAAACATTTACTATATAATCTTACTATTTAAACATTCATAACAATAACGTCCTTAATAATATTAGGGGATTTTTATCCTGGCTACAAACATACTACTAAGCTACTATCAATTCTTACTATAATAAAAATATTTTGGTTACTCTTATTTTGTTGGTACTTTTTACCCATTAAAATCTAGTGTTAATCAGTGGTTTTGGTGTCTTTACCTATATTTTGTGTTTTACATTTAATTGTTCACTCTCACTTTTATATGAGTTCTTATTTATAATTCTTGTTGTTTATCTCTATTTTGGGTTACACTTGCACTTTGTACTGTTTCACCGTACTTTAGTGTTAATAGTGGTTATTCCATATTATTTATTTTCTTTACATTATTCACTCCGGTGTGATCACCCTTATTATAGAATGTTTATCATTTACTGTTAACTGGTAATTCATTCCTATCATGCACTCTTGGTTCATTTTATTTTGATTATTAGTATATTATTTATTGTATTTCACTTTTGTTATTATCATTCTTTGTATCATGGTCAGTGTGTTTTATTGTTTGTTTATTTCTTTATCATTCTATTCTTACTTATCTAATATTACAATATTTTCTTTGGGCTTGTACTTTCCATGTTTAATGGTACATTTAATAATATTTACTTTGCTTAGTTTGTTAATTCATGTGTTTATTTCATTTAATTTGTCATTGGGCCAATCACTTGGGTTGGGTCATAGTCATTTGTCTCGTATACGTTATAGTCATTACAGTGCTATTTATTAAAATTGTTAATTCTTCTTTAGCTGCATGCTTTTTCCTTTACCTACTTTCTCTGGTATTGGGCTGCTTTTGGTATCGTAACAATATGCTTTTACAAAGTTATGGCGGCCTATGTACTGTCCTGTGGATGTGAATTATGGACGATAACCAAGAAACAAGAAAGGAAAATGAAATGGCGTTTTCGAACTTAAAAGGTTATTTGTAAAAACTACTGTACGGGCTCTTTCAGGCTGTGGTCTTCCATTATTCACAACAGACGTTTCAACCTCGCCATTCGTGGCCATCTTCAGTTTGACAGAGGACTTATAATCGTACTGACAAGATGTCCGTCAGTAACACCACAGTACTGTGGCAAAGCCTGACGCCTTCTGTACTGTGACCGGATTTGCCAAAGTATTGTGGTGTCACTGATGGATATTTTGTCAGTACGATTTTAAGTCCTTTGTCAAACTGAAGATGGCCCTCAATGGTGAGGTTGAAACGTCTGTTGTAAATAATGAAAGACCACGGCCTTAAAGCCCGGACAGTAGTTTTACTTCCATGTTTCATAAGGAAATGGAAGTATGGTCATGGCGAAAAAAATCGTGTTCGAGATAATGGCTGATTCTGATTGTACTACCCTCAAAAAATGAAGAAAAGTAATTTTTCGAAAAGTGTGTGTGTGTGTGTGTGTGTCTGTCTGTGTGTAGAATTTTTTTTCTATGGCAAACGATAACTGCCGCACATTCAAACAGAATCAAATAATGTTTTGCATATATCTCTAAATTGTAGAGTACTCAAGGCATATTTCCTTTAGCAAAGATCGGTTAAGAGAAAGGGGTAGTTTACCTGCAACGTGTTATGTTGCAAACAAGGATATTTTGTTTCTATGACGAACTATAACTGCCGTAAATTCATACATAATTAAATAATTTCTTGCATACATCCCTAAATTGTAGAGGACGCAAGGTCTATTGATTTTGGTGAAGACCTGTTAAGAGAAAGTGGTAGGTTACCTGCAACGTTTTATGTTTTAACAAGGGTAATTTTTTCTATGACGAATGATAACTGCCGCACATTCAAACAGAATCAAATAATGTTTTGCATATGTGCCTGAGTTGTAGAGGACTCAAGAACAAAGTACTTAATTTTGGTAAATAAAGTATCCTGAAAAGAAGGTCATAATAATCCACTGTAGAAAGCTAGATAAAATATCTATAAATGAAAAGGGTAGTTGAAGAGTGAGGGAGTAATTTTTTATAAATAAAAATGATGTTGAAAAGGGAGGGGATAATTTTGTATATGTGTACTACTTTATCGGCAACAAAGAAGTAGTTTGTTGTTAAAATTCCTTCCCGGGCTGTCTGGCCGTGGTCCAATGTTTTCTACAAAACCAGACGTTTCGGCAGTTCGATCGGCCGCCATCATCAGTGAAAGTCGAGTGCGCTAACGTGAGGTGGTATACGTTAGTGACCACAGTACTGTGGTTAAGGCTGAAGAAAGAAGTAGTTAGAAGTAGTTTCTATAGAAATATTTCATTTCGAAAATGATTTTAAATGTAAATCTTAGAAATGGAAGTCATGTATAGTTCTCCAAACCGATATTTTAAGGTTACGACGCCGGGTCGTGAAAGCCTAAGGAATGGACGGAGTTAAACGGTGTTCTAAACTTTATTGTATAAATAATGATACGATAAAGAAGAAGTAAGAGTTTTTAAATTGAATGAGATATTAAACGATTATAAACGACGATGCAAAGAAGAACACAGAGTCAAGACTGGCGAAATAAAATATAAACCTGTAGGATACAGGCGTGTGGGAAAGCCCAGGAAGGGATGGCTGGAGGATCTTTGAAGACGGGAGAGGCAGCACCTTGACTATGCCGTGTTGTGAATATGTTAATGATGATGATGAAGAAGACGTTTATTTCGAAACTTTAGGCGCAGTTTAGCCAAAATTCGATCGGAGAGAAAATGTCAAAACTACACAGCACGGAAACAGTACAACGGACTAACGAGTGTAGGGGGAGTGACGCTATTCTCTGAACACAATGAATGGAAAACCTTATCCATTGAAGAGTTTTAAACGTCTTCTGTGTTTTGTTTAGTAACGGCAAATACGGATACCAACACACAAGTACAAATATTTGTGAGACGTGTCAGCTGTTGCAGCAGATAATGTGTGAAAACAAAATAACGAGTTGCAATGAGAAAAACGCCACCGTGTTGAGACTTTTGGCGCCATTTCAAACAAAACCGTTCTCTGGTCATACCTTTGCTTTTTCATCGTGTTTTTAAAAGTTTTAATTATCGACATTACATTATGTTTATCCTCTGTTTCTATGTTTGTCAGTGGCGGCTGGTGGTTCCACATTTTGGTGATTACAGTTGAGTGGAACCTCACTAATTCGTCACCCACTGATTCGTCTCCCTCTGTAATTCGTCCCCTACTGAAGCTTTTTTTTCTTTGAACTATTAGGGTTTCGCACTATTCTAACACAGTAATCACTTTCCACTAATCCTCAACAACCACGTGATCTGCACTCTACTATAATGCCAGGTGTAACTAAATTCTAACCCGCCCGCTGTTGCTTACATAGGTCCTGCAGATGTTCTAGAATAATTGTCCATTCTTTTGGCGCTGTGCCGGCATAATGTGCGTTGTTAACAAGCACTCGAACAGTATAGATGGTACTTGTCTCTGCGGCCTTGACACAGACAATGGGCTTTTTTGGCTACCCGAGAAACGTGTAGAACTTTCACGTAACTGCGCCAGCCGAGTTTTCGAGAGAGTTATATAAGACACGGCACCTGCCGTAATTTCGTAGCAATATATTATATAATAAAAATGAACGTATGCTAAAATTTAAATATAGGCCTATTTAAAAATAAAGTAAATGATAAAGTTAATAATTGAAGACACCCAACGTAATAGTTTTAATAGCATTTAAATAATATCATCAGATTTATCTTATAAATAAATAAATATGTATATATGTCTAAACAAACACACACACATGTGTGTGTGTGTGGGTGTGTGTATGTTTTTAATATAGATACATATGTTTAATCTTAAAGTAGGCTGCTAGAGTTGATTATTTACGAGTAATGTTATTTGCTCGTTCGAAGATATCTATCTCTTCAAGTTACAGACTTATTAAAAGTTTTTAACTTAAACGAAAGATCAAAAAGAATATAAACAACGATTGAAAGAACGTTCACATAAAGAATGTTCGATTCAAGACTGGCGAAGCAAGTCTGAAAATAGAGAGCTATAGGACACAGGTGTGTGGGTAAACCCAGGAAGAGACGGCTGGAGGATCTTCGAAGCCGAGAGACGCATTGTCTTCCATGTGTTGTTATGTGAAGATGATAATGACATCCGGAGCCTATCGTTATGCTGCTAGTTGTGGATATAACGCTTCCACAGTTTCCATGTGTACAGGATTAATACAGTTTTTGTAATACACCGGCCGCAGCTTATTCAGTGCAACATGTCTTATGCCTTCTTCAGGCGCCCTTGAACTTCTGAATTGTTTGTCCGACAACATTGTTTTTCTGCATCCATCGTAACGGCAATGTGATACTGCGATTTTCTGACTACAATGTAGTGGCATAAACCCATTAATGTAGCGGGACGCTGACTTGGCAGCTTCAAACTCTAGGGAGTGAACAAGAGTATCCGAACCAACATGTCACTAATAAAACACATACCACAGAAAGGCACCATAATGAACATTTGGAAAAATTTGCAAATATACAAACCTAAAACACAAAACAAACTAATACCTGAACAAATACAAATCAATACAAAACACGATACAATTTTCAAAGCACTCAACATAGAAAATACACAAAATACTAATATAGACACCACAATCATACACAATAATACAAATTTAAAGGACCAAAAGCCAACAGGAAACCACAGCAAAAGCCAACCAACACACAAATACCTCACAAGGCTCAATATCAGGAAGGCTGAGGATGGGAACACAAGGCTTCCCGAAACATGTCCCAAATAAGAAGAAACATCTTGAGGTAAAGTCTTTATAAATATTGTATATATTGTGACATGACATAATCAGTGCCTTGCCCTAATTAACAAAAATAGTCATTTTTCAGTAGAGGTCAGAATATGTCACCTCACAGAGTCCACCAATTAAATAGAAAGCCTTTTACTATGTCAGACAATGTAGAAACAAATGAAAGGTACAATACAAAAGTATTGTCAGTAAATATCTTGTAATTTATAATTCATAAATGTAAGAAAAAAAATTGTGCTAGTATAAGAGAGTGGAGAGCAAGGTAGTTAGTTATTTGGACAGAAAAGACTGAAAAAATAACAGTCACTTCAATTACCCCAAGTGTAAACAAATAAACTGAATAAATCGAAACTAGTGTGACACAAACTGTGTCAAAAATGTAATAAGTGTCCGTGCAGTGGGGACAAGATAAACTTATATTATTTTTTGTTGTCATTAGGATTAAAAATGAACTAAAATAGAATTGTATCATTTTTTGGAAGTGTTGTGTAAAGCCTAGACAGTATATTGGTGTTTATATTTAAATATCAAGGCTTATAGATAAATGTTGTAAATTTTATTAGGCCTACAGGCTAGATAAACACTTAAATTAAAAACAAACAATTCTAGAAATAATCAGTTAATAGTGATTCATAGGATTGAAGAATGCTATCAAAGTTATGTTAAATATTTTGTAATGATTTGTTAACGTTTGAAGTTAAACTTGGCCATGAAGGCAATACCTTAGGGTAAAATGTTAAAATATTTTGTTACAGTTATTGTTATGGTACATCCAGGGTTCAAAATAGATAAATTAAATAACAATCTATGTAAATTAGAAAAAATCCTAAAGAAATGAAGCTTAGGGCCTAGGCCAATAATGCAATGTAAAGAAAATAATGTCAGAAATGAGTAGATCAACCACTCAAAGTAAACAAAATCAAAAAAGAATTAAATCCGTATGATAAAAACACTTGATGTAATAGTAATAGTATTTATTAGATTAATTTAGGCAATTACTATATGATGTAATCATTGTACCAGAAAAATAGGTCCAAAATTCAGAACGTTTGAAAGGTGAAAAGTTATCTATTATAATAACAACCGTATATCAAAGAGGTATCAAATTGCATGTCATATAGTAAGAAAAAACATGATGTAACTTAAATTTAATGGGATTTAAAGTTTAAAAGGGAGTATTTTTGTATACAAGTGTAAGAATATATGATCCCAGTGACACCAGTTAGGTGACCTACAGTTCACCTACTTTAACCGATCGGAGGCCACAGATTCTTGGTCTAGACCGTTGATGAAGGAAGAAAAATTATTATTCCATTATTAACTATCAGAGAGTGTAGATGAGCTAAATAATACCAAGAAAAAATTCAGAAGTGGAATCAACATATTGAGTGGTAAAACTAATTGACCGATGTCTACAAAATGAGAAAGTACAACTATAAAAGAAGAGGATAAATTAAATTCTTAAACCAAACGACGAAAATAAAAATAAGAAGAAAATACAATCAACCAAATTGAACCTAAAAATCTGAGTACCTACATTGGGTGATATTTGTCCAATTCATGTAAACTAGTCACGACCACTACACAACAGAAAGTTAAACTCAACAGGCACTATTAAACCAAACACAAGTGCTAACTAAAAAAAAACTAAATATAATACAGTGAAAACACAAAAAAATTTATTTATTTTAAAAAGAAGTGAACAAAACATTAATTCGTGGCGTCTCGGTAAAGTATACGGACGGCCATTTTGATTTTTCAACTCCCTTGCGTAGTGAGACAAATTATTCGCCGTTGTCCGGCAAACAAACTGTTCACGTATTAGTTAGTAAGATTTAATTTATAGTTTATTGTAATGTACAGTATAGTACCTATTCTTTGCATTTCTGACTTTCTTCAAAAGAAAGAAGATTTGCAGCTTCAAAGAATCCAAACCCTGAGATATACTAAAAAGTAAAGTTATTAACAATTTTAAGAATTATATAAAGACATTTTAGAATCGAAACGAGCACAAGAGTCGATACGACTCAAACATAGTTCGACATAAACGTCGATATATTGAATCAAAGCAGTTTATTGGGAATTTAATTCGTCTTGTTATTTGTAGAATAAGCTTAATTTTCAGGAAATGTATAGCTAGCAGTGAGGAGTGTGGATATACGGACTACATGAATTGCACACACTGCAAAGAGAGACATAACCTACAACGAAACTGCCTGCGTCGGAGTCGACGGTCAAAGTAAACAAACAATTACCGGAAATATTTCAAGAGAGGGACCCAGTCTTACTCTCTCTCTCTCTATCTCTCTCTCTCTCTCTCTCTCTCTCTCTCTTTCTCTCGACAGTGCAAACCGTTAAAGACAACCACCGCTAATTCTCAAATCACTTTACATTCAAATAACAACCGAAGATTGATAAAAATAAAAACTTAATAAATACAATCAACTCGAGACTACAGATTACTACTAAATCTACGTCCCATTAGGACGAATATTACATAAATGGCTTCCAAACGTGGGGCATTATTATAAACCGGAAAACTCAATTCGCCGTCCATCATACGACGAATATTAGAATATATATATAACAATTTAGCTCTTTGTGTCTCCCGTAAAAGCCCCACTTTGTGATCGTCAATTTGTAACGATAAGTTTCGTGTCGCTTTTCAATACAACTGGATCTTGTTTCTACTGCGAAATAGCCTCACTATGCGTCGTCAATTTTGTAACGATCTGTTTGCGTCGTCTTATTACCTCGCCAATACCTGTTTACCGGTTCCAAGTAGATGTTATTTTCCCGATTATAGGCGCCAAATTGTTTGATTTAAAACAATTAAAATATTTGAATTTCTTTCTTCGGGGGCAACCGTATCTCTCGCTGCTTGGATTCGACTAAATTCGAATTCCTCTTTCACGCGGCAGTCGTGCCAACCTGTAATTCTGGTAGAAAATTTTCACGGTGCTACATTAATGAAATAAACACTAGTTAAATAAATATTAGTTATTGAAATAATGAACAGGTATTATTTTGCGTATTGGTTTTTTAATTATCAGTTCTGCTTGTAATGGTTATTAAGACATGAAATTATAAAACTATATTACTTTTTTGCTCCGGCTATAAAGAAATTACAACTCAGCGGTTGGCTATGTTGATTTGGGTCGTTGATGACCACTCTAAGATGTCTAATTTATTTTATACAGACGTGTGATCAGTCAAAAAGTTCTTTTGATTACGGCAAAAAGATAACAAAATGATTTTTGAAAGTACAATCCTTCACATCAAGTTAATTAAATATTATCATCCTTCTTTACAACAGTTGTCTTAGTATTTAAAGCAATAGTGAGTTCAGTTTACAAACATAGGTTAAGTTAGCTATCGTGTACAAATATTTTCTTATTTCCCAAAATGTTAATAATTAATTTGAATAATCTTTTAATAATGATTATTGTATTTTAATAGTCATTCAGTGTTTTTAGAGTTTGAACCAAGTTTTGGATATTGTGCGTTAATTTGGAAGTGTTGTGATCCTTCTCGTGAGTGTAGTAAATTAATTAAATATGATACGTTACAATTTCATTGACGTTTGGTAGATTATTTTCATAAAGTCTGGTGTTCAGGTCTTCCTTCTCTTATTTCATTGGCTTTATTTTCAGTAAGTCTCAATTAATTTGGATATATCTTGTTATTATGTTCTGTTAATTTTGATTTCTCATTTCTATTTAGTATTATTGGTTTTAATTCATCTGTTAGGTTTATTTTCTAATTTTTTATGGAGCGACTATTTTGTCATCCGCCCTCTTCTGATGCTAACAATGGGCTCTTAATTCGTTTGTAACGGTTTTTTGTAATAATATTTTGTTGTCATAGTAACCAGACTCCTGTCTCTATTGGCTGAAAGAATTTTGTACTCATTGTTATATGGTTTGAGTTTTTGCCCAAAATGAATAAATATTTTCTAATTAGGATAATTTCTTTGTATTATTATCAATATGGTTTTTATTATTATCATTGAATAGCTTTTCTGATATAGATTAATTAGATATCCAGCATGACTAGTTTCTATTATCTCTGGGCTGTTCTAATATTTGGCTATTTTTGTTCTTTTCACTTATTTTGTTTATTATGTTGTTTTTTGCCATTAGTTTGGGTTTGTATTGTTCCTTGGTTTGGTATTTTATGTTTGCTTATGTTTTCCCTCACTGTCTACTGTTATTTGTTTATATTTTACAATTTCTGTTCACTTAGTGTTAGGCCTAAATTTGCCTATCATTCTGACATTGTTTTCTTTAATTTTACTCTTATTACTAGTTTTTTATAGTTTTCTTTTAGCTAGTTTACATTAATTACTGATTTACATTCCTTAGTATAAGACTATTACAGCTTCTCTGACATATTAATGCCTTTTGAATTTAAATTTATAACTTTTATCGTGAACTGTTTTTTATGCTTTCATCACCATTCAACATAATACAACTTACTCTTAATAGAAATTTTAACAATTATAACATTTGCACATTTCTATAATATTATATTATCTTCTCTGCATTTCTTTATAACATCATTACAATACCTTCAAACCTTTAACATAAAACTTTAGTATTAAAACGTTCATTTCTTTTTTAGACCTCCTTTTCTTTTATACCATATTATTGCTTTAAAGTTTGGTCTAGCCTTTTAACTATTGCTAACAATAATACTTTGAATAACATTAATGTATTTTTTATACTAACAATATAATCTAATGATATCTTATCTACTAGTGTTATTAGTTCTTTTTCACCACTAATCTCTATAATTGCTCACTGATTTTGGTGTTTGTATATATATATATTTTTTGTAGTTTAATTTTAATTATCCACTTTCCTTATGCATTCTCACTTTCATATGGTTCTTGCTTATAATTATTGTTGTTTATTTATATTTTGGGTTACACCTGCACTTGTACTGTTTCACTGTACTTAGTGTCAATAGCATTATACACTTTTATTTTGGTTTATTTGTATTAATCACATTGGTGTCCTCACCCTTATCACATAGTGTTTATTAATTAGTATCTATTTGTAATTCACTCCCTATTCAATATCATGCACTCTTGGTTCACTTTGGGTCTATGACTATTTTGGATTATTAGTCTTTCTTTATTATATTTTGGTTTTGTTATTATAATTCTCTGTGTCATTGTCTGTGTGTTTGATTATTTGTTCAATTCATTATTATTCTATACTTACTTAGCTAGTATTATAATATTTTCTCTTTCGGTTTGTACTTTCTATTTTCAATGATACATTTAATTATATATACTTTTCTTAGTTTATGGGTTTATTTCATATAAATTGTCATTTGGCCAATCACATGGGTTGGGTCATAGTCATTTGTCTCGTATACGTTAAATTCATTTTAGTGCTTTTTATTTAAAATTGTGAACTCTTCTTCTTTTCTCTGCATTTAGCTGTATGCTTTATACTTTGTATTTAATGGCATATCTTCAATTGTATTGGGCTGCTTTTGGTATCGTAACAATATGCATATATGTACACACACACACACGCGCGCGCGCGCGCGCGCGTGTATATATATATATATATTACTTTATTAATTCAAAAACTTAAGTTTTGCTTAATGTTACCAAGTATGCAGGTTCTTAAGCTTTCACGTCTCGGGAGAGGTGTCTAAAGCAACTAAATAACGCGACTACTTAGACAAACGAAGTAAGGGGAAGAGAGATAACAGGGTAGATAAACGCTGTCCGGCCGGCACTGAGTTTGTTCTATGAAAGCACCGGCAAAACTAAATTGTATTACCTTTTGTGTTCACTGCACGGTACGTTAACTTTTCATTGGTTGTAGATGTAGCGTCAAATATGTTTCATACCCTGTCCGGATTTCATTCGATACGTTAATAAATAGAGGAGTTATTTTATTTAATTAATTCCGGTACACAAGCACTAGGTATACACACATATGGAAACGGACAAATTATGAACAACTTGATGTGTCTTACTTTAGAATCCTAAAGATGATAAAATACTTATGTATAACTAAAAAATTAGAGAAAATTACTGTCTATACGCATACAAAAGGAATTTTACAGTATTTTTTACCCAACATTATGCAATGTTCCGCTGCAGTGTGTGTGTGCGTGTGTAATTTACTACGTACAAATGTCACTATTTTGTGGAAGTGTTTTATGTTTTCTTGTTTATAAAAAAATTTTGAAAAATGTTAAATTACTTAATTTTTTTATTAGATATACTATTTAGATTAGATTCACTATATACTATTTAGATAATTATTCGATTTTAGATTGAATATACATACTACTTTTGTTTATTATATATTGACAATCTAGTCGGGAGGTGCGAGCAGTAAGAATACCGTACAATATGACATGTTGCCATCCAGTGATGATGTCACTCCATTAGTTAATAATACACAATGATGTTGGAAAAAACTAAGTGAAGCAGGTAATTATATTAATGTAATTGAATACAGCTGTTGTTAGCATAAAATTAATTGTTTCAGTTAACTACGAGGGCTATTCAGATAGGAAGTTCCGATAGAGTATTAAAGGAAACTAAGAATATATTTACAAAACATTTTTATTGCTATTTAAAGTAATACACTTTAAGCTGCTTTTTTATATAGTCTCCGTCATTTTTGAAACACTTCTCATAGCGAGGCACCAGACGTTGTATACCTTCGCCGTAGAAATTTCCCGCCTGTGATTTGAACCATGTATCAACAGCTTGCTTGACATTGTTGGTCACCAACAAAATATTTATCATGCTGAAAAGGCACATTTGCTTGGTGTCAGGTCTGGGTTGTAAGGCGGATGATCAAATTATCGCCAGCCAAACGTTGTGAGGAGACGTTGCGTTGCATGGGCAGTGTGTATGTAGTGTCACGATTCGTCGCATTGTCCCACGTCGCTTACTCTGTTCGGACTAAGCAAAAAAGCTGTATCCATATTGGTACCATTGAATCGCTCACTGCATCTCATCCATAAATATCGAAAATATGACGGTGAATTTCAATTGTTTTAATGTATTTTGCGTCCAAGAATCGAATCACATACCTATTTTTGCAGGTGGTGGGCGTCTCGAATTTCATCGACATTATAAACACGTCCTGCGAAGCGTACGGTTACACGAGAGTTTTTTCCCGGCCGTGTGCGTGCGGTTGGGAAAAGCAATGAACGCCGCCCGGGGCGCCGCGAAGTTAGGGGCGCCAAGCGGAACGAAAAAATGTTTTACGATCGGTGATTTAGAATAAATTTTCTGCGTGTTCCCAGTTTACTAATTATAGTAAAACTATGGATTACCACAACAACAAATTTACAACAGTATCGTAAGTTTTTAAAAACTTAAAAACCAATACAAAACAAATCTTACGAGAGGCAGGTGGGAGGAGAGCGCCAGGGCGGCAATGAAATTGGTCACACGGACGTGGAAAAACGCACGGTCTCCAACTCTGCTGCGTTTTTAAGGTATCCCACATCGACTCGGAACCTGCTGCGTTTTTAGTGCGTTTTTAACACGCACGAGGGTGGTCACACGGACTCTTCAGAAATGTCTCTAAAATAGTTTCTGTTTATTTACTTGTTATTATGTTAATTAATTTTGGTCTCCATGGTACTGTTGACATCTTTATAAAAAATATTTAATGTAAACAATTTTCTTAAAGATTTATTTACTACCGATAACTAATGTTTTCTTGAATCTAAACACGGACGCTTCTGTGCAGTTACGTTTTAACCTTTATATATACATCTAACCTTTATAGCCAGAGCTGTAGGGATGCGCCTCGGAGACGTCCCAACGCTGCCGTCCGACTATAAACCGCCTGTGTGACTACACTTCCGTCTGTGCACTTACGAGAAAAAAACGCACGTGTGACCACTGTGAGGTTTTCCAAACTCCACGCGCGTGCACGGCCGAAAAAACGCTCGTGTATCCGTACTCTCACTCGGTGTACAACTGTTTACAAATGACGTTGTTGGCTCGACAACGAATCAACAAACTAGCCGTGCATGCGCAACATTGTGACGGCATCGATAACGCGGCAATATTTATAAACAAAAAATTACTTTGTGAATAACCCTCGTACTTACACTTTGTCGCATACTGAATACGAGAACTAACATCTTTTGAGTGTTGTAAGATTCATATTTCATGTAAACACCAGTTAATTTTCAAATATATCTGTCTGTTTATTTATTGTTTAGCGACTGTTCGAATTTTACGTATCACGCGTGTTTTGAAAAAAAATCTACAAAATCAAACACCGTCTACTTGGAACCAAACATCGTCCAAATGGAAAAGACACACAGAAAGAATATCATATTTAAGTCTGGCCAAAAACATGTCTGCAAATGTAAGCCTATAACATACAGGTTTGTGGGGTAGACCCAGGAAGAGATGGGTGGAGGATCTTTGAAGGCGGAACACCCAGCACCTTGCTTATGTCGTGTCGTGAAGATGATGAAATAAAACTAAGTTTATGCTGCTTGGAGTTGTGTGGCCTCAGGAGCTTCGGCATAGAATTACCGACATATCACAAAGCAGGTTGTAAATACGTTTAAAGTATACCCATGATTCAAACGTAAATTTTCTGTGTATGTTGTGCGTGGAATAAATAACAGGTTTCTTTAGAAGTTATCTGCAGTTTATGTAATTAGTGTGGTGAGTGAATGGAACGATGAAGCAACATTTACTGCTTAGAGTATTAGTTTATTTTTTGACAAGAAACTTCTAGTAGAACACGAAGTAGTCAGTCTCAGAACTTGCAGGCACAAAGTAATTAACATGAAGAGGCTACGGTGTTTTCCCTCCTGTGGAAGACCACAAACATCATTATAATTGTTAAACGTAAGAAACCGTTGGAAACTACCAACAATCGAGCGTCTCATATCCTGTCCCTGATGGGTGACATCATTAGTAAGAAGTAGTTTGGATTTCGCCAGAGGTTTGCCTATGTTGTTTTATGAAGACGATGATGACGACGACGATGATGATCAAATATTGTGCTGTGCTTGGATTATTCGTTTAAACAAGGTCTAGCGCCAATGGAAATTCACAAAGAAATGGTAAATGTGTTAGGAAATGCTGTGCCTTCAGAGACAATAGTTTGTGATAGTTCATTGGAATTTAAATTAGGTCACACAAGAATTGAAGATGGTACCCGCAGTGGACGCCCAAAAGTGTGCAAACAACTGCAGATGTCATTAAAAAGTAATTAATAAGGGCTGTAGATTAAAACTGGACAACACTGCTGAGATCATAGGCGTCTCACGTTAGCGTGTCTATCACATTTTAACTCAAGAATTTGGCGTTTAAAAAGTTTCTGCAAGATGGGTGCCTGATGGTGGGGTGCATTGCGGGTATCATTTTTATTGCTTGTACGAACACGTTTAAATTAAAGTGTAGACTTACAAACCATAATTTTTTATGGTTAATTAATAATTTATATTTACCAACCGTGAAAGCCTTAGACAGAATTTATCAACCATTGTTTCTTTCCGAAGACGCACCACCTCCATTGTGCTATATATTGTTACACAATTATAAAACGTTCTACATGTTTCTCAGCTATCCCAGCAGAGTCCAGCTGTAATGTTTGTGTGCGTACGTGATATTAACATGCGAGGCAGAGTTACGTAATACGGAACATTCTCGTACATCGACAGTGTTGTTCGACAAGCTTCTCAACTAGCCCAACGGTGCGTGTTTCTGCCAAGACCGCGCTGAAGTATCCTCTAGAATTTTCAAGTGGTTGTTAAGGTCGCATATTATGGAACCCGTCAGACTATAAATACCCGAACCAGCCGCTTAGTTTTCAGTTTATGTCGGGAGATTATTTACACAGTACGACTCAAGTGGTGAATTAGTGAAAAGTGAATTAGTGCGGAATTATTTATAGTTGACATTGTTATCTGTGTGGATAGATTAACTTGAGTTATTGTACGAGTATAATCTTGTTGAATAACGTGTTGGTTACAAACTGTTAATTGTGATAATTGAAGCTGGTTTTTAGTGACTTTATTGGTGTCTTGTGTTTTGTTTTCCACTGGACCATACGACGATCAAGGAGACCGTCGTAATAATATAGTATAACAAATGTTTGTGCAAATTTATATGTAATTTAATTTGTAGAGTATTGTACTCATACACTCTCTATACCATTACTAACAACGTGTATGAATAATTGGGGTGTAGGTGTAATTATAATAACAGTAACTCTTTTTTTTACGAATTCTAATATGCTTCATTTATTATTTGAAACAAACAAACAAAGATATTATAATATTATGAAAATCATGATTAATACGCCATGTGATCTTCATTATCGATGGTTTCAAAGTGTCTTTACTATTCGTGTCAACATTACAAACATATCTTAAATTCTAAATATTATATTATTTATTGTATATAGACTTCTCGTCAATATGTTAATGTTTCTTGCTTGCTCAGTCTAAATGTGTGCTTATTTAAAAGTTATTATTGCATTCTTATTCTATCTTTCTTAATACCTTTGTATGGCTTTAAAAAAATCATTTTAGCAAATTTAATTTATTACTATAAATGATTCTATGTTATGTCCTTTACGAAAAATAATTAAATACCCCTTTTCTTGATTACATATTAATTATATTGAATTTTATTTATATCTACATACTTATTATTATGTTTACAAAAATTGTTTTGACTTTTAGAGTCTCTCAATGTCTTTCTCTTTGAAAATTATGTATTGGTTTTTCGTCACCTTAATTTCTGTAGAGTTGTCCCATGTCCTCCAGTGATTCCTTCGGTGTTCTCCTCCTGGATGTCCTCTTGTCCTCACTGCTCGTCCTCTCGTCTCTCGTCCTCCACGGTACATTGACTGCTGTAGACTATGATGACATGTTACTCTGGATCTGTAGCCGTTATTATAGAAACGTCTCCAGTCCTCTGCATCTTCTCCCTCTGCTAGTCGTGCTCTCGTACTCTCTCAGGCGTTGATGTTCTTAGATGTCGACTGCTTGTTGACGTCCGACGATTTCTTCGTTACGGTATTTTTTTTATTATTGTTTTTATTACTTCAAATAAAAAAAAACAATACCGTGATACTTTATGAGTTCAGTTACAACATCGTACTGGTGTTAGATTTTTAAATCTAACTTCGTCCAAAATAGTTTAAAAAATTCGCGTTACGGACCGGCGTAGCGTACCGCCGCGACTATGGTTTGTTAAGAGAGAGCGATTAGCTCTCCTGGGCTTCTATTTATATCCACACAGAAAACTGCACCTGTCGATTCAGGAATCAGCCTGTCGACATTTGAAACATGGTGTGACAGGCCCCACTTTCGTCTCATTTCACATAATTGCACTTTTTTGCCAATCGCACTGTTTAACGCGGATTTCACGTTGCTAAAATAGCATCTCATTTAATGACTTATGAGATGTGTGCAATTATCATGATGCTCACACTACTAGTATAATTATGATGCATTAAAAATCGCACTGTACTCGCATTGATTGTCCGAATTACGTACAATTCGTACTGCACTCGTGTCAGATTTTTACATATTTTTAGAAGTTTTTACCTTCTCACTAACATTTATGGGTTTCTTAAAATTAATTATTTTTTTAATTTGTCATTTACTTGAGGGGTGAGATTGCAACTTTCAGGATCAGACGGGCTTCACGCACACACATTATTTACTTGTATACACACATGCAGTGGTAATCGCGTGATGTTTGCCTGTTGGTTCCTGCTTGAAAATCAGCTTCCAATCTCACACCTGCTCGTCTATTATATATTATTGAAATTAACTAAAATATTTACAATATATTATGTATGCGCATTACAGCCTTTGCTTGTATTGTCGCAGTAGTGCTAATGTTTTATAATATAATTTTAAGATTAAGCCTACTAGAGGAACAGAATTTTTCCATAATTGCCTTTTCTATACAAAGTCTTTACATAAAAAAAAGTAAGAAGTCCGTATATAAAAGTGATGACAGAAGTCCGTCCCTCTAGTAGGCTTAATGTCAATAACCCATCACTGACGTCTTTTAAAGAAATTCTAATATAATTTTGTTATTAACGTTTTTATTATATTATATTTCTACACGTGACTAACCTTATTTTTGAAATGTTCAAGTAGTTAAAATAGTCTTTGTTATACCGACCCCGCTGTTAGTACCCTGAACGTTTTTCTTTGGTACACGCAATCCCTTATTCCATCAACTTTTAACTCTCTTCATGAACTCTCCTCTCTCTGTTCGTCTGTAACACATGTTTATTATCCCCTTTCCCTCGCCTTTAGGCTTTTTCTTTCTTTTTCGTTTTTGTTCCTGTAAGGAAGGTAAGAAGAGATAGGTGTTTTAGGTCGAAGATTTCCACACGTGTAGAACAAAACTTGTTGACATGTACGTTCCAATGAAAATTTCTCTGAATATTATTTCGCTGTTAACAGATTCCTGTTACCTTTACCTGCTAACGTTACAGTAATATGCACATAAAGAAACCATGAATTTGCTTATCTAATTTTGTTATAAAGTTAGGCGTTAGCCTTCAAGTTGTAAATAATGTCTGAATAATAAAGTTATATTCAAATACGTTTGAAATGTTTTTGTTCAATGCCGTTACGTGTTTGTGTCACGTGTTCATTAGGTTTGGTTGTGCAACACATAAATCCTCTCTGTAATTCTCTAGAGACTTAATACAATACGCAGTAGTCTACATGTAACGATTTTACGATATTGTATGTAACACGTTTTAGCAAACTAATAATATAAAAATGGTTTCGTTATTGTGCCAAAACTCTGCCACCGCTACGAGATTACGAAGCCAATGCAAACATTCGGCTGTTTGCCCTACGCTGTTATTTTATTGTTTGGCTAACCTTTGAAAGTATTGGTTTGGCTACATAATATCAGGTTAGTCAAACAAAGATGTAATACAGCTCGTCTACTGAAAGATGTTCTTCGAACTTTACGGATACGTGTCTCTAACGTACTCATTATTCATCCCTCCTCCTCAACCGATCATCACCATTAATGATATTTACACTTTCATACAGTAATAGTTTTATCATATGTAATTTATAAGGTATCTTATCCTTGAAAATTAAATATTCGTACTTCACTTGATTTCAGCACAGCAATTTTAAAAAATTACCCCTCCCCCCCAACTACCCACTTCATTTATAATGATCGCAGTTACCATTTTATAGTGGATTATTATGATTTCATTTTCGGGGCACTTATTTATTAAAATTAAGTACTTTACTCTTGTTAAAACACAAAAAATTGCAGGTAAACTACCCCTTCCTCTTAACCAAACATTCTGGTTTTCTGGCAACAAAATTATTTTACTTTTAACAATTACCATTGTTTGAAAAAGTTTTAATAAATTTTTAAGTACTTTTGTTAAAATGTAAAATATTGCAGGTAAACTACCTCTCCTCCTTAGCCGATCTTAACCAAAATCAATAGATCTTGAGTCTTCTATAATTAGGGCACATATGCAAAAAATTATTTTATTCTTATTGAATTTGCGGCAGTTATCGTTTGCCACAGAAAAAATTCTACACACAGACACTATTTGGAAAATAAATTATCTTCATGTTTTGAGGGCAGTACAAACAGCATCAGCCCTTATCTCGAACACGATTTTTATTTTGCGATCACCATACTTTTATTTCCTTACGGAACATGGGAGTAATAAACAGCAGTGCAGTGTAGAGTGTAGAGTGAATAAGTGTTGTGCGCTTAACGAATTGTGTGAAGATAATTAACAATAAACCAATTAACAGACACACTATAAGTAATTTATATTACTGTGAAAATTGGAATAACTATTAATAACTAATTATTTTAATATTAAATCAATTTTAATGGTATTTACTCAGCTGACGAAGTAATTAGCTATGCAAACACATGCAGTTGAAAATACGTGGTTTGGAAACGTGTAGAAACCGGAAATTCATGTCCTACACAAGGTCAATTTTCTAGTAAAATCTAGAACATCTTTATTATTATTACGGCTGTACAATGTTTACACATTTTTCAGAAGCAAAGATTACAGAAGTGATTGAATACTTATCTTCCACTGCTGCTTGTCCATCCAAAGATCTTCTTCAATTTCTCGTTCCCTCAATATAGTCTGAATTTCTTCTATCCAGGTGATCGGTTTCTTTTTCGTTTCCTTCTTCCTGGTGGGGTCCATTCCGTAACTCTCCTTGGCAATCTTTCCTGTGTCATTCTTTTTCTTTGTCCATACCATTGTAATTTTTTGTTTGGATAAAATCAACAATTGAATTTTTCACATTCATTCTGTCCTTAATGACTTTATTTCTAATTTTCTCACGTCTGGATACTCTTGCAGAACGTCTCCAAAAGTCCATCTCTGCTGTCATTAATTTTGTTCTTGTGTGTACATTAGTAGTCAAAACTTCTGAGGCGCAAGTCTTCTGTCAACTACTTCGAACAATGGTTTTAAATATTTTGGTTTTTTTTTCTGATGTAATTTGCTTATCCCACAGGATTCCATTTAATGTTGATATAGCTATCTTTCCCAAATTAATACTGGATTGTATTTCTTTGTCTTGTATTCCACTGGCCGTAATTTTCTCTCCTAAATACTTGTATTTCGCTGTACATGAAATCTTCCTCATGTCTTCCTCCAATATCAAGTCGTAATGAAGGTCACCTATTGCCATGTATTTTGTTTTATTCATATTTACCTCTAGTCCTCATTTCTGATATTCCTCTATCAATTTTCTAATCATGTACTCTATGTCTTCAAAATCTTGAGCCAAAAGTAATTGGTCGTCAGCAGCCTGGCTGTCAGATAAGTGTCATCAGTAAATCCAGAACGTCTTGATTTGCAAAAATGACGTCATCTGTGTAGACCTATAAAAGCACGGGTGGGTCGTGAGTTACGCAGACTTTCACAGTCTCTCATAGTCTATAATAAGCAGTCTTTTGCAGTCTTTCATATGGCACAGCCTCTGGCAGTATCTAATAAGGAGTCTCTAACTAATAGATACTAGTAGTAACTAATTATTTTGATATTAAATAAATTTTAATAGTACTTATTTAACTGACCAAGTAATTACCTTTACAAGAACGGGCAGTTGAAAAAACGTGGTCTGTAAAGATCTAGAAGCCTGAAATTCATGTCTGCCAACACGTGGTCGATTTTCTAGTAAAATCTAGTACATTTGACTTGTAAAAATGACGTCATGTGCGTAAATCTATAAAACCACGGGTGAGCTGTGAGTTAGGCAGTCTTTTACAGTCTTTCATGTGGCAGTCTCTACTAGTCTCCAACAAGGAGTCTCTTGGAGTCGGAGTGTATCGTCGAGGGAGCGGCTGAATTAGACCACGAGAACAGGGACGGAGTTTGAGATCTTCAACGACCGATGGCTGTCAACGAGTACTGAATCAAAAGCAACTTGGACGGACACAACGCCGACGAGGAAACCCTGAGATCGAAATCCCACCTTAAGGGGACAACGGCCGGTGTTGAAGCAGAAGCAAGCCCGCGAGTTCGTCCGGACTGATCCAAATCAACCGAAAGTAAAGTTATAAAACTTTTTATAAACTACGAAACACTTAAAGACTCTTTCAAATAGCTAATTATCAAATATTTTAAATTTATATATATTTTCGAATTCAAAATATGCACGTATAACGGTATACCCTTTATATAAAAAAAGAAATAACCAATAAATCAGAATTTTATTTATCCAAGAGCAGTCAGCTCTCAAACCTGTTACCTTACAATATTGTTACGACATTGCAGGACAGTCTACGCGTTTGTCGAATGTTCCAGTGGAATCCGGCTGTAATGTGTGTGCGTACGTGATTGTCACCTAACCTCACAAATGAAAACAACACGTATTTTAGCTTTGCATTAAGTAATAGGACAATTTACAATTAGTAGACTTCTTCTTTTTCACATCGTAATATATCGATACAATCGCATATTATATAAAACGTCGAAAATGTACTGCATGAGTGGATAAATGTACAGTTCCGATGCCGCTAAATAACTTTTGTTTAACCTATATACTTGTTACTATGGCAATTAATTCTGGCTTCCATGGTGTTGTTGACATCTTTAGTAGTAGTGTTTAATATATTTCATTACTTATTCATTGCATCATCAGAAATTCGTATAAACATAAATTTCATAATCGTTTAAGACAATTACAAAATATATATACGTATCTGCAGGGCCTATATAAAATTACAAAATATATCTGTCTGTTACTTCACAGTATATACCGCCACCTTGCCCTTGGTCTCCCTACATTTCTTGTTCCAAAGGCTCACTATGCCTACTATGGCATATATAAGGCTCTATATGCTACTTTAGGTAGCCGCCTATCCTCCATTCCAGTCGATAGTTATGAATTGTGTCGTTTGAAGACAATGTCTATACTTCACTCCTAATATCCTCATTACTCAAACGATCTCGCCTTGTACTGTACAACCCTCTGTTTGTCTCATAAAACTCATTTTTAAACTTTGGATCCGGTTTATAATCTTCCTTCTAGACATTCGTTATTCGCACCCAGACATTAATACAGGCACTGTCATTGTTTTACAAAATACAATTCTTGTTTATTTCTCTCTTTTTTCCAGTTCCTCCTCAATTTTCTAAGCTACGCAATAACTTTGCTAGGCCTACCTTGACGTTGTTCTCACGTAGGATTCAGGAAGACTAAAACCCACACACTTTTATCGATATCTGGACGATACCTTTGTTATCTGGCCTCACGGTCACGAAGAACTACAGGCTTTTTTAAACCATGTAAAATCAATACACAATTCAATTCAGTTTACACGGAAGTGGAAGGGAATGCTGAAATTTCTTTCTTGGATGTACTAATATTATGAAAACCGGGCGGATCATCGAGTGTACAGGAAGCCTACCAACACTGATAGATACCTTCATGCAACTTCACATCATCACCCTCCATACAAGAAAGCCGTTCTCAACACACTAATTCATAGAGCGAAGAGGGTATCTGATGATGAACATTTCCTCGAAGAAAATAATCCTAACGGACGCTCTTGAAAGGGACGGATATAACAGGGACGCCATACGTAAAGCATTTAAGAAAACCGGAAAACCTTCAGAAACACCTACAGCAGACGATAATAACTACAAAGCACTATTACCGTACGTGGAAGGTACCACAGACAAAATTTGCAGTAAGTTGAGGAAATACGGCATTAAAACAGTGTTTCGACCACATCAGAAGCTGTCACAATTTTTAAAACCAAACAAAGGTAGAATCCCGTTCAACAGTGAAGGTATCTACAAAATGTCATGCCGTTGCGGAATGGTTTACATTGGCCAGACGGGCCGCCTGATTTCCACAAGAGTGCAAGAACATGTCAGACATATGAAGAATTCGGAAGTTAAAAAGTCTGCAATTGCTGAGCATTCAGCCTTAACGAATCACATGGTAAACTTTGAAGACGCATCTGTAATAAGATCATGTAATAGGTATTTGACAGGTTGACCCTAGAAGGAATAGAAATTAATAACCACAAGAATAACTTCAACAGATAAACCGCCACGCTTAGTACGACTTGTCACCCTTTACTTTCTGGTTTGACTGGACGCGGGTTGACTGACCGCACAAACAATGCACACAGCATAACGCCTACGGGGCGGGGGGACTTACCGGATCACCCACCGCCACTTCTGCACTATATACACTGAGTTCGTTTGCCGGCGTTTTTTAGACCTGACGATACTCATTGTAATATGAGAGAAACGTTGTCATACAAGATATTTTTGACGCGGTCTATACCGGAAGAAGATTAGTAAAAACATAATCTACCTTGACGTTGTTCATTGCAGAGGAAAACTGGCATATTTTTAAACCGATCATTTCACTCGTACATCTATTTACCACTAAAACAATGCTGTTTTGTTGCTCCTGCATTGTACAACTGATGTCTAAGATTCCCTGACTTTAGAAAACTATCACTGCTGGCATTTCTTCGGAACAATACTTTTAATGTAACGTTGTGATTTATAACAAAAGAGCAGCTGCTTTTGGCGTATGTCCCACAAAACACCCACTTTTTAAATTGTATGTAAAATGTATATGTATATTATCAGTATTTATGTAACATACGCTAACACACACACACACACACACACACACACTGTACCAATTTATCTTACGATATCTTGGTTTTGTTTCCTTTTTTTAATCTTTCCATGCGATTTTGACATTTAATTACATCGGAAAATTCATGCCAAACTGAGTTACTAGTGTATGAAGGATTTAACATCGACAAGTAATTCGAATATCATCATCATCGACAAGTAATTCGAATATCATCATCATCATCATCATCATCAAAGATTAAACCATGCATGGTTTGTTCCGGTCTCAAATAGGCAAAGATTAAAGCTGGTCACTCGAGCGCTTCCTCGAACGTCCCAAACCTCTCCGTCCCCTCAGCATATAATTCCATAGTTGTTTGGGGATGCGGCAGTCATCCATTCGGCAAAGATGTTGCCACCAATTCAGCCGATACTAGGCGATCCTGTTGAGTATACTCATAATATTCAGTTCCTGCCGTATATCTGTGTTGCTTCTATGATCATGGAGAGTATACCCTGCCACGTGCCTGAAAAATCTCATTTCAGCCGCTTGGATGCGACTGGCCTGGCTTTTCGTTAAGTCCAATTCTCAGACCCATAAAGAAGTGTGGGAAGATCCACCACCTTGTAGAATTTTAGGCGTGTTCCTTTACTTCCTAACTTAAGGGTTTGTTTAATGGTCCCGCACATAAGGTTGAACTTATGCAACTCATTCGCGTCATTCGGATATTTAGGGAGAATTATTTATTTTGTGCATACGGTATTATAACATATGCTGTTATCTCGGCGACATAGCCGGACTAATAACGTAAAAAGCAATTTCTATCAGATTGTACTTTTGTTAATGTAGTGAATACATTAATTTTTGTCTACTGTATAATTAACGTTTTTACATTTCAGTTGGTTTAAACAAAAAGAGATCACGTTTGGCATACGCGAATGTAAAATCGCTTTGTACAGTACAGATTTAGGATTCGTGTTTGGAAATTTATTTCGGAATCAAATGTTGTTTCCAAGAATCTCTCACAATTGAATTTATTTGAAATACACGCGTCGGATACAGAAGGATTGTGTTACGTAGATGTGGTTTGTGCGACGATTCCATGAAATGTCAAACTGTGTTCCGGGCACAGAAACAACCATTGTCCCTCTAGTCATTTGAATAACAGAAAACTAAAAGTATACGCCAAGTTTAGAATGGAACGTAAAGAGTATACAGATACGAGGATTGTTCAGCAGAAACACGTTTAACGGCTGTAATGCATTTTATATTTAACGATTTCAAAAGAAGTCTTCATTAACATTAAGGCATGAGTCACACTGTTGCATTAATCTGTAGATTCCTGCTGGTAAAATCCCTGCTGCTGTTTGCGGAACCATTTGCTAACAGCAAACTCTACCTCAGCGTCCGATTTGAACTGCCGTCCTTTTAGTGATTTATTTAATGGGCCAAAAACATGATAATCGCACCAACATGACTGTACGGTGGATTTTGTAAGACTTCTCACTTCATACGACCAAGCAGATCTTGAATCGTCTGGGCTACATGGAGTCGAGCATTATCATGCAGAAGAATGGCACTATTTGGGAGCTTCCCGAGACGTTTATTCTTGATGCTGACCCGTAAGCGTTTTAAGCTGTCTGAATATCGCTCAGCGTTGATGTTGACACCAGGTTCTTTCAAATCTAATAGCAGCACACCCTGATAATAAAAAACAATAGAGTCACAATAACTTTTCCTGACAAAGGTTGGACCGATATTTTTTCGCCTTTAGAGATTGTGCATGGTTCCACTGCATATTCTGACGTTTGGATTCTGGTTCGTAGTGATAACACCATGACTCATCACCGGCAATTATTTGGTTGCAGAAAGGCATTACCTTGTTACTACATGATTAGCGAATCAAATACTGTAATGATAAGGCCGAACGCATATTTTTCTGCTCATCAGTAGTCTCGTGGACTCTACTGTGCAGCAACTTTGTGATAACCAAGACTATAAATGATGGAATGAACTGTTCCCACGCTGATGCTCAACCTTTGAGAAAGTTCTCTAACATTGATGCGCCTATTTGCACGTAAAGCAGTTTTCAGCTGTCTCACATTTTCATCTGATGCCGCAACACGTGCAGGTCCGAGACGGGCCAAATCTTTAGTGTATTCTCTTCATTGTCAAAATTTATTGCACCATTCAAACACTGCCGTATGAGAATAACTATAGTCACCATATACAGCTTTCATTCTCGTATACATTTCCATTGGCTGACGCGTTCTCAGCGGCCATAAACTGAATAATGGCACGCAGATTATCTTCGAACTGCTTTTCTATCATAGATGCCATTTTTCAACTCAGTCACAACGCTTAGAAAAGAGGAAACTGCAAATATTTTTGACAGACACGTTACTAGTACTTAAACAGACAATATAAACAAACGAATTCCGTTGCCATGGCGACGAAGTCACGGCTGCGCAGATCAAACCTGTTTCTATTGAACAATCCTCGTAGATAAGTATGGGTATTATATATGAAGAACTAAATCCTTAACCTAAATCCAACATTCACAATAAAAATGTAATTTACAAAACAGATTGCCCGGATTGGAATAAATTCTACATAAGCCAGACGAAGAAGAATCTGTTAATATTACTTTCTGCCGGGCTATCAGGATGGGGTCCGATGTTATTTAACGCAACGTTTCAGTCACTCCATCGGTGACCATCTTCAGTGTATGAAGACTGATACACTGACACAGGTCTACAGTCAGTGAACCACAGTACTGTGGCTAAGGCTGAGAACAGTCAGTGAAACTTAGCCACAGTACTGTGGTTCTGAGTCAGTGTATCAGTCGTCAAGCACTGAAGATGGCCACCGATGGAGTGGCTGAAATGTTTGCGTTAAATAACATCGGACCCCATCCTGATATCCCGGTAAACAGTAATATTAACAGCCACTACGCCGGCGAGAAAGCTGTAGACAAAAGAAGAAAAAAACTATTCGAAAGATTTCTTCAACACAGCAATGGATTTTTAAAACCGAATACGAATTTCCAAGTCTAATTTAACCACACACACTGGACAGTACTTACTTTAGTTTTCGTCATATATATATAATCATATTTTTATTTACTATTATTAATGTAACAAGACATTGCTTGAACATGATTTTAATTTACAATTAAATTTATGCATCCTGATTGGTCAAAACCAATCACTCCATTAGTGGGGGCTAAGCAAAGTCTACAGGACAGAACAATTCAAGTCAGTACTTACTCACATCTCATGCGTGGAGGTTGTTAAGTTAAAGTATGCCTATACAATATATTTCTGGCATCACCTTACTTCACGTTTTTATTTAATTTTTTTTTTTACATTCAATTAACTTCAGTTCGCCGACAACAGTGCGCGTGAGCATTTCATGAGTACAAATCGTACATGTCAATTCAGTGTTTTATAATACATCTAGTGGCCTCGTTAGTGAAGGATCTGCAGCAAAATCGACAGCATCCCTTTGGGAAGGCCTTCCCTAGCAACGCCCCTAACCCCTTTCATCTCATCATCCAGCATCACGACCTCAGGCAACATAGTGCGTGCACGTGAGTTCAGTATCTAAAAGAAACTCTACCAACACAAGGTATGTGTTATACTTTATTCAATCATATAATGTAACTGACAATTTATTAACTGTATCTTTTGCAATCTACATAAAATTCCAGTGTTCACCGGCAATTGCCCCAGAAGTGTATCGCTGTGGGGTTAAGAACCTATTCATATTTATGACAACAGTAAAACCTAAGAGTGGCAGCATTTCTCTTACTTTACGGGTTATAAATAACTAAAGTGTAAAACACAAAACATTACACAACACACACTGTTTAAATAAAACCACCAACTTTCAGATATTCAAAACATCAAATTAATTAAAACCGTACAAAAAGGTAATAAAATGAATATCTTGGAAAATCTCAATATTTACAAACAAAATAATAATAATAATTCATTAATTAAAAACAAATCCAAACAAAAACAAAACAAGTTGATTTATTGAAAATTGTACAGTTATGAAAATAAAATATAAAATATTGTTACGACGGTCTACTTGATCGTCGTATGGTACAGTGGAAAACAAAATACAAGACACCAGTTACGTCACTAATCACCAGCTTTAATTATCACAATTAAACGGTTTATAATTAATAAGACAGTCTGTTATAACAAATCAAATAACAATTGTTCACACGCACTAAAAATCTCTACTAATCTAAAACACAATATTGTATTACAATCGTCCCGCACAATTATAAAACACATAACACTTTGCCACAATATTACGAACCGCACTAATAACCACTTGAACGAACAGAGTAATCGCCCGACAATAATTCGCAACTCAAAATCACGGTGTAATCGCCCGATAATAACTAACTGAGCGACGCTGGATACTTGTATTTATACGCCACCGAAAATCTAGATTATTCCACATACTACGTATTAAATCTACACTACGCCGTAATTGATTGCGGCCTTGACACAGTGCTCGCGGCTTCTGTCACAGTCTGGCAGAGTCTAGCTAGCGCATGTTGAAATCACATACGCACGCAACATTACATCCGGATTTCTCTGGCACATTCTACAAACACGTAGATTGTTCTGTAATGTGGTAACAATGTTTTAATTTACAACTGACCACGTAAACATTACAACAAAATAATGTAAATCGAAATAAAATAGATTATGCGTCAATTTACATAATAATCAATACAAATAGATTATTCGTTATTATCTGTATACACTAAGTTGGCATCTGGGCCGGTTGAAAATGCCAGGGGATTACCTGGGCCAGCCGCCAGGTAGTCACCGGCCCAGACGGCAACTTAGTGTATACAGATAATAATTTATATAAAAACCTCTGAAGATACACGAAAATTCTGTAAAACGTGCGTCAGGTGAAAACACAATAATAGAGTTCAATAAAATTTTACTTGCTTACGTATTTATAATTTGAAGGAATATCCATAAGATAGGTAAGTAAACACTTAATATTATTTCGCTATTTTTATGTTAAACGTTTGTACTTTAAGAGAATTAGATAAATATAAATACAACGTTACAAAATAACAACTTTCAACGAGCTTTCATAAAACAATATAAACTTGGGGCCTGTTTTAATCAACTACTTTAGATAGTAAACAGTCAAGAGAAGAGGATATTGTCTGTGTACAAGTAACTAAATTGATGATCATGTTATCCAACTACTTGGCAGTTAACGGTAAACCTAGTAATGTAGTAAGATGAGATTCATGGAGCTGAATAAGAAGAAAAACGACTCTCTTATAGTTTGTTTTAAACTGGAACGGGATTTTGCGGACGTAAGCGCGGGATGCTCGGCTTGAATTCGTCCAATCAGCGTTGCTAAAATTGGCGCGCGTTGACAGTTGTCTTTCATCGCCTGGAACACGTGAAGGTCTTCTGTGATTATCATGCGTGTATTTACTGCTGGTTTTATTTAGTGGTTTTCAGTCGTTAAATTCAAACAGTCTTTCAAAGACTACTTATTGGAAGTGCGTCACTTACGCAAAATAATTATCCATACGTAGACAAAAAATTATTAATTTAACAATGACTCTAAATGTAAAAAAGAAAAAGATAATTAATGTTTTTGTTTAAAATCAATTTATCATTTTAAATTAACATTAACAAGAGTGAAATAATCAAAATAATAGCGTTAGATTTATAATTAGCTTGATACCATAGTAGCATTGATTCTTTACGGTGAATGTCATGACAACTGCATATGCGCGCGGCCGCTGGGAGTTAATGGTCAGAAAAACCACTGTCACTTGTAAATAAGTTGTTCTAAAATTATAAAATCCGAAATCAAAATAAAATATGGCCTTTTCAATACAACTTTTCCGTTAGAAGTTTATAACTGGCCAAAGTTAAAAAAAAATTTCCACGTACTACTTTTTGTCTGTTTGGTTTTTGTACAATTAAAAACATTTCCTTGTTATAATACGAATACAAAATATTCAGTTTATTCTAATTATCCTGATATTTATACTGTAGTATTTCCTGAACTGTCCTCTTTAAAACCGTATACATTTTTTATATTAGATATATATTATTAGTAAAACTACAAGAAAAGCGAACGAGTGTAAAAACAATCAAATTGTACGTTTGCTATGGACGCAACACACGGCATAGTCTGGCAACAATGTTCCTGAGCTCCAATTTAAAACAAAGTATAATAACAAATACATGTTAACAGGCAGTAAAATGCAAAAGAGAAGAGCATCCAGAGCATCCCTGGTAATTGGAGGACACAAATTCTAAAAGGTCAAAAAATTTAAATACCTGGCCTCACTAGTTACTGAGGACAACATAATGACCGAAGAAGCAGAAGAAAGGCTACCTGCTGGTAACAGAGATATATTTAAATGTAAAAATATAAGAAGATCAACCAAGATTCGTCTCTTCAAAACATTTCTTAAGCTAGTGGTCAAGTACGGGTCCGATACTTGCAGAATAACAGTGATAGAGGAAGAGTGGTTGCGCAGGTGTGGAAGAAAAGTCTTCAGGAGGATATTTGATGCAGTGCAAGGAACATGGAGAATAAGGACGAATGCAGAAATCCAGCAAGTCTATGGAGAACCAGATATCGTCACTGATATAAAGCAGAGTAGAATCCGGTGGGCAGGGCATGTCCAGAGAATGTCAGAAACATCCACATTAAAGAACATTTTTACGGGTGGTAGACTTGGTGGAAGAAGAAGTCTGCCCAGAAAACGATGGTTGGATGATCTTGAGTACGACATGCGCAAGCTCGGTCTAAGAAAATGGAGACGGAGAGCAGAGGAACGAGAAGACTGGAGGCGAATTATGCAGGATGCCAAGGCTCTCCAAGAGCTGTAGCGCCAATTGAGAGAGAGAGAGAGAGAGAGAGAGAGAGAGAGATAGAGAGAGAGAGAGAGAGAGAGAGAGAGAGAGAGAGAGAGAGAGAGAGAGAGAGAGAGAGAGAGAGAGAGAGAGAGAGAGAGAGAGATAGTAACGCAGACGCTGCGGGCAAGTTACTGTAAAACTTCTCCCCAGTTACATGTATGTTCCAAATCTATTATTAACAGTTATTTATTTTATAACAGTCAGGTTAAATCGCTGTCAACTTAACCGTGTGTTTTTTATGTGACAGAAAGCGTGATACAGTTCAGCATTTCAATGATTTGTAATAAACGGAAAATTTTCAATTTCAACAAAGCGTGACGCTTTTAAGGGCACTCGTAACCGGCTATGCTTACCATGTTAAATTTATGAACTTTGAGACTCATTATCTCAGAACTTGTAAAAGATAAAAGCTGAAATTTTAGCACGCAGGTAAGCATATTTTTCACTCAAACGCTACAACAATTGTAAAGATAACTTAATTCGCTGATTTTTTATTTTTATAGTTTTTTCTCTATAAATTTGCATACAAAACCACACTTAATATTTTTTTACTTTTTCATTTTTCAGTGAAACTGTATAGTTCTAGTTGTGTAGTTATATCTTAAAGAACCCAATAACCATCCAAAAATTCAGCTTGATAGTTTACTTGGTTTCCGAAATAATGTATCATTTATCTGAAAACCCCGATTTTCAGAAAAACGAATTTAAAGTTTTTAAACAGATTTTTATTGTTTTACCTGATTCAGCATAGTCCAGCTACGTACTCGAGGTTTTCAGGTATGTCTATTTGGTCGTCTAGTTTTCTCTCCACACTTATAGTTTACTGTCATAACTTTTTCATCAATTCATCTGCTGCTGTCTCTACCTTAAAGGATTCCTTGCAAGTCAATTTCTTTCATTACCTTAACCATATTTCAACTTAGTTTGATCTACAATTTTTGTAAATCTTGACACTTACTTATATTGCCTTCATTGAAGGTCAACCAGTATCATGTACACCCAAAACCAAAGTATCCAGTCCAACAAATATAATTTTGGGCAGTCTATTCTAAACCAAATGGTTCAGCGACTCGTTTGGATTCTTTGTACTTCCATGAGGACATTTTCTTAACAAATTAGGATTACTCAGATCAGCAAATGTTGGCTTTATGACATACATTACAGACACTGGTAGTGAATGGTTATTAAAGAAATACGATGCGTTTGGGATCGTCAGGCAACTTACTTGGATGTGTCATACTTCATCGTGAGTTTTCAGCACCAGGGAACTATTTATTCCATAAATATTTTATAAAAGGAACACAAACACACACACACACACACACACACACGCACACACATAAAAATTCTTCGGACAACTGTGTACACGCTCCTCAGCGTTTGTAATATGAAGTAAACAATTTGCCATTTTAAATAATTTACTCAGTTGGTTCTCAGCAAGCAAGAACGTTGTAATCAAAGATTGTAGATTTTTCTTTTTGTTGAAATATGCCTTAGAAGAATATATAAAGAGGTTTTTGAAATGGCCTACAGTGAGAATTATAGGCTTACTATCATGGGCATCGGCATCATTCACAACACAGCATAGGCAAGGTGCTGCCGGGTTCGCCTTAAAAGATCCTCCACCCATTTCTTCCTGGATCTACCCACACACCTGTATCCTACACGTTTGTATTTCCAGGCTTGTTTGGTCAGTTTGGTATCTGACATTCTAAGTGTTCTTTCCACCATGGCCTCATTCTTTATACGATAAAGTCTAGAACACCTTTCAACTCCTCTTAAGAACAACATTTTCTGTATTTTAGTTTCTTGTTTCTTGGTTGTTGCCCATAATTCACACCCATAGGATAATACAGGGACTACCATAACTTTGTAGAAATCTAATATTGTGCCTACTTACGTTCATAAGTTAATACAACTTATTTCCATAAAAACCAGACGTTTATCTTACAGTTAAGTCAATATATATTTTAATCGTCAATATTTTAATGGACTTATCTGATTTAAATCTGTTTACCTTAATACTGAGTTCCGATTATTTTGAGATTGCACCTGCAAGGCATAAGTAAAAGGAGTAGTTATAAGCTCTTAGATTCGTAGCGTTTGACTTTCATTGAATCCTTTGTTCGTAGGTTAGTACAAAGGTAACATAATCCTCCGCTATCTGCCTTAGATTCTAAACGAATACAATTGTGTTTCTCAGAAAAACCAAGCGATATTGAAACGGCACTTTCAACACTCTTCTTTTGACTACGACAGAAAACGTTTGCACTTACAAAGGTAGACCCAACGTGTTGTCAACCTCTTTTATTTCAAAGACGTTTTGAGGAAACATTCTTGATTCTATATGAAAAATATATTACACTAACCGTCTGTGACTTCTCTTTTGATGTCCCTTCTTATTACGACATGTTTCAAGACTCTTGTCCCATTGTCAAGCATAAAATTTGTAGCACATTATCAGATTATCACATTATCTGATAATGTGCTACAAATTTTATGCTTGACAATGGGACAAGAGTCTTGAAACATGTCGTAATAAGAAGGGACATCAAAAGAGAAGTCACAGACGGTTAGTATAATATATTTTTCATATATTTAACGGAAACGTGGCTTGGTACTGAAAACAGATTTATTCCTACTATAATTCTTGATTCTACAGTATTTTAACCTACAACTAACGCAAACTTATACAAAATGTATATAGGTTTATGTTTATTACGTCTAGAATCTTTATGTTTATCCAGTGTAAACCTGTCCTGTGAAATATATTGTTACGACATTGCAGAGCATGCTATGTGTTTGTCGGCTCTTCCAGCTGTAATGTGTGTGTGCGTACATAGTGCTGCTACTTTGAGATGCAGGACAATTACGTGACACTTGCCACGAGTCCGCAACGAGACTTTTCCAGACAATATCGGTCCGCGCGCGCTGTGTTCAAGGCCGCAATCAATCACGCTCTAGTGTTTCTAGTAGACGCCTACTAAGGAATATTCTAGAACCTCAGCGGGGTATAAATACAAGACTTCAGCGACGTTTAGTTCAGTTTTAGTGCCGATTTATTCCAGTAGTTGGAAGTAGTCGAAGTATTGTGACAAAGTGTTATATAAAGGTTTTGTAAAATATATAAAAACACTTGGTAAATTTCACAAATTTTTTTAATTAACTCTGACAGCTGTTTCGACTAACTTAAGCCATTGTCAAAGAGCGAGTGAATGAAATTACTGAACACAGGATGTTAGAGTAGTGTAGGTGGTAAACATCTGTTTAGGGCGTATCTGGAACATCTGTGTTGTGATGGCGAGGGGTGGGGAGTGTGTGCATGAGACAAGGAAAGGTCTGGTGTCTTTAAAAACTAAATACAATCATGAATGCAAAATATAAAATTAACTGAACTAAATATAAACTGAATAGAAATTTAAAATAATGATGAACATTCAAAATAATATAAAATAAACTAAACTAAATAACAGATTTTAATAAAGGGGATACACAAAATTCAGTGTGTTCATTGGTTAAATTTTTGTTATTTTTTATTGCTTTTTTGATTTCTAAAATTTCTAACAAATCCATTTTTTTACCTTTTTGTATGTTGTGGAGTAGTGTTATGTTTTTTGTGTCTATATGTTTTATGTTTTGTGACATATGAAGTGTTATATGTTTTGTAATTGTGCGTTACTCTGTTAGTAGACATTATTATTGCGTGTGAACAATTTTTATTTGATTTATTGTAAGAGACGATCTTGTTGATTACAAACTGTTTAATTGTGATAATTAAAGCTGGTGATTAGTGACTTAATTGGTGTCTTGTATTTTGTTTTCCACTGCATCATACGACGATCATTTTGATATAATATTAAGAAAATATTATTGTAAAAAATATTTCCAGGACAAAATAATGAGAACTGTATAAATAAGGTGAATATTGCCACACGATTGTGAGACGTGGTCATATTATGTGTCGTAAGAATCTGATAAAAACAGTAATTGAAGGAAGAGAAAAGAGGAAGAGGAAGACAAAGACTCTGATATATAAAACAGATTATTGGTGCTGTAAGTTGTAATTCCTATATGAGGAGATGAAACGGAAAGCACAGAGAAGATGAGTGTGGAGAACTGGTACAAACCAATCTGCTCATTGCTTACTAAGGAAGGAGGGGAGGGATGTAACTGTACATTTGCTAACGTTTTAGGCTTGTATTTTGTTTTCAAATTTAAGGGCAGCTGAGATTGTGTTTTTAGATATATTAAGACGCGGTAAAAAGGGTTTGTGGCTGTCTTACGTTAATATTAGTCTAGTTTCGTTTGTTTTTCGCCCTATAGTTTCTATAACGCTTACAGAAACAAAATGTGCTTTCTAAATATACCTTTGCGTGAACGTGTGTGCGTGCTCCGTGTCTGGTTGTTTCACATCAAAGAACAACTGTTTCAGAATTCTGTGCAAGCTGCGCGATAAGGTTGCGCAACGTGTTACCTAAGCGACGTGTTTTGAAGTTGAAACCGTTATTACGTTTTTATGCAGATACCAAGATAAACGTATACTAATGTAGTTAACAGTATTTGTAGTCTTTGAACACAGCGATGGGTTCACTCAGGCCATTCACTTCTTACTTCTGTTGAGTCTATAGCTGGCCGATTCGGCCACTTTAGTGTACTCGATCAGTACATTTCAATCTTTCAAGTGATTCGATCTTTAAGATTCGATCATTCAATCACTAATAATCAGCGAATTCACTTAACTTCTATTGTTTGTACCCTTTATGTCAGTAAAATACCTATAAGAAATCAGTTATTTGAAACTCGCTAACAGGACTGTATTATTTTAGTTATTATATAAATTTCTGATAGATGGATATTTAATTACGCACCCCTCAGATAAACATGATAATGTAAACAAACGTTAACAACATTCGTGTGGGTCCATTCTTTTTATGAAGACTGAGAAGAATAAAAAGATCCTGAATTACCAATAATTAATATTTATTTTGTTTAAAACTACATATTGCTTTACCATTAGATATCGTGTTTACAAAAAAGAGTGAGTGCCCGAGGTCGTAATTGAATGAAATGGATGCCAGAGACGTCTAGCGGAGACTGCTTGCGGTAACTCGTTCACAGATCGAATCTTTTACCCACCGAGATTGAAATTCTAGCAGCGCAGTTTAACGGAGTCTGCTTGTGGTAACTCGATACCTGATTGAATCAGTCAATGACTGGGATCGAGATATACAAAGTAAATGATCGAACCATTAACTGATCGAATCATTAACTGACCGAAATGATCGAGATTGATTAGAAAGCAATCCAGAGGTGAGTGTGTTGTGGCCACAAGAAGAGAACACATCCCTAACCAAACACGCCAAAGAAACAGAACACACTTTTGATGTCAAAAACACAAAAATCTTGACAAGAAGTAACTATAAGAAAATCAGAGAGTTCAGAGAAGGTATTGAAATTTACCGGATGAGGGATGGAGCGGTTCAACGACAGAAATGAATTGCTAGTTTTGTACAAAACTAGCGACCACGTGTAAATTCCTAACTCACAGTTTACAAATTAACAAGCAACATACGCCACAACGCACTCACCGACACGCTCTAACCCTCCCACGGCAAAAATCACAAGGAAAGCAAGATATAAAACTCGCGCCGCAGTTAAATCAACATCAGTACGCCTTGAAAATATTCCGAGATTACGGAACGAAACGTCGGCATTATAAACATCACACACACGGATGTACAAAAACCTACTACAACATCCATATATATATATATATATATATATATTTCAATCACTTTCTGCTACAGTCCGTTTCTTGATGTATATAATACATTTAATATTTATACATAAATTTACCTTAAGATGTTATTTTTCTATTTGGAACATGTTTCGGGTACTATCTTGTACCCATCCTCAGCCTTCCGGTTTTTTTGTCTGGTGAAGTACATATGTGTTGTTGGATGACTATTATTATTGTGGCTTCCTGTTGGCTTCTGGTATTTCAAGTTGGTTTTATTGTGTGTGATTGTGGTGTATGTGTTAGTTTTTTGTGTATTTTCAATGTTGAGTGCTTTGAATATTGTGTCATGTTTTGTGTTGATTTGTATTTGTTCTTTGTATTTGTATTTGTATTTGTATTTGTATTTGTGCTATGGTTGGGGCTCATTGCGTCACATTCTGCCTTAACTGGCCATAGCTGTTATCGTTGTGAGAGGTGAATTTAGAAATTGAAAGGAGGGTAATTCAGGGGAATCACTAAATTATGGATCAGTGGCTATCAACTTGAAATACCAGAAGCCAACAGGAAGCCACAATAATAATAGTCATCCAACAACACATATGTACTTCACCAGACAAAAAAACCGGAAGGCTGAGGATGGGTACAAGATAGTACCCGAAACATGTTCCAAATAGAAAAATAACACCTTGAGGTAAATTTATGTATAAATATTAAATGAATATATATATATATATATGTATATATATATATATATATATTATAATGCTCTTTACCTCAAGATGTTTTCTGAATACCTCACAAGGTTCAAAAACAAGAAGGCTGAAGATGGGAACACGAGGCTTCCCGAAACATGTTCCAAATAGGGAGAAAACATCTTGAGGTAAAGATCATTATAAAATATATATTATATACATCAAGAAACGGAGTGCAGCAAAAGGTGTTTGAACATATATATTCAATGTCATACACAATTTGCAGGTATTTTATGATTGGTAACTCTTCAATTGACACGTTGTTATTTACTGATAACCTGTCGAATTTGGAAAGCCGCTTGCACATAGCTGAACGTTCCCTGAGTCGAACCTGCAAGGATTTCGGATTATAAGATGTCCACATTGAAAACTAAGGTGATGGTTTTTCCTAGAGCTGATCCCATACGAGCAAAAATTCTTGTAGATGATACTGTTCTGAAGCAGGTCAGTAATTTTGAATATCTGGGTTGTAACGTGTCTTACATTACAAACAATGATGTGGTGGTAAAGCAGTTACAAGTTCAACCGTATATGTGGGACCGTCAGGAGAACTTTATAATCAACAAGTAAAGAAACACGCCTGAAGTTCTATAAGGTGATTGGCCCTCCCCACACTTCTTTATGGATCTGAGATTTGGACTTTAATACAACCCCAGGCCAGTCGTATTCTTGCCGCCGAAATGAGATTTCTCAGATACGCAGCAAGAGCGCAGAAGGAATGTCGATGTACGGGAAGAGCTGAAGAATGAGTTACTTGATAGGTTTACCCAATATCGGCTGAAATGTTGAACATCTTAACCGAACGGATGTCTACCGCATCCTTAACAGCTATTGAATTATAAGTCGAAAGGACGGTGAGGTGTGGAGTGTCCGAAGAAGCGTTGGAGTGACCAGCTGTAGTCTATCTGCTAGGGTCTGGAACAAACCATTTTTGGTTTAATCCTTGCTGAAAATGGTGATGATAATGAAAAAAACATTTCACCCTTACACTCAATGTAACAACTTATATTTTATTAAATATCTAAAGAAGGCTGTTAAACTTGTAACTTTTACATAATATTAATATAGAACGTTACGGAAAATAATAAAAGGAGTCGTTTTGGTATTTTGTTAATTTACTTTTTCTCTACAAAGGTTTTGTAAAATATATAAAAACACTTGGTAAGTTTCACAAATTTTTTAATTAACTCTGACAGCTGTTTCGATTATCTAAGCCATTGTCAAAGAGGAGAGTGAATGAAATTACTGAACACAGGATGTTAGTGGAGTGTAGGTGGTGAACATCTGTTTAGGGCGTATCTGGAACATCTGTGTTGTGATGGCGAGGGGGGTGGGGGTGAGCAAGAGACAAGGGAAGGTAAGGTGTCTTTAAAAACTAAATACAATCATGAATGCAAAATATAAAATTAACTGAACTAAATATAAAATGAATGCAAAATTTAAAATAATGATGAACAATCAAAATAATATAAAATAAACTAAACTAAATAACAGATTTTAATAAAGGAGATACACAAAATTCAGTCTGTTAATTGGTTAAATTTTTGTTATTTTTTATTGCTTTTTTAATTTCTAAAATTTCTAACAAATCCATTTTTTACCTTTTTGTATGTTGTAGAGTAGTGTTATGTTTTTTGTGTCTATGAAGTGATTGTGTTGTAAGCAATGATCTGCAAAACCTGTATTAGATGTATTGGTTAAAATCGCCTTCCTTTGTTCAGAAATGCGATGTTTCAGAGCACGGCCACATTGTCCGATATAAATAGCATCGCATTCTGCACAGTGTATTTCATAAACAATATTACTTTTTCTCTATTCAGCAATAAGTGTTTGAAATTATACCTGCACTGTTGTACATTTACACAAGAAACTGATGAAATATTTTCCCCTTTAAATAATATTTTATACACTAAGCTGTTAAGAAAATTAATTTGCATAAACCCGAAATTTTTTGCAAAACACGTATTGAAGTTTTTCCGTGATGAAGCGCCCACAAGTCTACATTATGCATTTCTTTATCTACATATAGAAGTAGTACACTGTAGTACACTATACTACTAGTGTACTACACTAATTAAACTCATTTACATTAGTTTAAGTGACAAGTAGTTGACTTGTAGCTTTCTTCACACAAAAGTGTATCGTATACGATTCACAATTAGGCAGTAAAGGTACCTTTTGTTAACAACAGCAGAACACACGCCTTTGTCAGACCTCTTACCTGGGACTTTCCAATGCAACATTGGTCATACAACACTACCTCCCCCGACCAGGGCTGACAAACATTTCAAATCTGTCAGCTCAAATCCAACCTGTAAAGCTGCCGTAAATAGTGAAACTGTTGTCAGGAAAATAAAAATTATTATCTGTAGAGATATACCAAATGTTTATTTATGCAATTCAAGTATTAAAAATTTGCGAGCCCCACTCAATAAAACTTTATTATATTTTTATGTTTTTTGATCAAAACGTTTGTAAATTTTTAACGTTTTTTTTTCAATGTGTCTCTACGTATTTATGGTCATGGTATAATAACTCCACAAATTTATGGTTTTTTAATCCATCAGTTTTTGTTGCCTGCGAAAGCATGAAAGTACATTTAAATAGAAGTTAAACTTTTAATTTATTCTCAGTTAACTAAAAACCCACCCACAACCGCAAATCGTAATCACCATCACGGCATAGGCAAGGTGCTGCCTGTTGCGCCTTCAAAGATTCTCCAACCATCTCTTCCTGTGTGTGCCCATACACCTGTGTTCTATACAGTTATATTTCCAGACTTGTTTGGCCAGTCTTGAATCTGACATTCCTACATTCTTTCTAAGTGCCCTTTCAACCATTGTTTATAATATATTAGTTTTGTAATGCAAGTTAAAAACTTGTAATTCTTCTCTTATGGCTTCGTTATTTATACGGTCAAGTTTAGTAAACACCTTTTAACTCCTCTTAAGAACACCCTTTCTGAAGCCTGTATTTTACTGTATTGTTACTTGGTTGTTGTGCAGAATTCACATCCGTAGGAGAGTACAGGAACCGCCATAACTTTGTAGAACCGTAATTTTGTATATCAATGTACCAACAACAAGTCTACCTTCCAAATATATTCCAATTTAGAATATATTTTGTTTTGTATTCTATTCTTTATTGTATATTCCATTTTTATTGTGGACGTTAGATTTAAGTTTTAAGTAAATAGGCTTAAATTTGAAGAAGAATGTATTATTTGAAAACATATTTACTATGTATATATTGCAATGAGAAGAATATGCATATACGTAAGTTAGTACTGCAACTCTGAACATATGATAGCATGTTAAAATTAAAATTTGTATAAGTAAAGACTGCAGGTTTGGGCATTGTATACTAGGCAATAAGAGACATGTTCAAATTGTTAGTTTTAAGTAATTTTTAGACAGTAAAAAGATAGTTAGTGTTATGATATGGTGCGAAAATATGAGTAGGCATGTGGCGAGTGCGCGTGTGCGAGAATATGTAATTATTTTACGGGATAGTAATAAAAAACGTATTAAATTAAATAACTTTTGTTAAAATAAAAATTTTTACATGGGACTTTAAACAGAATACTTATAATAAAAAGGCCTCTCGTGTGTCAGTATTTGTTTGCAATTTAAAAAAACTGAATGTACTGAGTTTTTTTAAGATTTTTAATAAAAAACGTTTTATGACCTTGTAGATAAGCAATAAAATTATACTAGTTTTTTTGGACAAGCTGTAATTTTCTGTCGAGCAATTTAATACAAGAATAGTTTTATCTTGGCTTCAGACGCAGAGAAGAGTTACGGATTAATCAATCAGCGTACGAGGAATAGGCAAAAATTTCATTTGACTTCTAGTTTCTTATCAGTAAGAACAGTCTCTCTTTGAATTTGAAAACATGCCAACGTATCACTAGAGTATAGACGCTAGGTCTACTAAGGCGTACGAACACATGTTAGAAAGTTCGCGAGTAAATTGATGATATAGTAATTTTTTAAATAGTGCTGATTCGGCAAAGCAGAAGATTGCCCGTATAGGTATTTAAAGGCACTTGAAGTCTGCTGGATCGTGTAAGCTTAATACACAAAATAAATGTTTTGCGATTTAATTACGGCTGGCGCCGCCTCTTGCATCCTAGCTTCTACTTGCGCCGGTCTAAAGAGTCCTGTTCTGTAAGTCCTCTTGCATTCATTGCATCTTCGACGTCCATTTTCCATGAATGTTTAGGTCTTACTTTTTTTTCTAGAGGATGGAGTCCATTCCAATACCTTTCTTGGCCATCTCTTATCTGACATTCTCTTTAGGTGTCCAAACCAATTCAGTCTTCTTGCTTCTATTGTTTCTATAATGTCAAGGTCGATATACGTCGCTTGTCTTATCTCTACATTTTTCACTCTATCTAGTCTTGTTAGTCTACAGCACCTCCGCCATTAATTCATCTCTATAGCTCTTATTATGGAACTTATTTCTTTTATTAATTTTCCACAGATCTGGTCCATATAGGCCTATACTTTCGACTATAGTTTATATATTATGATTTTATTGTTTTTTGTTATTCGTGGACTCAAAAGCAGACTGTTTAATTGTTTTATTCTATTTGATTAATTGCCTTAGCTTGTTACTTTTATTTCTTGGTTGCTGTCACCACCCGATGTCATTGTTACACCCAAATACTTAAAGTTTTAAATATTTTTTGTCACTTCAGTTCCTAGTTCTAGATCTTGACCTTCAACGCCTACTATAAGGTACTACGTTTTTGAGGTATTTTTTTCGCACATTTTTCTGCTAGTTTCCTAAGCTTATAACTTACATCAATTTCGTCCTCTGCAATTATAGCCTGATCGTCTGCAAAGTGTATTGTAAACATTTTGTCATTTCCAACTGTTACACCCATACTACGGCATTTTTTCCTCCATGAGGTTAGAGCTTCATTTAGGTGGATCTTAAACAAACTCGGAGCTATGCAACAACCCTGTTTCAAGCCCTTACCAATACAAAAAAAAAAAACAATAACACGGAAAAATTAATTAACTTCAATTTATAGAATTGCTCAACCCGAGAACGAGCCTTAACGCTGGACACCAGAAGGAGCTACACCTGTACCTATATAGAGTGAACGACTGGCATCTGTATTCCAAACTGGATCATGAACATCTCGATCTATAGTCATAATAAAGGGAAGTAACTTTGTTCTTTTGTTATAAACTTATAAACTAAAGAGAAAAAAGAACTTATAAAAAAAGATTTGATGTAACAGATTGTAAGAGAAAATTACTTTAATTTGTAGTCAGGTTAAGAGAGACAGAATAATTAGTTTCCTTTTTTCATAAACTGTATTAAAATCAAAGAGTGAAATTTTGTAGTCATCTATATATATAAAACTCCAAGTCTAAGGATTTATATGTACTGAATACAAATCCACACCGTTACACCGATTGCCACCAAATTTTGCACAGGTAATCTTTCACACAAAGCAAAAAACACTGTATAATTTGGAATGTGATATTTTGCCCCGTTCGCACGATTTAGACGCTTTTAATTATGCCTTTTTGTTGACGCGTATAAAGATGCTAACAACAACATGGAGACCAGAATTACTTACCATAGTAACAAGTAAATAACAAAATGATATTTAGCGGCATCGGAACTGTACCTTTACCTATTCCTGTAGTACATTTTTGATGTTTTATATAAAATGCGATTGTATTGATATATTACGATGTGGAAAAGAAGAAGGGTCCTAATTGTAAATTGTCCTATTACTTAATGGAAGCGAAAATACGTTTTGTTTTCATTTGTAAGGTTAGGTGACAACGGTTTTTCGTTTTTAGTTTACTGCTGAAATAAATAAAAGCCACGATTGAGGAAAACATAACGTTTAATATGTTGTACAATGCTTCTAATACAATAACACTTAGAATAAAGAATTTAGCGTTTTTTGATTTAACAGGTACTTTATAAATATTTCCAAGGGCTTTATAAATGGGTAATTTTAAATCTCCGAAAGCTGTTCACCAACATAATAATTTAGTATAAGTTAAAATAGTGCAAGTGTTGAAAACAGCTTTTTAGAGAATTTGACTAATGAGTACAAAATTGTTATACGACCAGACAGAACGCCATATAGACATAGACAATAAAAATTATATTAAAATACTTATTAAAAGTCAAATATTAGCGTGCAAAGCCGCGGATAACAGCTAGTAAACTTATAAACTAAAGAGACAAAAGAACTTATAAAGAAAGATTTGATGTAATAGAGTGTAAGGGAAAATTGTTTTCATTTGTAGTCAGGTCAAAATAGGCAGAATAATTTGTTTTTTTTTCATAATCTGTATTAGAATCAAAGAGTGCAATTGTGTGGTCATATCATTAATAAATCCGATAGCATTCCAACACACGATTTAACAGACTACTTATTCTATGATACACCTCGCAAAACACACACACACACACACACACACACAGAGAGAGAGAGAGAGAAACATGTGAATTAGTAGTGACACGAGATTTATAGACTTTTAAAAATCGGATAACGACGTATCAGAAACGACAAATTTATATTTATATTTAGTGCTCCTTGATTACCGTAGGTGCTGATAACATTAAAGTACTTTGTAATGACGTTGAGATAACAGCAATATAAGCTACAAATAAAGTTCCAATGTCAACTTTATCTATATTATATATACAAGCTTATCAATTTCTAATAAATAAGCAACCAAATAGTCTACAAACAAAATGAACAGATAAGCGGACAAAAGCCTGTCTTACCGTTACCCCGCTAACGAATATTCCCTCACACGTCTGGCACTATTCTCGTGCAAAATAAAACTTCTCCCCCCCCCCAATCATAGTATTTTGTCGCGCTAAAACATCACCACCACCACCACCACCACCACCACCACCACCACCACCACCATCACCATCATCATCACCACCACCACCAACAACAACAACAACAACAACAACAACACCACCATCATCATCATCACTCCAAGGACTAGGCCTTAGACCTGTTCCGGAAACCATCTCCTCCTCGGTTTTATGACATCTCTGTTCCCAGTAGAACGATAACTCAAGGCAGCCACGGGTAGACGGATATCAGGTATACGATTCAAGTGTTCACACCATCTCCTTCTGTGGTCTTCAATCTTCTATTGCAATGCTACAATGTTTAAATCGTGTCTAATATCATCGTTCCTTCTCCGATCCAAGAGAGAACAACCTTGCGGTCCTCTTAGAAATTTCATTTCGGCTGCCTGAATCCTCTAAACGTCCCTTTTACCAAGAGTCCATTTTCTCACTAGCATACGGGAATGTAGGAACAGCCACAGTTTTATAAAATTTCATTCGGGTATTCTTCCGTGTTTTATTTTTCAGGTACCTATGAGTCGTCCCACAGATGCGTCTATTTTGTTAGCTTACTATCCCAATCAATATCAGTTCCATATGAGATGTTACAACCCAAGTAATTAAAATGACTAACCTGATCCAAAATCTGATTATTCACGACTACCTTATAGGATACCTGCCCTGAAATGCCATCGTTTTAGATTTTGTTGTAGAGATCTGTAGCCCATAGTCTTGTATGATACTATTTAACGTAAATTTCACCCGCTGTAACTGGTCTTCTGTTTTCTGTATCATTACCTTCTCATCTACATAAAGCCATGCATTCACACGAATATTTCGTTGAAGTGATATTCCCGAGTCAATTTTAGCTGTCCATCGCCGAAATATGTCGTCCACGTAGATATTAAAAGTGTCGGTGAAACAGGGCACCCTTGTCTCACACCTTTATTTGTAGCGCTAAAACATGCTGTCTTTTAATAATCACAGAATGAGTCTCGAGTTACATTGCCTAGCAATCTCAATATGGCTCATCTGTTTCTAAAATTTGACCTTCAATCATTACTTTTTGTTCCTATTGGTTCCTCGCCTTGAAATTCCATTGCCTTTGCTTTTTGCAGTGGAGACTTTCATATTGTATTGTACCCAAATCTGATGAAGATTAACAAGAGATTTTTGTAAAGCAGGTTCTGTATACAAACATCAGCATTAAAATATCTGTCTCGTAATATTTTAATACCAGGGTTTCCTAGTAATATTTTCTTTTGTGGTGAAATATCTCTGTGGGATCAAACATTATTTTTTTAATATTCCAGAATGTCCATAGCGAGAATGGTTTGACTACTAGCGCCCTTCCATTACTGTTACCTGTCGCTTTACAATAAGTCAGTATTTCTTTCCTCATCATAGAATATGAAAACACCACCAGGATTCTCGAAACGCACATAACAAAAAGTTAATACGTAATATTAAGTATTTTACTGAAGTAAATTACACCAAGTTTCTCATAAATGTTAATAACAATAATAATAATAATAATAATAATAATAATACAATATCGATGTTTCAGATGGTGTGTGGCGTCATACATATGGAAAAAGACAAGGAAAGAGACACGGCTTAAATTTTATAAATCACTGGCAGTGTCTGTTTTACTACATGGATGTTCCTACAAAGAAGATTAAGAACCAGATTCAAACTTTGGAAATTAAGTTTCTGAGAAGAACAAAGTGTTGCACGAGACAAGATCGTTTGCGCAATGAGGATATTAGAGAGGATCTACAGGTATTCTCCATAAATGATAAGATCCAGACATATCGCAGGGAATGGTTACAGCATCTGGTCAGAATGGAGGATGGACGATTACGTAAACGCAAGCTAGGACCCTTTGGTACAAAAGATGTAGGAAGACCAAGAGAGAGATGGAGAGATACTCTGTGAAGACGAAACAGGCAAAGCTTCTACTCCGTGAGCTGCAAAATAATAATAATTCTATAAACAATTATAATCCAAAGTGTGTGTGTGTGTGTGTGTGTGTGTGTGTGCGTGTGGAGAGAGAGAGAGAGAGAGAGAGAGAGAGAGAGAGAGAGAGAGAGAGAGAGAGAGAGAGAGAGAGAGAGAGAGAGAGAGAGAGAGAGAGAAGTGGTCTTGTATTTCATTGACGAAAACGGAACAAATTAAATTAAGCGAGCATTTTATTTTCGCCTGTACTACTTGACATAGGCAAATTGCCAGCTCGAATTCACGCGACAAATTGTTGGTGTATTTTTAAGGATATGGCAACATCTTTATTCTGTTTGGGCGTGTACAGGCCCATTCATCTTGGCTAGGCGTTCACTTGCATTCCGCTTATGTTTCTTTAGGATAATCTGTCACTTTAAAAAGCTGATATTATTTGTTTTATAAGAATAGGTGGTTTTTTTAAAAAAAAAAGAAATACGAGAATAATTTACTTTTGAGTGATTTACAATATTGTATTAGTAGACAATAAATGTATTAGTAGAAATACTAAAACGGTGGGAAGTGGGAAGTCGGTGCTATAACGTTGCGAGTTATTTTGAATTTATTTTTGAACAAAAACATTAAACTACGTTCTTAGTTAAAAACATTAAACGTACCGTATACTAGTACGCTCCCTGAGCTGCAGAAATCGCTGTCTATTTTGAACAAAGTACATTCATTATTACGTAAATTTCAATATTAAGTAATCTTTGATTATGGAAAAATTACAAAAACCCCCATTACTGTACTATTTCCTTAGTAATATGACAACTGTTGACCACACTTTCGTACCACAACCACAAAAATTTCGAATAATTCGGATTTGAGTTACAAATTTTAATTTTAGCAGAATTACACCTTGCTGGATTTTCACGATTTTTTACAGATTTGTATCTCTTTTTTTTTTTGGCACTGGAATCTCAAAATTTTGAAATATGCAAAACTTAACACAACATTCATTTATAATTATGATGTTAACATCATAAATTATATATATAACTTACTAAATGTTAATAAATAAACTAAATATTATTCTCTTATTATAACTTAAGTCATTTAAAATTCTCTTTACTCTAATACCTCACATAAATTTTGCAAATTTTATCAAACTTTTCACCTACACTTTTTGGCCCCTGACGTTTAATTGTTTCGAAGATTTCAAAAATAAACATTATGTGTACACATTTTGATTAAAATTACCATTAATTTCATATCCCATAGGATATTTTTGATTTTTTTCACAGTTTCGCCCTCACGCATTTTTTGTCTCCCGCCCCTTTTATTCTTTCAGGGGTTCAATCTCAAAAATAATACAATTATGTAGGATAAAATTACGGACGCACATGTCACGTTTCACGAAAATCTGTCGATGCGTTCAAAATTTATCGTCAGACATACCTGAAACTGATATATACCGTAGACAGATAGACAAATGCCAAATGGTCAAGTCAAAAGTGAGATCTCGTTCCACTCTTTCAGTTAGTATTCTTGATGACCCGCCATCCTCGCTAAGAATTTAAACTTCTTGTCCCAGCCCTAGAGTTAAACCATCGCACGGTGTCCTTTCTTCCTTCCTCGCACGCGACATCTGTTGCCTGAATCGGTTCCAGCAGCAGTGTCATAAACTAAAGTCTTCTTCCCCCCGTCATCTAGCGAACGATCGTGATGCAGGTTGTCCAGTCCAGTTTTAGGCACCTGTCCAGCACTATGTTTATGAACTGACAACCACTGGGCTCGACCCAGATGCTTCAATCATGCCCCGGGCACAAACACAATAATGCAATTCTTCAATTTGTAGACTATAGTGTTTTAGAAGGAATACGAAAATGGCGGTTAGACGTTGACGTTGACGGGTAGAAAATGACGGTCTTTGACGTTGTAACGCACTTCAAATGTATTTTTTATAAACCATAAATACAAAACTCTTATTAGTTTACGCTGATGCTCCTCCTATGGCACAACAGCCCCTGTTGGGCACTGGGCTCCTTCAATTTTTCCCCCATTCTCTTCTGTCGATAGCCATCCTCCTCCAGGAACGCACTTTCAATATTTCCTTCGCATCCTCATCCACCGCTCCTCCCATCTTCTCCTCGGTCTTCCCACTGGTCTTTTTCCGTCGATTCTGGTATTCAATAGTTTTCGTGGTGTTCTGTCTTCCCCCATCCTGGCTACATGACGAGCCCTCTGTTATAATATTATCGTTAGTAACTGTACTATTTACCAATTGATGTGTTTAGCCGTAAGGGGGATTTATTACAAGCTGTTTGTTCTTACTTATGTAACGCTTTATATAACTATTCATGAAAATAGTTTTGTTTACTCTAAGACCTAAGACTTGCCAAAGGATACTTTCTCATTTGTTCTAGTAATCAGAACAGTAAACAAGTACACTATATAAACTGACAGGATACAATGTAAAAGCATCAGTTCCAGCGAACTGCTTGGCTTCGCTTGGCTCAAGCTTGTGGCTTGTGCTGTATTGTACATGTTAATTGTTTGTTAGATTTGAGTTGACTTGAAGTTATAATAATTGTTTTAACTTAGTAAATTCTTGAAGTATTAAATTGTGCAAACTATAAACTGATATTATTTTACCAAAGTATAATGTTATATTCAATAAACCAATAATTCAGAGTATCGTGAATTTCTAAATTCTTTATTTACGCAAACGTACCTCTAACGATTACTTCACTTAGCCACTCGAGTGAGTGGTCGCGGTGTTTTACATTCAGATAGAACACCTCCTTAGACGCTGTAGTTTTATGTATTGTGTTACCGGTGGTTCTTTATACATTTGATACAATTCAAAAATATATCTTATTCTCCAGCCGTGTACGTCATTAACTGGTCCCAGGATTCTTCGTAATATTTTTCTTTCAAACATATCGAGAGTGTTTGCTGTTTTGGAGTTCAGGATACACGTTTCGCAGCCGCAGGTTAGGATAAGTCTTATTATTTATTTGTATATCCTCAGTTTCGTGTTTCTGTGGATGTCTTTGGATTTGAAGATACTTGATGTGGCGAAATACGCTTTACTGGTTGGACTATCCTGTTCCGGATTTCGGCTTCTTCTGTGCTGGCTTTTTCTAAACGGTTTCCAAGTTTCCAAGTATTTAAAGTTGTCCACCTTTTCGAAATTGTCGTTTGTTCCGTAGTTACTTTGTCTTCTAGTCTGCACTAATATTTTTGCTTTATCTATGTTGATTTTGAGGCCTATATTGCTAGCATTTTCTTTGAGCTCACAGTACGTTTCCTCTGCTGCCTTTTTTGTCCGACACATCATGCTGATGTCGTCCGCGTAGGCTGCTAATAACGCGTTTCCAGTAATAACGCCACAAGGCAATGAGGCGTCAATTATGAAATGTGTAGAATACACACATACGCATATACCCGTGTACATAGACACCATCTCTAGGCTGGTACCCTATAATGGTGAAATTAATTTACTCACAACTTTCAAAATACACAACCGGACGGAGATAATGGTAAACGACTCGGGGATACCTGCAAAAACTTATCAGAACAATACAAGGCCTGTACAGAGTGTCCCATAAGAATATTATAGTATGTAATATAACTATATGTTATAAGGTAATATAATATGTAATACAGTAGTTAAAAATACAATCAAACAACTAAAAAATGGAAGATCCCCTGAGCCAGGTGGAATCAATTGCTGAGCTGAAACAAATGGAACTGAAAAACACTTCACGTCCCTGTCATATATATTTACAAAGCACATCAGTGGTGAAAATGTACCCGAAGACTTGATAACAGCTTACATTACAGCAATACACAAAAAGGGAAACAAATTAATATGCGACAATTATCGTGGAATAACGGTAACAATTACAATAAGCAGGGTACATGCAAGAATAATAAGAGATATGATAGAACAGGAATATGCAAATTGCGAAAAAGAAGAGCAGAGTGGGTTTAGGGCTGGTAGGTCTTGTACAGACAACGTGTTTTCACTAAAACAAGGTGTAGAGAAGAAAATAGAAAGAAATAGACAAATATCTTAATGTTTATAGACTTACAAAAAACCTATGATAACATACCAATATCAAAACTATGGGAAGTGCTTCAAAATACCAACATCAATCATACCCTCATAAAGGCTGTCCAAAACTTATACAATAACATGAAATCTGCAGTGAAATTAGGAAATATAATATTAGAACCTTTTACAGCCACCAAAGGTCTCCGACAAGGATGCTGCACTTCCCCAACACTTTTTAAAATATATGTCGCCAAAGCTTTAACAACCTGGAAAAAGAAATGCAGTAGAATGGGCATCCAAATCGACGATGACACCTGTCTATATACACTTCAGTTTGCAGATGATCAAGTAATATGCGCAAATGAGAAAGATGACTTAGAATACATGGCACGCAACCTGAAGGAAGAATACGGGAAATGGGGACTGCAGATGAATGTGGAAGAAACACAATATTTGTGTATAGGAGAGGACACGACCGACATAGTATTGGAAAGCGGTGAAATTGTAGCAAAATGTGAGAATAACAAATATCTGGGAATAAATTTTAACAAGGAAGGTACAGCCGAGACAGAAATAAAGTGTAGAGTAAACAAAGCAAGAACAATAATTAAGTCTCTAAATGGAATACTGTGGAGCACCGAAACTGGAAAACAAAGGAAAAAGAGAATATACAACACAATGATTAAGAGCACATTAGTATATGGGTCTGAGACATAGAGAATGAAAAGAGCATCTGAAAAGAAAGATAGGAGCTACAGAAATGGACGCCTTAAGAAGAATATGTAGAACATCAAAATTAGACCGGGTCAGAACCGAAACAATTAAGCAACAAATGAATATAAAAGAAACTGTTTCAGAACACATCGAGAAAAAACAATTAATTTGGTATGGGCACGTGCACAGAATGGTGGAGGAGAGGTTGCTAAAGAGAGTGATGAAATGGATACCACAGGGAAACAGAAAAAGGGGAAGGCCAAAAGTAACATGGATACAGGGTGTAAGGAGATGAATGAGTGTACGAGGTCTAACCGAAGAAAACTGCAACGATAGGAGATTTTGGCAATTAGGCATCGGACAACGTTGCAGGACGTTTTAACCCGAATATATATATATATATAATACGTAATACTATTCCAATAGTATGTAAGTATAGGTTTGGAAACGGCTCGTTTTCGACTTACGACTTTCGAAATTTTCACCTTGATTTCTGCCGCAAGGCTACGATTAAGTCCTACTGAAATCCGTAGGACTTACGTTAAAAGGTAAATTTAATTATTTCATATGGTTTTTGACATGAAAAAGTAAAAAGAAGAGGTTACCATAACTGTAGTTTAGTTAGTTTTATAGAAAATTTTTCTTAAATCTCAAAAATTATTGTACAAAAATACACGTTTTTAGGTTTCACGTAAATTTAATTGTTTCAACTTCCAATAAATAAATATAAATTTGTAATAAATTCAATAAAGAATTTAATTCTAAGAAATTTTGATGTATGTAAAGTCAATATTAAACAAATTAATGTTAGAAAAACCAAATTAAATTTAAGGGTGTTTAACTTTTGCGAATAATGAGGTGGTGGACCATCATGTTGATAGAACGTTTGCCGTCTGTTTTCAAAATGTATGTCTTCTAACAGAATTGGCAACTCGTTTTGTAAAACGTCATTGTACGCAATACCAGTAAGGCTATCTGGAATAATAAGTAGTACAATTAAATGGTATTCAATCATACCGCACCATACATTTAATGAGAACAGGTGTTTAAACTTTTGACTCAATTATTCTGTTTGGATTGTCAGTTGTCCAGCTGCGACTGTTTAAATTTTGTGGTTCTTGCAGGTAGAAGCTACCTGGGCAATCATATTGGTTATGGTATGATTTTCTCTCTCTGTGTCTCTCTCCTATGGCATAACAGCCCTTATTGGGCCCTGGCCTCCTTCAATTTTTCCCCCCATTCTCTTCTATCGGTAGCCATCCTCTTCCAGGAACGCACTTTCAGTATCTCCTTCGCATCCTCATCCACCGTTCCTCCCATCTTCTCCTCGTTCTTCCCACCGGTCTGTTTCCGTGGGTTCAGTCTTCCCCCATCTTGGCTATATGACAAGCTACATTAGACTCTGTAGTTTTATGTAATGTGTTAGCGGTGGTTCTTTATACATTTTATACAATTCAAAGTTGTATTCGTGAAGGTTCCGTGGTGTGGTATTTTTTCCGGGGGTAGGCTACCGGCCTACCGCCCAACCCCCAACCTGGAGGACCAGAGAATTTTCTGTTAGCGTTCCCTTCCCTTAGCCGATGAGTCCCAGTTTTCTGGCGCCGGGAACTCGCCATTCACACTCTCTCGTCTGCTACATTACATACTCATGGGCTACGCGACATTCGTCTTCCAGAAGGTGAGAGTAGGATTTGTGGGTAGAGCTGAGTTCCCTTCCGGGAACCTCTGACTCTTTCGTCAGAAACCGTCGACGTTTCTCAGAGTTAGTTTTAGTGTTGCATAGTAATTGGCATCCTATACGACCTCCGAGAGCTATAACCCACCTTTAACCCCCTATGGTATGATATAGACATTATATTAGATAAGTTCCAGATGATCTGTGGGACGATAAATCGTATTTTTAGAAACAAGATAGTCGAGATACAATATTAAAGTTTTACAAAGTTATGGCAGTCCCTGTATTGTCCTATGGGTGTGAATAATGGTCAACAACCAAGAATAAAGACAGTAAAACACAGGTCTCGGGAATGGCATTCTTAAGAGGAGTTAAAATTTGTTCTACTCTTGACCGTATAAAGAATGAGGCCATAAGAAAAGAATTACAAGTTTTAGTTTGAATAAAAAGCTAAAGATTATAAACAACGGCGGAAAGAACATTTAAAAAGACTGACAGATTCCAGACTGGCCGAATAAGTCTGGAAACAGAAACGTATAGGACACAGGTGTGTGAGTAGACCAGGAAGAGATGCCTGGAGGATTTGTAAGGCGGAACAGGCACCACCTTGCTAATGACGTTCTGTGAATACTTTTTTTATCTTGGTACGCAATTTGCAATCTTGGATGTGAGAATTATTACCTGCTCAAAAAGTTGTCACTGTTTCTAATGGATTGTCAGATTTCTACTGAAGACGATAGATACCCCAACATCTTTATACGACTGATAGTGTCAAGAATGTTCTGCTTCCTCATTGGTCGCATTTTAAACAGAAATGTTACCACCTGTAGAGTACTCAAAAAGGGATATTTTTTCAAAGGGATATTGTTCTAAATTTTAATCGAATGAAGATTACAAAACGTTAACTTGATATAAAGACTAAAAGATTATAAACAACGGTGGAAAGAACACTAAAAAAGAATTCCAGATTCAAGACTGGACAAAAAAGTCTAGAAATACAAACATATAGGACAGAGGTGTGTGGGTACACCCAGGGAGAGATGGCTGGAGGACCTTTGAAGGCGAAATAGGCAGCACCTTGCCTATGGCGTGATGTAAAGAAGAAGAAGAAGAAGAGAAGAAGAAGAAGAAGAAGAAGAAGAAGAAGAAGAAGAAGAAGAAGAAGAAGAAGAAGAAGAAGAAGAAGAAGAAGATCATGATGATCATCATCATCATCATAGGTTTATTTATTTTAATCTTAAACCAAAAGTCTGGGTGGAAGTGAACAGTTCTCATTTCTTCCTAAATACTCGCAGACACGATTAATCGCTTCTGGTTGTAATAAATTAAACATCAAGCGAGTGGATGAGACTAGACGCCGTTCTGCTACAGTGTTGGTGTTGAAACAAACGACACAGCGTCCGTTATGCAGTTATTGTTTAGCGCCAACAATGCGTCACTGGTGATATTTAGTGTTGTTCTTTCATCTTATCTTGCAACGGACACCCATCCACAATATAATGAAATTTTCCTTATCTCTTTTAGAAAAATAGTTTACGTAATACACATTGTAGTTTGTAACCGAATGCTTGCTTTATCGTGTTTTGCAAGGAAAAAGCGAATTTTTTGTTAAAAAGTTCTATCTATCGATTTTAAAAGGATAAATTTTTAAATGTTTAAACTTCAAATATTTTTATTTCGTGAGACTCAAACAATATTCCCTTTATGCTCTGAATTGTTTTACTCAGTACCCTAGTGGTTTTCATTCGTTTCTCTTCGGACACATGCTTTACATCTGCAATTTTCTTTGTAAACACTTCTCTGTTTTCTACATATTTCCCCCAATTTCATATTTTTATAAATCTCGAAGAATTTGCTTCGCCTATGGTAATTCGTGTGTCTTCTTGATCCTCTGGAAGGTGAGAATCTTCTTTCCTGTCCTTTCTAGTTCCATTGATTTAAGCTACCTATAAAAAGCCATTATTCTTTTCTTTATCGTGGCAGAGCTTGTTATTATTATTATTATTATTATTATTTTATTAATATTATCATTATTATTATTATTAAAAATTTAAGTCCAAGTTTTATTATTATTTCCAACGAAATATTTTCTGGTTTTGAAGACTAAGTTGATTGTTTTCAACGAGTTTAGCATCATGTGTTTGTCGACCCACATTGCATTGCGTTTTATTCTGATTGGCCGATGCACAGTGGGGTATTTGTATCATAAACCTGGCCAAAAGTCAGTATTCTCAAAATCTACATAGCTAGAAATAATTTATTCCCTGAGAGTGTTAAATAGACAAGCAACAATGAGACACAAGTTGTTTCCTTACTGCACTATCTGGTGGCAGCCAGCTGAGTCGAAATTTTAAACGTTGATAAACATTTGGGTTTACAGCATTTGTTTTAATAAAAAATGTCGGTGGAGTTTCTTTGTGTTTATAAAATCCAGAGAAAAGTGTCTCATTATGGAATGCAGTGAGGCAGGTATGTATAATATATATATGACTTTCAATGTTTGTTGCATTTCATTTTACCTACTTACAAACTTTTTGAATTATGACGTAATATGTTTATACCTATTCCGTGTAAACACGAAAGGTTTTGTTATACTTCAGGATGCGTTCTGTCTTTAATTTTTACATGGATATATAGAATAAGAATTCAATTTTATAATAGTACAAAAAGTAAACCCGGATACGCCCGGTATTGAGTAACATAACCTCAAAATTGATATTATTGATAAAGAAATTCAATATATTGAAAACAAAATGATGTCATTAAGAACTCACAATAGCAGGCAAAACGTTTTCCATAAAATACACGACGATTTTCACAATGATTGATGCCAAAGTGAGCATTGCTGCCACCCACACTACATCAACTATGAAATGTTACATTTGTGGAGCAACTTCTAAAAGTTTTAATGACATAACAGAAGAGAAAGTTGTAAATCCTGATACTTTAAAATTTGGTTTATCTATTTTGCATGCAAGAATACTTTTATTCGAAAGTTTGCTGCATCTATCATATAAAATGCATGTACACAAATGGCAAATTAAAAATAAATCAGAAATAGCTATTGTTAAACAAAGAAAGGGAGTCAACCAAGATAAATTTCTAAACAAAATGGGTTTAATAGTAGATGTTCCCAAGGCTGGATTCGGTAACACAAATGATGGGAATACAAGCAGAAGATTTTTTATGAACCCTGACATATCAGCTAAAATAACAGGCCTGTACGAAAATCTTATACATAGATTTAAAGTAATTTTAGAACCAATATCGAGTAGCCATAAAATTGACACTGAAAAGTTTTCTACATATTGTATGGATACAGCGAAACTATACAGTGACCTTTATCCATGGTATCCAATGACACCCACACTTCACAAAATACTTATTCATAGTTCGACTGTCATAAAACATGCTTTATTACATATAGGGCAACTGTCAGAAGAAGCAAGTGATGCTAGAAATAAACATTTTCGTTTTTATCGGCAAAATTATGCTAAAAAATTGTCTAGAAAAGCATGTAACCGTGATGTAATTAATAGACTACTGCTCACCTCCGATCCTCTTTTGGCAGGAATAAGACCCAAACCGAAAAAAAATATAAAACCATTTCTGAAAAAAACTATCGATACGCTTCTTCCGGCTGAACCTATCTTGCTTGAGGATAATGAACCCTCTTCAGATGAAGAACTGTCTTCTGATGCATATTCCGAATAAAATCATGGACATCTTCATTAGATTAAACGAAATTAATATGCTTGTTCCAGTTTAATAATTAATTGATTTGTTGACGTGATTAATTAACTATTAAGTAATGAATGTATTAGTTATTTGTGTGTAATTAATTAATTTGATATCTATAAAATTTGGAAAAATCACATTAATACATTTTTTGTTAGTAAATATACCTTGGAATTGTACAGAGCTAATTATTACAACTTTTTAAATGAATTTAGTAAGCAAAAAATTTTTGCCCATATTTTTAATGGAAATACCCCACTGTGCGATGGTGGTTTCCAGCTGGCATCGTGCAAACTCCACAAGTCCTTTTAAGGAACACGACTATCTTTGCCACAGTACTGTGGTTACTGGCGAACACCGTGTCATTTGTATGTATTAAATTTGTATTAAAAATGTGTTTCAGTGAAGATGGCCTCCAGAAGTGGGGCCGAAACAACATCCGTCAGAATGACGACTACAGTAGACCACGGCCCGGATCTTAATTTCAATAATTATGATGCCGGGCGTGAAGCCTTACAGTATGGTCATTTTCAGTGCTCATACGACCATGTTTAAACTTAAACACCAACTTACAAACAATTAGTTTTGAAGCCTCAGCATCTCCTAACATATTTACAATTTCGCTGTAAATTTAAATTGGCGCTAAATTTTTTTACTCAAGAATTCTTGATTTTCTCAATATTTTAAAATACGCGTGACACGTAAATTTCTAACACCTGATAAACAATGATTAAGTCGACAGATAGTTGTATATTAGAAAACCTCCAACCCGCATTCAAAGTAATATTATCAGTATTGTCCGGGCTTGATTCCAGGGGGAACGCGCCGGAACGGCGTTCCGCAACCTCTTGGATCCAAAAATAAATTGCCGAAAAAATTATATGAAAAGGAAAACCTAATTATTACAAAAATTTACTACTACTTTATAAATTGTGACCCTCATCAGCCCCACTACAAAACTAAACATTTGTCTTTGTAATAAGTCTAGTTTGATTGTGTACATTCGATTATGTATACCACAAACAGCTATGGATGGCCCAATTAACCTGTTCTTAGATTTAGTTAAACTTGACAGTGTTACCGCTAGGGGCATACTTGACTGTATGATTGACTGTCTTCACTCTTACGGAATGACAGCCCCATTTTTAAGTAATAATTTAATAAGCTTGTCATGTGAGGTGCTGCTGTGATGATTGGAAACAAGAAGGTTGTTAGAGCATTATTCAGAGACGAATTTCCGTCTCTTATTTTACGGTACTGTGCTATTCATAGTCTTCAACTTTCAGTATCTGATGCAGTAAAGTCAGTTTCAGGAATTAACTGCTTTAAATCTTTTATCAATAAGTTGTATGTTTACATCATGCTTCGCCCAAAAACAGCAGAGAACTGCAAGTGTCTGCGAGTTTCCTAGAAACTGATTCGCTAAAATTTGGAAGAATTTTGAGCGCACGTTGGGTTGCATGTAGTATATCTACATAAGTATTTTTTATACTCCACCTCTTCTTCTTCTTCTTCACTTACATGTTTTACATTCTGCCTGTTACGGATCCCACCTTTTCCTTGGGCTACCTAAATTTCTTCTTCCTCTGGCTTTGTATTTTCTAGCTTTTACTGGAATCCGTATTGTTGCATTCTTTCTAAATATTCTTGCCACTTGTTTCTATTAAATTTTATCTTTTCATTTAAGTTGAATACCTGAAGTTCTTGTCTAATCGTTTCATTTCTTATTCTGTCTACTCGACTACAGCCCTTAATTCGTCTTAAAAATCTTATTTCCTGTGCCTGAATTCGATTTTCTTGTGCCTTTGTCGTTACCCATGTCTCGCTGCCATATATAAGTACGAGGACAGCCATTGTTGTATAAAATTTCAACATTGTCTCGTTCCTGGCTTTATTTTTCAGGCATCGACTGATAGTTCCGCAAATATGGTTAAAAGTACTAATTTTTTTGTCAATATCTTTACTGTAATCGAAGGAAATATCACAACATAGGTATTTAAAATGTTTTATTTGATCCAGTGTTTTATCGTTTAAGATGATTTTAGCTCTTATTGGCTCTTTTCCTGCAAATTCCATTACTTTTGTTTTAGGAATTGAAATTTTTAAATTGTATTATTCGCTAATTTGCTGCAGTTTGTATAATCCCTTTTGCAATTCTGCCACTTAAGAATAGGTATATCTACGTAAATGTATTTTATACTGAAATATAAAATATAAGTATACTTGTGTCTGTACAACTTTTGAATTGATGCGTTCCGAGACCTATAATTTTAAAAATCAACCACTGAGTATTGTAATTAAGTGACTGGTATTGTTAGAACTGTTTGTCTCTAGAATAGTACGTAGGTTATATCGCTCACGGTATGTTTACATTAACCGTAACTTATGTATATCCATGCACACTATTTTTAGAGACACTATTTATAGAAAACATTATAATGTTCTGTATCACTGTACTATTACATTTATGGTTAGCGTGGTTTGTTCTACAATGGTCTTGATGCAATGCTCAAAGTCTTCTCGGCTTATCTACCGACAGGGGCCGGGAATGACCAAACATATACGCTCGCTAGACCTTTTTTTTTATCAAGAATTCTTGATTGAGAGTAGGGTAATGTGAACACACAATTTATAACTGTCACAACAGGAACTCGTTGAATATTTGTAAGTCAAATATGGTACAAAATATCGGTATGGAGAACCATACATGATTACCACGTTCTAAGATTTATATTTAAAATCATTTTCGAAGTGAAATATTTCCATAGAAACTACTTCTTTCTTCAACTTAACGTATACTACCACCTCACTTTACCGCACTCGATTTTCACTGATGATGGAAGTCGATGGCACTGCCAAAACGTCTGGTTTTGAAGAAAACATTAGACTACAGCCAAACAGCATGGGAAGGAATTTTAACAACAAACTACTTCTTTGTTGCCGATAACGTAGTACACATATACAAAATTATCCCCCCCTTAACTATCATTTTAATTTATAGAAAATTACACCCTCCCACTTCAACTACCCTTTTTATTTATAGATATTTCTTCTACCTTTCAACAGTGGATTATTATGACCTTCTTTTCAGGATACTTCATTTATCAAAATTAAGTAGGTACTTTAACTTTTGTTAAAACATAAAACATTGCAGGCAAACTACCCCTTCCCCTTAACTGATCTTCATCAAAATCAATAGAGCTTGAGTCCTCTACAACTCAGGTACATATGCAAAATATTATTTGATTCTATTTGAATTTGCGGCAGATCGTTCGTCATACAAAAAAATCTACACACACACACACACAGATACTTTTCGGAAAATAACTTTTCTTCATGTTTTGAGGGTAATACAATCAGTATCAGCCCTTATCTCGAACACGATTGTTTTCGCCGTCACCATACTTCTATTTCCTTATGGAACATGGAAGTAATAAAAGTTAACAAGATGCCATTTTACTTAGTCATGTTGATCGTTTGAAAATAACATTCCTTAAGTGACGCCCATAGACAGACTTACATTGTTCAAGTCTGCTGAAAAAGCTACCCATGACTCTCTACAGCATGGCTTGCGGAATCGGCTAAATTTCTTCAATGATTCGCTGAATGAGTTGATTTGAATCACGCGGTCTTGACTGGAAAACCTTAAACTTTAGATAGCCCTAGAAAAAAAATACACGCAGACAGATCTGGATATTGCGTTGGTCATGGTCTTGCACCAAATCTTGAGATCAACCGATGTTTGAATAGAGACCTCAACACACCAGTTGTGTTTTGTGCAGTGTGTGAGGTAGCTTCGTCCTTCTGGAACCAGATCAAGTCAGTATCAGTACTTAGGTCATTTAACAAAGAATAAAAAAAGTTGTTCAACATTTGCGCATATCGGTGTGAGTTCACACTTACTGCATCGTCTTCAAAGAAATACGGTCCAGAAACACGAACGGAGGTAACTCCACACCAAACAGTGACACGCTGGCTACGAAGGGGTATAACATGAATTTTTTGAGGTTTTCTGTCACTCTAATAGCGCATGTTTTGTTCATTGAGAATTCTTGGAAAGTCTGGAAAGTTGAAAATGTGTTTCGTTTGACATAATCAAGTGTTCAGGAAAGTTTTGTTCTTGTGTTTTGGATTTCAATATTAAATTACTAAAATCAACTCTTTTATTGTAATCATGTTTTGGGCTACTTGAATTTTGTACGTATGGAAACGGAGATCTTGGTGCAAAATCCTGAGCACAGAGCAGCCATAGTAGACATTTTTAGACTTCCTAGTAGACTTTAGATTTCCTGGCAGTCATTTTTAGACTACGCGTTGCAGCAACTCTTACTCTTCCACAACTTTCTGGCGTGAACACTGTTTTTACACTTCCTCCAATTGTTTTCTGTGTCGAGGCAGTTGTTTTAAATGTTCGATATTGTTGAGCAATCTGGAACTCTTCCATGTCCTCCAACGTTGAAATGTTTTCTGAACAGTCTTCGTGTTGTTATATTAAAGGAATCATTATTTTTAGAAAACCTTTTTACAGCAAACGACGATGTCCAACTCGCCATTGAGCCATGTTTAATGAAATGGCATAGTTTAACTAAGACTATAAAACCATCTGTTTGTTTATTGTCGCCATAGTGACCAAACACGAGCTAACACAAATTGTTGTGTCTCATTGTCTCATCCGACATAAGCAGTGATAGAGAAAAAGTCAGTCACTCAGTCTGGTTACGTTAGTTTTAGGCCAGTGTTTATTGAGAGTTCGATTATAAATATTACAAAATGTTTTTGGATTATTATTACGTCCTTTTTTCAATTTATTGCTGATTTGTGATCTGTTCGACTAAGCGAACATTGAACAAATTGTCTGCAAAACACATACATGGTTATGAAGAGCTGACCATTGACAGCTCTTCTTGTTTTTGTTAACAGATTAAAGAGATACACAAATTACAAGACTAAATGACAAAAACGTGTAAACAAATGAACAAAAATCACTTCCACTTGCTGCTGGTATGACACAGTAAGTTCAAAATGTTAAAAACACTGGCCTATAAGGCACATATACTGGTTGACATTAACACTTAATGTTGACACGAATACAAAACATACAGATATTACAGAACAGATATCACAAACATTGCAATACAGATAATACATTATTAGTTAAACCTGAATGGTAAGTCTAAGAGTTTGTGCCTTTTTAGTCTATAAATATCTTCACTATTACCTAGCAAATTAATTGCCAGGTGGTTTGGATGCTTTTCTAATTTAGAGATGTGAGTCCTGCAGAGGGGTATGATTTCTTCTCTCACGGTTGAAACTTTGAGGTCGAGGTGTATAAAGTTGGAGACGAACCATGGAGCGTCGACTATTGATCTTAATGTTTTGGACTGAAAGCGCTGTATAATCTCCATATTATTACTTGTACTAGCAGTACCACAAAGTTGAATACCATAAGTTCATACCGGTTTAAGAACTGCTTTATATATTAACAGTTTGTTGACGAGACTTAACCGTGATTTTCTGCCTATCAGCCAGTAGATATTTCTGACCTTGTGATTAAGTTCAATCTTCTTAGGGGTTATGTGTTTTTTCCACGTTAGATGCATCCCAAGGTACTTAGCACTTATTACTACATCTGTGTTGGTGTTTGTATAAATTACCATTGTGTCTATCATCGATCTCACAATTGCCCATTGAAATTTATATTTTCTCTGTTATTCATATTTGCTTGTGAAAATTATTATTTGCGGTAACGATAAATAAACAAGGTGTCGACAATGACTCGAGTGTGTTTTCCACTTCATCGCTGCCAAGAAGATGACAAGAAGAGTTTGAAAATTAACGGGTGTTTTCGTGAAGTATGAATCTTACAACACGCGCCTAGAATTTTAGTTCCACCGCTAAGATATAGATGTCGCTCGCAAACTTTTAAACTGACCACTAATAGCAACGTGATCAAACATAAAATTATAAAACAAACAAAGCAACATCGCACTAGATGAAAAACAATACAAAGACGAACTAAACACGATAAAATATCTAGGAGAATCCAACGGATACAACAGAACAATAGTCAATAAACTCCTACACAAAATACAAAACAAACAACAGACAAAGACAGAAAACAACAAATTCATAACATTAACATACATCAATAACCACACTGAAAAATGGCCCACAAATTCAAAAAAGCAGGATACATAATTGCATACAAAACTACAAACAAATCAGAACACACACTATCAAAACGCACACACAAAGCACAAAACAAATTTGATTTACCTGGTGTTTACAAACTAAACTGCTCAGATTGCAACAAATTCTACATACGCCAGACAGGACGTAGCTTCAAAGATACATTGAACACACAAAGGCACTACACTCCACTACCGAATCCACCTTTGCAAACCACCTCATTGAAACAAACCAACATACAAAAACATCGAAATAACATGGATATTCTACACGTACACACCAAAGGCCGAAAACTAGACACTCTTGAACAATTGGAAATATACAAACACACGAAAACAATCTTACAACACACACGTAGAATTCTAGTTCCACCGCTGAGCTATAGATGTCGCTCCGCAAACTTTTAAGTCGACCACTAATAGCAACGTGATCAAACATCTGTATATAAAAAACTCAAAGTCTGAGGATTTATGTGTAATGAATACAAATCCACACCGTTACAGATTGCCATCAAGTTTGCCACAGGTAACCTTTGACACAAGCCGAAAACACTGTCTAACTTGGAATTTGATATTTTGCCTTGTTAGCACGATTTAGGCCCTTTAAATTATGCCTTTTCGTTGACGTATATAAAGATGTCAGCAACACCACGGAGACCAGAATTAATTACCATAGTAACAAGTAAATAAACAAATGATATTTAGCAGCATCGGTCCTGTACCTTTATCCATTCTTGCAGTTTTTAATGTTTTAAATATGCATGATTGTATCGATATATTTTGTAATATTGTATACAGATACGTCTATATATTTTGTAATTGTCTTAAACGATTATAAAATTTATGTTTATACGTATTTCTGATGATATAATGAATAAGTAATGAAATGTATTAAATACTACTACTAAAGATGTCAACGGAACCATGGAGACCAGAATTAATTACCATAGTAACAAGTAAATAAACAAAAGCTATTTAGCAGCATTGGAACTGTACATTTATCCATTCCTGCAGTACATTTTCGATATTTTATATAATTTGTGATTGCATTGATATATTACGATGTGGACAAGAAGAAGTGTACCAACTGTAAATTGTCCTATCACTTAATGCAAAGCGAAAATACGTGTTGTTTTCATTTGTGAGGTTAGGTGACAACGGTTTTTGGCTTCTAGTTTACTGCTGAAATAAATAAAAGCCACGGGTGAGAAAAACATAACGTTTAATGTGTTATACAATGCTTCTAACACAGTAACACTTAAAATAAAGAATTTAGCGTTTTTGATTTAACAGGTAATTTATAAATATCTCCAAAGGCTTTATAAACGGGTACTTGTAAATCTCCAAAGGCTGTTGTACCAACATAATAATTTAGTACAAGTTAATTTAATACAAGTGTTGAAAACAGCTTTGTAGAGAATTTGACTAAGAAGCACAAAATTGTTATACGAGCTGACAGAACGCCATATAGACATAGATAATAAAAAATGTATTAAAATACTTATTAAAAGTCAAATATTCGGTGCGAAGCCGAGGGTAACAGCTAGTAAAATTATAAAACAAAGATACAATCTAATGGCGACTCGAATATCATCGCTGAAGGAAAGAGAATCTATATTCGACAGCCGAACAGTATAGATAAAAAAATTGCTAAATAAAACATGTACCGAGAAAGATAAAACGTTTTATATAGAACTGTAACTCTCAGAACAGCAGAAGAGGAAATACAAAAGTTGACTGTAGGTAAGTCCAATACGACAGGGTAATACGTATTCTGTCCAAGGACGGCCAGCCTCGGTGGTTTTGAAAGTAAATAATTCTCTGTAGACACGTAATGGGAATAAGTAATGTATGACTCGTGTGTGAAGTGTGGACGTACGAAGAAAACGTATAAAGACTTGGAAGGAAAAGAAAAAGAATGACAAACGATGTGAGGACGTTATGTCTCAGAGAAGACGTGGAGACGGATTAAGCATTTGGCAGCAAACAATTGCACAAGACATTTTACGGCGGTATTGTCCCTCCCTCTGCTCTCTGTCTCTCTCTCTCTCTCTCTCTATATATATATATATATTTATATATCACATCTCCCTCTCACACACACACACACACACTCACACCTGCACACACATTTTGCAACAATGCCGCTGTTTTTTGTTTTGTTTTAGATTTTTTGATAGGATGTGTTAAATTTTAACTGATCAATATTGAAAGAGAATATCAGTTTTACATGAAAAGGAGTGTGACAAGTATAATGCGTTACAATTATTGGTTATTTCTTTTTACAATTTAAACATTATTGAACGAGCGACGCAAGTTCTCAGTTTTACTTGACCGTTTTAGCTTATTTGCCTATCTATTAGCCTATTTGAGGATATGTATTATGATAACATTGGAACGCAACAATCGATTTCCTGGAACCTGTGTTTATGCACACTACTTAAGTACACTACTCAATTGTGTTTTTAGAGATTAAAGTTCAAAAAATTAGAAGGACGGGAGGCAAAAACGTGAGGGCGCTAAAAAGCAGCAGACGTCTGTGTGGGACATCAAGTTAAAGAAAATTTTAACCACAATATGAATTTTGTATCCACTTATCAAAATTTAGGAATTTAACGACGCCGGGAGCCGAAACGTGGTGAACATTTTGAAAAGGTCGCCAAAATTCATTTAGCGTATCCGATTAAAAGTAATGTAAATAAAATATGAATGTAGTGTTAATTTTTGGAAATTTCAAAATTTTGGGAAGACGGCTCAAAAAACTGAGGCAAAAGTTTCATCATTTTTTTTAAAATTGCACGTGGCGTATGAAACGAAAGAAAATTTTAAGCAAACTCTGAACATATTGTACAGTTTAAGAAATTCAAAAATATTTGTCCCTAGGACCTAAAAATGAAACTACAAAATTTGAACGATTTTGTAAAAATCCAGATGGGTGACAGTCCAAAGCCAGTTGTAACACAAATCCGATTGTTTGGAATATTTAACGTTTTTGCAGGATTGCTCTACAATTTGTTACTTTGCTAAACAAAAATATGTGGTAATCGGGATTTAAGTAATTTTTCTCGTAACTGATAGACTCCTAATAAAAATGTATCCAATAAGGCGGTGGTGACCACCCTTCCTAATCTTGATGACTCACCCTCAAAATTGATAAATTGAAAAGGCATTTAAAATTAAAAGAAAAGAATTAAAATTAAACTCTGATCCCATTGAAATATATGTCAGGGACCTTAACAATTGTATTTACAGTGGGCGTGCGGGTGCGCAATAACGTATGGAATTTCATAAACACAATAATTTCCTGACGTCTATGTGTCATTGTGACAACAAATGATTAGTAGGAAAGGTCGGGTGCGCGCGGACGATACACCAGCTGATACCTACTTGCAGTATAATGTAACAGACACGTACAGACTGCTATTCGGAACAGAGATTCAGCTGTACTCTTCTAATTGCACATTCTAGTTTTGCCCGCGATGTATCGTGTAATCTTTGTTTTGTCAAACTCACTTCTTCTTCTTCTACTTCTTCTTCTTCTTCTTCTTCTTCTTCTTTTTCACTTCAAGGATTATGTTATATAAACCTGTTCCGGCACCCATCTCATCCTCGGACGACCCACGTCTCTTCTACCAATGGCTTTTATAGTTCAGTGACGCTTTCGGCAATCGACCCACTGTTGTCTTCTGTAATCTAAAATAATTTCATTTATGTCATCTACTTCAAGTTCTGCTGTGATATCTTCATTCGTTATTCTATCTTGTAAATTATATTTTAAAGTACTAAAGAAACTGCATTGCAGGATTCTGAATCTTGCCGCATTCCTTTTTTTGTCACGACCGACGCCTCACTCATGTACGTCAATGTGGGTAGTGTAATGTGGGTGTTTATAATGTTATAACCTTAATGTGAGGGTAACTCAAGAATTAAAGAGACAAATAGCTATAGAGAAAAACAGTTCACGTAATCAGTATAACACAATCAGTATGCGTACCAGTGTTTTACTTTTTCACACAATAGGTTGGTCCCATCTGTGAATAAGTTTTTTATGCCGGCTGAAAATCATTCTTTATGTTCATACCGGTTTATGCCATTTTTTTTTTTTTTTTACTTCACCGTTGTCATAAAACTTCAAACCACGTAACAACCTTGAGTAGACCAAGTAATTAGTTATGCAATCGCATAACACGTAGTTTGAAACCAGAAACACGCGGGTTGAAAGGTCTAAAAACCGGAAATTAATGTCCACCAGCACGTGGTAAATTTTCTCGAACACTCTAGAATGTATAGTAATGTAAAAACGACGTCATGTGTATAGACCTATAAAAGCACTGTGTGATTCATGAGTTACGCAGTCTCTCATATTCACCCGGAAGTTTTATCATTATCATCATCATCATCATCTTCAAGGATTAAACCAAGGATGCTTTGTTACGGTCTCAAATGGGCGAAGATTACAGCTGGTCACTCCAGCGCTTCCTCGGACGTCCCACACATCTCCGTCCCCTCGGATTATAGTTCCATACTTGTTTGGGGATGTAGCAGTCATCCATTCGGCAAAGAAGTTCCCACCAATTCAGCCGATATTGGGTGATCCTGTCGAGTATACTCATAATATACAGTTCCTGCCGTATATCTGTGTTTCTTCTATGATTGTGGAAAGTACACGTGCCTGAGAAATCTCATTTCAGCCGCTTGGATGCGACTGGCCTGGCCTTTCGTTAAAGTCCAATTCTCAGACCCATAAAAAAGTGTGGGAAGGTCCATCACCTTGTAGAATTTTAGGCGTGTTCCTTTACTATCTGACTTAACGGTTCGCCTGGTGGTCCCGCACATAAGGTTCAACCTATGCAACTTATTCACAACGTCGTTCCTTTCATTATAAGACACACTGTAGCCCAGGTAATTCAAAACTGCTAACTTGTTCCAGGACAAGTTACAGGATCTATAACAATTTTTGCCCGTACGGGATCAGTTTCACGAAAAGCCATCACCTTGGTTTTAAGTGTGGATATTTGCAATCCAGAGTCTGCAGATTCGATTAAGGGTTTATGATGTTGTAACCTTAATACGAGGGTCATCCAATAATTAAATACACAAATAGCTGTAGAGGAAAAACGGATTATTTAATAAGTGCGACAATTTTGTTGTTGTTTTTCAACACAGTCCTCATTAATATCAGTACACTTGTCCCATCTGTTACTAAGCTTATTTGTGTCATCTGCAAAGAAATCTTTATGTCGATGCCATATTAGGACATTTTCTTTGACTTCGTCGTTTTCATAAAACGTCGAACCACGTACCCCATCTTTGAATAGACCAAGTACTTAGTTATGCAGTAGAATGCAGTTAAATTACACGTAGTTTGAAGCCGAAAACACGTGGGTTGAAAGGTCTAAAAACCGGAAATTAATGTCCACCAGCACATGGTAAATTTTCCCGAACAATCAAGAAAGTACTTTTGTAAAAATGACGTCATGTGTGTAGACCAATAAAAGCACTGCGGTGAGTCATGAGTTACTCAGTCTCTTATATTCACTTGGAAGTTTGCAGTAGCAAATTCGAGTTCCAGCCAGTCCTTGGGAAGTCGGAGTGTATCCTCGTGGGAACGGCTGAATTAGTACCACGAATTCAGCCACGGCGTTCGAGATCGTCAGCAACCGATCGCTGTCAAAGAGAACTACGAGCATATCAAGCCGCACAAACAACGCGCTGCAACTTTGAGCGCACCTAGCCGATAGTTTCTGACAACAAACCGCCATTTATTCTGTTCCGCTATCAGCATTAGTCTTTGAGCTATATCAGATTGAGTGGGGACGTGCGCACGCCGTCCGCCGGATTAGTCACAAAGCGATTAAGAAAGACCTCGAATAACAACGTGTGCCTATGAAACGTTACGGCAAAACTAGGTTAAAACTTTACACAGACGTTCTGGTTTTTGAATTAAGCATACTCGGAGGCCTGCGTGATCCGAACGAGTATTCCAAGAAATGTTAAAGAGGATAAAAACATTGGTCGGTGCAGAAGGGAGTTCGTGATGTGATAATTGTCCACATTGTTTCTTAGAGAATGGGCATCCACATAAGATCGTAAAATTAAATTTTGGTCGAAAAGTTTAAATGTATCGTATCACTGAAAAAAAATCTTACTGAGTTTGTTGACGACGATCAGAAAGAGACCCATTTTGAAATCGGTCAACAACTGCGTACCAACGCAAATGGTAATGACAACTTTGGAATGCAATGGAAGTTGCTCTGTAAAGATTTTACGAAGTTAGCACCAACGTTTGTACACATACGTTATGGTAAGATCTTCATTCTCAGTTCGTTATAAGTCCGCCGGACTGTGTGTGCCCGTGCCCACTACAGCGCGTGTAGCTGAAAGAATGACGATCATAGCGGGACGGAGAAAACGACATTCGGCGTCTATCCGCAGGTTGGCATGCTACACAAATAGTTCGGTATTTTTTTGAACACATCTCGTAAATCAGAAGCAACTTGGACGGACACAACGCCCTCGAGGAAACTCTTGACATCGACATCACACCTCAGAAGGACAACGGCAGCTGTGAAAGCGTAGGAGCAGACCCACGAGATGTCCTTACTGATGCAACATAACCCAGAAAATCCAGAAAAGTGAAATTAAAAAACTATTTATGAAGTATAAAATAAGTAAAGACTATCTTTTTTAATTGATAGCTGTCAAATATATCAAAATTTTATTTTTTTAAATTCAGAATTTTCAGATGTAAACTGTATATGTGTTAGGCCTATACAGAAAAAGAATAACCAATAAATATAGTAACTCACCTAATGGAAATTTATTTCTGCAAGTGCAGTCAGCCTTAAGCTTGTTACTTATAGGCTATATTGCGATTCACAAGGTCGCATTGAATAAGTAATCGATATTCAGATAGAGGAATGCTTCGGTTTTATTAAAGATTTTTTCTTTTCTTTTTAAATCAAATTAAACTAACAAAATTGACAGGTATCTTATTGTCTATTTTACACTGTCTCAACCTGCAGTCTTTACTCAAAACAATTCTCATTGTAACATGCTATCATATGCCAAGAGTAAATTTATTATTTTATACGTAAATGTCACCTATTGAAATATATATATATATATATATATATATATACAAAACATACAATTAAATAAATAAATATATTCATATTTAAAACATGTTAAAGACCATAAAAAGTTGAGTTGTTATGCTTCAGTTTAGACATACACGTAATTACTTTAAATTTCGTACAAAATACAAAAAGGCCTCCATAATTACTATAATTCACTAACGACTAATATTTTGTCAACTAATATTTCGTTATAACTTGTAATTATCAACAAATTCGTTTATTAATAACATCCGAGAGTAAAAAAAACTGAAAAAATTGTATCCCCGTTATGCGCGACACATATATTCTCGTGTATACCTGACATATCGCCGGCCATTTGTCATGGATCGTGTTTCTAAATGATGTCACAGTTTGAGCGAGCATTGATTTTTCTTTAGAACAGCTACAACGAACATAAATTTCGTCTCATTAGAGAAATTTTAAACCGAAACAGAGTTGGGTTACAAAATAGGTTTCTGGATAATCTTGTAATTCTACCTCGTAATCTGTTTGCGTTTAAATGAAGTTCGTTGAACCGTAAAAATATAAACCGAAACAGAGAATCAAATTTGCTTAGAAAATTGATATTATTACGACGGTCTAACTGATCGTCGTATGGTACAGTGGAAAACAGAGTACAGTACAAGACACCAATGAAATCACTGGTGTAATTTGTAATCAACAAGATAGTCTCTTACAACAATTCAAGTAAAAATTGTCCACACACAATAGTAATGTCAACTATAAAGAATTCCGCACTAATTAAAACACAACAATACTTCGCTACAAACACTCGATCCGCGCTAAAGAAATCGTTCAACATCACTGAACTGACAAGCCGGCTGCTATGGCTTTTTACAGGTAGGGCACGCCTTCTAGAAACCTTCTATCCTTAATTTTCACGCCACTTAATACGTATCTCAAGTGTTCTTGAACACACTGGAACCTACTTGTGAGCGGCCTTGACTGAGGCAACACCTACCACACTGGATGGGCGGGTGGAGAATGCCCTAGGCTGTTCAATAGGATTTTCGTTAAATATTTTAACGTCTTTGCTATATAAATTTTATTATTTATTATACTTTTTTTACAGTTGTTATTGAAATATAAAAATTGTATTAAGCCATTAACACCACCACCACCAGGTAAATTTATGACGGAAGGCTTCAATCTTATTGATAAAATAAGGATTCAGGAACCAAATACGAGTGTTCTGAAAATAAGTAAGTAAAGAATACAATAGTAACATGATAGTGATGTAGAAGGAATGTAGTACAGGTTCAGAAAGAAACATTAGAAAACTTTAAATGGGATTTTCCGTAAGCGCATGTTTTACATATTTAGGTACATATAACTCTGCATTGCAACGTGCTAAAGACTTAGTGTTTTATCCTTATCTTTGTTTTCTGACAATGTCTAAAATAAATTAATTTAATTAACAGTGCCTAATTGGCCTAAAATTAAGGCTGATAATTAATGTACAGAATAATTCTTGTTTGCAATAACGACTCAAAGTTTTGTATTTTATAAAGCACTTTTTTGAAAAAAAACCTTGTTCCTTTTTTTTTGACAATATATACAAATTTAATGGAGTTACACACTAGGCTTTATATAGGCCTATTTAACTTCCAGGACGAAAAGTTTCATAGATATATATAGAATTTTTTTTTAATGAATGTACCTGACTGACAAGGAAAGTACCATGTAATTATCATTCTGGTCCACTAGAATCTAGTCCATGTAATTAACATGCCTTCTCGATCTAGTCCACTTAACGTAAACCATAATTATCATACTATTAAACTGCCACAAAAGAATAGTCATTGAAGTATTATTAATAACGCTACAAGTATTAATGAAATCTTGCAAATACGTAGCACAGCAAATAGTGTATATTTCTATTCATTGCATACGTTAGGTAATGAAGTAGTGATAAAAGATGAACATTGGCCGGTTGCCACGGCAGATAAGAACGTTTGTCATGCAAACGTTTGCGCGCGACTGGCAAAGACACTGTTCTATTGTTAAACCAACAATTTTATGTAAAGTCCGTAGGGACAACTGAACTGTTTAATCTTATCCTGCGATATCGCTCGCCGTAATCTGGCGACATGGGAACGCAACGTTTGCATCTGGATCTTGATGCAAGTAATAACCTGCCGATCCAGCCGATCTTGAACGTTGAACTAGAGCTGTGCTAAACCAGTATTTGAAAATTACAGGTACGAACGAAACCTTTAAAAAAAATAACACGTACAAATACCTGTTATTATATAACTATTATACATATACCTGTATTATATAATTTGTTATAAGAAATAAATTGAAACTAAAAGTATTAACAGTCTTACTTTACACTGTGACTTTATTAAGCACTTACTACACTTTAAAAGAAAATAAGAAACAAGAAAATTTATAGGCCTATCTCCCTTTGGGAATACTAATTTAAGTTTTCACTAGAAGTAAACAAATTGACACAGATCTAATATTAAATTATTGATTCCATTTTGGTTAGACAAATCAGTTGCAAAACTCAGGAAATGAAATTTAGAGTGCACGTAACAGCAGAACAAATAATATAAAAACATTTACGTGAGATGTACAGTGAAATCATCTCCGAAATCACATTAACAAAGAGTACTATATTGCCTATCAGTCACTCTGTAGATTATAACGCAATATATTTCGCTTTTTAAAAATTTACCAAGTTGGTGACTAGTGTAATATATAATTTGTTATTATAATTTGTATTATATATCTGCCCAACACACGAGAATAAATGTAACATCAGTATGAACTTTTTTCATTTATTAAAAAAGCTTTGTCTCTTTGGCATAGAGATATTGTGAACCTCGCTGTTTTGCTTCGTTTCGTGCTTATATGGCAATCGGCACATGCGCAGAATGAAGTGTTCAGCACCAATAACTGTGACTTTGTACTCGTAGTACTCGTTTACTCTTTAGTTCCGTAAGGGGGCTCCCGCGACTAGTAACCGCGAGTAATTCGACTTTTCAGTCACGGTTATATCCGTTCCACAAAAATAATCGTTCCAAAATACCTGTTATAGGTATATCGGGCCATCTCTACGTTTAACTGTACCAGCAAAACAAAGAATTACCCCAAGTTGAATGTATAGCATAGAGGAGAGGGAAGACTACGCGGTAACAGTTCGAGGTCTCAGTATCCCCGCATTAACAATAACAAAACATTAGAATAATCACAGACTACCGGGCTGTTGGGCCGTGGTCGATTGCTTGCAGATTAAGACATATTTTTCTCGAAACGTTTCGGCCACTTACTGGAGGCCTTCTTCAGTAGTAAAAAATGTCCGGCACTGAGATGGCACGCCGAACATACCCCAAGTTGAGGTACAAGCAATAGTATAAGGTTTGAACGTGTGGACGTTTCGCTCACTTTACGAAGAAACGTCCTCAGTGGGTCGACTAAACTGAGCTATTGAAGCTGCCTCCTCATCCTAGACAGACGTAACGTTTAGAGATAAAAAATATTAAAACCATTTGCTGATTTTACTGAGGCTGCCGGGGTCAACATTAAATGGATTACAGACTATCAGGCTGTTGGGCCGTAGTCGATTGCTTACCGATTGAGACATTTAACAACTTATAAAGGACATAAACTGTGAAACAGAATTTGTTATTAGCCAAAATCACATGATGTAGATAATAAAGTTTGTATTATATAAACATGATATAATAAAATTTGTTGCCTAAACTTAATTAATTAATTAACAAATGCAAACCCTTCATTGTAAATTTACTACTGTGTTAGCGTACACAGCTGGAAAAGTAATCAAACAGCCTGAAAATTAAGGGATTAACAAAATTCGTCAATTTTGTCTACACTCTGTGGGGAGAGGTCCGATCTCGTTCGTTCTTCCATAAATACGCCCTTGTTAGAGACCGTGTAGTGTTTACATACAAGTTTGGAAACTTCGGTTCAGTAAACACGTTCTCAGAAACTGTTGCAAGTCTGAACGGAGAAGAAACAGAGTACACCACTAATTAGCCGAGATTACTGGTGTAATTTACACCGGGAGGCACGGTCACATTTGATGTCGTGAAATCTTACACTGCGACGAAGTTGTTAATTGACCCCGAGGGTAGAACAAGCCAAGGTATTTCGTACACTGAACGTAGATAATGACAAAACTTTGAAGGACAAGGCCAGGGGACGGATTACAGGTGTTAAATATTATCGAGGCTCCCTTGCGTTTGGAGAGGCACAATAAGAAACTACGTTGGTGTTAAGAGCACGCTAGTGTAGTGGTTCTCAAATTTTGATTATGTCCGGGACTCATCTTGAACGATATTAGAGTTCATGAGAACCATAAGTATGCAGCCGACAACATTTCTTGCTCTCAGTTCACAATCTTCTTTTTGTTAACATGTCTTTTATGCTTATACAAATTATAGCCTACTTACTTAATTATACTTAATACTAAATGTAATAATGTACGATTTAAGTGTAACCCTTAATACAACGTTTAAATATAAGGTTATAGCAGACCCCACTCTTTTATACGGTTCCGAAACATGGGTGTTAACTAAACACGATATAAGTCATAAACAAGCTGCAGAGATGAATTTCTTGAGATACGTAAAGGGTTGTACACGAAACGATAGACGTAGAAAAATTTGATAAAACATTAGTTGGGTATATTCTCTGTAAATGCAAGAATCGATAAATTTAAGCTGAGATGGACTGAACATCTGTCTGTGAAACATGCTTTAGGTTAATTAAAACGATAAAAGTAGTACAATCTACTTGCATAAGTAATTACTATCCAAAGAGTTGCTTATAAAGAAATTAAATATATATATATATTTGTTTTTATATTATTGTTAGTAATAACAAAACTTTTTAGAAGAATATATTTTTATTAATTTGAAAATTACAATGTTTCGATAGTGTTCAACTGTCATCAATGATAATTGATGGTTTTCAAGATTTGATTATGATAGTTAAACACTATCAAAAGATTGTAATTTACAAAATAATAAAAATATATTCTTGGAAAGATGGAAAGGGCATATGGTATAATACAAATATTCACAATAAAAAGTGCATATCTAAAAATGCGAAAACAAGGCATTACAGTACAGTGAAGCCAGAATGTGTATATGCAAGTGAATGTGTAGCATTGAATTATAATTTAGACAAACTGGAAATATTGGAAAAACGAATTATTAGGAAAATATTAGGCCCACGAAAAACTTAAGAAGGTTGGAAAGAAGTAATGATGAAAGATATAAAAGTATAGAAAATATAACAGAAGCAATGAGAAAAAGAATACTATTATTTTTTGGACATTTATATAGAATGGACGACAATAGGTTGACAAACAAATCTTCAGATATCTGTGGCGGAAGAAGTCAACATCAAGTTGGATTAAAGAAGTCCAAAAGGTTTAGAAAAAAAATGATATACACGCAGAAGAAGCAATAGACAGAGAATTATTTCGGGCAAAAATGTTAAAAATAGAGGGAGTCCAGGGTAGGAGAGATAAAAACGCAGATTCAAAGTGGACCGAATATAGGAAGAAGAGACACAGTGAGGAGATGAAAAAAATGGGAAAAAAGGAAAGAACAAAGAGTTAAGAATTGAAATTGGCATGTGGTCCTTAGATGGCCGATACGAAAAAAAATATGTTCTTGTAAAGAATTTTGTTATTATTAACAATATTATAAGAATATATACAAGAAAAATAAAGACATTTATAAATATATATATATACATATGTATAAAATAATATATAATGTCTCCACTGATCGAAATGTGAAAATGCGGAAGGGAAGGTTACAACACATTTTACTAGATCGTGTACATAACATATTACACAAACGTTTATAAGAAGAGAGTTTTGACAAATATTGTAACACGACAAGATCATGGCATAAAAAGAACACGAAATAATCCTCTAAATTAGCAGTAAAATATGCTCATATGCAAGTTTTATTTAGATAGCATGCAGAAAAGCAGAATACAATTTTGAAAATCAGGTTAAGATAATAAAATATAATTATTTAGGAAAAGATAATAGTTCACAGAATAGAGAATTATGAAAATTAAACATTGTATTAGGTACATGCAAATAAAATTATATATATTCCATTAACTAACTGAATAAGTGACAATGACAAGACTTAACCACTATGACATACACTACCCAGTAGAAGAGATCACATAGATTTTCTATGTGGATAGAACGAATTGTAAATAGGAAACTTGTATAAAACAAGTTTTAATGTGTTAGTAGAGAACAATTGTTAATGTATTAATATAAAGAAATACGTATAGTCTGCGAACCTAAGACAGACATTGTAATTAATCAGTGATTAGTGTTATTATAAAAAATGGACAAATGTTTTTAATATAATAATTATAAGCAACGTAACGTAAAATATATAAAATAAGAGTGATTAATTACTAAACAGTGCAAAGTGAACCAGTTTTAGTAATGTAAAATTATGAAGGAAAATAGACCTTTTTTAGGATTAACTGCGAGTGACACATAAATTACATAAAGTAATAATTTGTACATCAAAATAAACTTAAGCAATATTTATAATATTTTTAATTAGTGGGCTTGGTCTATAAAGATTAATTATGCGGAAAAGTAACAAGAAAATTTACGACCCTGAGACCCACTCAGAGACATAGTAAAGCCAAGAGCTTTATGAAGTAAATCTGTAAAAGCAAATACAAAGAAGAAAGGAGTCTATTGTTAGAATTAATAAAAAAAACAAGCTCATGGTTTTTGAATGTAACAGTTTTTAATGAAAATAATATATAATAATTTAATAATCTGAGAAAAATCAAGTTAAAATAGCATGAATAGAAATTGATATCACACAAACTGATTATATTGAAGAGTGATTAAAGAAGATAGCGAACTAACATAGAAAGAACTAAAGACCATTTTGGTGAGACCTTTCCTATACATACAATTTTGGTTAGGACAAACACAAGCTTCTCATATTTAAAGATTACAAACTTAAAAAGAACAGAAACAGGGAAACTACATATAACAAACACTATACAATAATTACTTGTAAAAGACACAAACTCATTTAATCGATATAAAGTGTTAAAACAATATATTTTGTCTTATATATGTAATGAATTCTGTTGGTAAAAAACCATTATGGCGAAACTTGAACAGAAATAATAATTGTTCCTTGTTTATATTTTTTTATTTTTTTTATGATAAAACAAATAGTTCGAATTTTTTTCTTTTAAAATCCTCGGAATACCATAATGACCCCAGTCTCAAGGAATTTCGACGAAAATATATTGAAAAACTGGAAGGAATTAATTGTGGCTCTGTGACTTTTTTTAAACTATATACTGCCACTTTCATCTTCATTCCCGCCGAATACTTCAATATCACAACTGTAATCACGTAGTGTTTCCTAAAAAATGTGGCTGGGGTTCTCGCGAGACTCCCGTGGTATTCTGTGTACCCTTTTTCTGAAAATGAAATCATTGTGTAGTTTCGTAATATTGCGTCACTCGAGTCAGTTCATGAAGTGTAAACACAGCTGTGGTTCCAAAAAGTCATTTTCCCCTTTTTACAAACAAGATGTTCCTAGAAATTGGGAGTATCGAGTTGTAGCTACATCTACCTACTCGTAATATACTTTGCCCTCACTCACTGTTGTTCACTCATTGCCCTTTGTCCTACTCGTTGTTTAGTTATCTCTTTCCTTCCAGTTCAGTTTGATTCTAAGTTCAGTGTGTACTTGTGAAATGGATCGTCTTGTGTCTTCAAGAACCAAACTTCTTGTGGAGAGGGCTAGAGTTGTACCCAATGACCTTCTCGATGAGGTACAAGAAACTACAGAATGTTCTGCAGCTGAGGACGTTGTTGAAATAGCTGATGAAGCAGATGATGAAATTCAAGGCGATGAACTTGATGAAGAAATTGTGGGAGACTTTGGAGATATGTTTGTCTCAAAGGGTGATACTTTTTGGATGAAAAACACTACACTTCATAATTGTCACTTTTTCAAAACAAATACTGTCAGAGCAAGTATTATTAATTTTAATCATTTTCTAAGATGATTTTCCTTTTCCTAAGTACCAACAGGTGTGAAGTGAAAGAGTTGAACCACCCGACACACAAAACGTCGTCAAGAACCAAAATTAAGAATGGGGTCTCACAAAGATCCCCGTGGTATTCTATGTTCCATCTGGACCGTGGTATTCGGAGGGTTAAGTGCTATTCTAATTTAGTTAATATATTTGCAGTTGTTCTTTTGTATAATCACAAGGACACACCACTATAAAATATATACATATCCAACAGAACATTTATGTATATTATTTATTTTATATTTTAAATATTATGTTCAGACTAAATGGACTTATGACTTTGAAAATATGTTAACCATTTTTATTTTAACCTGAGAAAAAGAGATTCCATGTACCGAAGAGCTACTGCAGAGCATGAAGGTAAATATTGTAAATAAAATTTAATGATGTACAAGGATTGAAAATCATAATTTAAATAAGGAAGTAAATCTGATTTCATACAAGCATCTGAATGAAGTATTTTTATTTATTATATCACAATTTAAGGTGATTAAGGCAGTTTAATTTAAAAAATTAAAAAATATCAATTAAGTAACATCAAATCACATCACATTATATAGATTTTGGCTCACATAGCATCGGGCAAACAATCCATTCTTTATATTGTAACATTATTATAAGTGAAAAGAAAATGTGACCACATGTGACGAGACTTGATGAAACAAATTTATGGGAATTAAAGATAAGGAAAGAAAACCGATTCAGAAAATTACACTTTTTTTTAACAGTGTTATCGTGAAAACGGAAAAAACGTGGTACACATTCGTCACTGCTGTATTGTTATCTTATTCACATTGTGATAAAATACAACTCTTCAGTATTATTTGCATAGTACACAGTAAATGTTGATATAAAAGGAAATACTACGTCGCGATATGTAACTAAAGTAGGCCTATATTAAAATAACATGATTGCGACAGGTAACGATAAAATTTAACAATGAGGTGTGTGTGTGTGTGTGTGCGTGCGTGTGCGCGTGCGCGCTCGCGCTCGCGTTTGTGTGTTGACACTTTGGCGAAGAATAGAAACAAGAAATTTTCTTTTGTGTTAAAAGCTGCGCGTGAAAATTGTTCGACGCTCGTCTCAGACAACGTGTAAACGGACAGGAAAGTAAGGTACAGGAAAATAGCGTCGTTGACGAAGAAAAGTGTAATGGAAAGGTATTATTCACGCATAATGCGCGCCTCAACAATTACCGGCTACGGGGAAAATAAATTTAAAACAAATTACAGCCAGTACTGGAATATACACGTGTACATAATATACCCGGGGGGGGGGGGGTAACTGTGTCAGTCTCGGACGCTAGTTGCCGCAGTGTACACTGCAACGTATGACCATTCCGTACGTAATACTGGTTCCTTACGATTTGTTACTCCAATATTTATTAACTACTTGGACGTTAGTGAATAAGACAAGGTTGTTGTCTGTCACCTGTCACCACTACTTTTTAACCTTTATCTAGATGATCTCAAAAAATGGAAACAACAATCCCCTGACGGTATTAAAAAATCCACCGAAATAAAAGCTTGAAAACCATCCTCTTTCCCGTTTTGCGGATTGCGGATTGCGGATGACCAAGCCATATTCGCCACTTTGGAAGGTGATTTCCAGCGAGCACTATACACCTAACATAAAACAGGAAAAGAATATAACTGTAACATATTGAATCAAAGACAAAAGTAATGGCCTTTATAGGAGATGAACCATTTTGGACCAAAATATGCATAGACAAAACACGCATAGAACAAATAAGACATTCCATCTATCTTGGACGTGGCATTACTTATGATCAAGGTAGAGATATAGAAAATAAAGTGACGAATTTCACAAGAACCGAATTTCTGAGATCAGTTAAAAGGTGTAATAGACGAGATCGTATAAGAAATGAGGAGATAAGAAGTGATTTAGATATTTCTGCAGTTAATGAAAGGATTAAAGAATTCAGGAGAAAATAGATTCAACACATAAATAGAACGGAAGAAAGTAGAATACCGAAGACAGCGGAAGATTAAAATTCTAGAGGCAGAAGAAAAGTTGGTAGACGTAAGAAAAGATGGATTGTGAATAGGAACGAATGCAGTGATAGTGAGTTTACGAATGCACAAAGATAAGGTTTTATAAACGATTCTCACAAATTATATTGCAGCATTATCAGAATTAGGCTTTTATTACTTAGGCTAAATATATTTTATATATTTAGGCTTTCACGGATGATAATTATTTAAATGATTAGCCGGGCTGCAAAACCGTGTCTTCCAAAATCTTCATGCCGATTGATGTATTCCTTGTGATCAGACGTTTCGGGGGCCATCTTCAGTAAAAGGTCTTTAAAAAGCTGACAAGATGTACACCAGTCAACCACAGTACTGTGACGTACGTCATGTCAGCCTGTACCACAGTACTGATCACGCGAATAACATCAATCGGCATGAAGGTTTTAGAAGACGACAGCCTTACGGCCCGGATAATAAATAAATAATTATCAGAATCTATAGGTTAAACAATAACCATAGTAAAATTTAGAATACAACGTTTCGACTACTAAACAATCTGTAGTCGTATTCAGGTGTAAGTAACACTTCTTCTTCTTCTTCTTCTTCTTCTTCTTCTTCTTCTTCTTCTTCTTCTTCTTCTTCTTCTTCTTCTTCTTCTTCTTCTTCTTCTTCTTCTTCTTCTTCTTCTTCTTCTTCTTCTCCTTCTCCTTCTCCTTCTCCTTCTCCTTCTCCTTCTCCTTCTCCTTCTCCTTCTCCTTCTTTGTTATCACTACAGTCCAATGTGAACCCTGCCTTCAAACACAAATCTTCTCCAATGTATCCTCGTATCCTCTACTTTGCCATCCCAGCGTAACCTCTCACATCCATTCTTCTGAGATCTTCTAGCACATCATCCGAACATCTTATCCTAGGTCGGCCCTTCTATCCGCAATTATAGACTTCCGCCCTCAGGATTTCCTTTGGCATACGCTGATCATCCGTCCGCTCTATGTATTCGTTGAGCCTTTACGGTTATTACAATGATCTCATGCTTCAGTAGCTCATCTATCTCCTGGTTATTTCTTATTCTCCAGTCGTCATATTCTTTAACCGGGCCACAAACACGTCTTACAGTCTTCCTGTTAAACCTTCTTGATGGTGCTTATCGATGTTCTGTTAATTTCCATATCCATGTTCCTTAAGGAAATGGAAGTATGGTGATGGCAAAAAAAAATCGTGTTCGAGATTATTGCAGATTCTGATTGTACTACACTCAAAACATGAAAAAAAGTCATTTTTCGAAAAGTGTCTGTGTGTCTGTCTGTGTCTGTGTGTCTATAGATTTTTTACTTCCATATTCCTTAAGGAATGGAAGTATGGTGATGGCAAAAAAAATCGTGTTCGAGATTATTGCAGATTCTGATTCTACTACACTCAAAACATGAAAAAAAGTCGTTTTCCGAAAAGTGTGTGTGTGTGTGTGTGTGTGTGTGTGTGTGTGTGTGTGTGTAGATTTTTTTTCTATGGCAAACGATAACTGCCGCAAATTCAAACAGAATCAAATAATGTTTCGCATACAGCCCTGAATTGTAGAGTTCTCAAGATCTGTTGATTTTGGTGAAGATCGGTTAAGGGAAAGGGGTAGTTTACCGGTAACGTTTTATGTTTTAACAAGGGTATTTCCTATGGCAAACGATAACAGCCGCAAATTCAAACAGAATCACAAGATTATTTGCATACAGCCCTAAATTGTAGAGTTCTCAAGACCTATTGTTTTTGGTGAAGATCGGTTGAGGGAAAGGGGTAGTTTACCTGCAACGTTTTTTTAACAAGGGTATTTTCTATGGCAAACGATAACAGCCGCAAATTCAAACAGAATCAAATAATTTTTTGCATACGTCCCTGAATTGTAGAGGTCTCAATGACTTTCGATTTTGGTGAAGATCGGTTAAGGGGAAGGGGTAGTTTACCTGCACAACCTTTTACGTTTTAACAAGAGTAAAGTACTTGAAAATTTATTTAAACTTTTTGAAACAATGGTAATTGTTAAAAATAAAATAATTTTGTTGCCAGGCAATAAAATTATAATTTTTTCATTTTAATGTAATATAATATTTTTCATTTAATACAGCAATAAAAAGGCAGGTAAGACACAGCCTGGCTGTTTGGCTGAAAATGATTTTAAATATAAATCTTAGAATATGGAAGTCATGTATGGTTCTCCATACCGATATTTTCTATGATAAACGATAATACGATAATATAATATGATAACGATAACGATAATATGATAGAAACGACAGCCGCAAATTCAAACAGAATCAAATAATATTTTGGATACAACCCTGATTTGTAGAGTACTCAAGACTTATTGTTTTTGGTGAAGATCGGTTAAGGGAAAGGGGAGTTTACCAGCAAAGTTTTTTTTTAATCAAGGGTAATTTTTTTCTATGGCAAACGATAACAGCTGCAAATTCAAACAGAATCAAATAATGTTTTGCATACAGCCCATAATTGTAGAGTTGTCAAGACCTGTTGGTTTTGTGAAGATCGGTTAAGGGAAAAGGGTAGTTTACCTGCAACGTTTTATGTTTTAACAAGGGTATTTTCTATGGCAAACGATACAAGCCGCAAATTTAAACAGAATCAAATAATTTTTTGCATACAGCCCTGATTTGTAAAGTACTCAAGACATACCGTTTTTTGTGAAGATCGGTTAAGGGAAAGGGGTAGTTTACCAGCGACGTTTTATGTTTTAACAAGGGTATTTTCTATGGCAAACGATAAGAGCCGCAAATTCAAACAGAATCAAATAATTTTTTGCATACAGCCCTGAACTGTAGAGTACTCAAGACCTATTGGTGTTGGTCAAGATCGGTTGAAGGAAAGGGGTAGTTTACCAGCAACATTTTGTGTTTTAAGAAGGGTAATTTTTCTATGACGAACGATAACTGCCGTAAATTCAAACAGAATCAACTACTTTTTTGCATACCTTTTTGAATTATAGAGAACTCAAGGTCTGTTGATTTTGTTGAAGATCGGTTAAGGGAAAGGGTAGTTTACCAGCAACGTTTTATGTTTTAACAAGGGTAATTTTTTTTTGACGAACGATAACTGCCGTAAAGTCAAAGAGAATCAAATACATTTTTGCATGCGGTCCTGAATTGTAAAGTGGTGAAGGCCTGTTGATTTTGGTGAAGATCGGTTAAGGGAAAGGGGTAGTTTACCAGCAACGTTTTATGTTTTAACAAGAGTAAAGTACTTAATTTTCATAAACAAAGAATCCTGATAAGAAGCTCATAATAATCCACTGTAGAAACGTAGATGAAATATCTATAAATGAAGAGGCTAGTTGAACGGGGTGGGGGTAATTTTCTATTAATGAAAATTATAGTTGAAAGGGGAGGGGATAATTTTTATGTGTAGTACGTTATCGGCAACAAAGTAGTAGTTTGTTGTTAAAATTCCTTCCCGGGCTGTTTTTCCGTAGTCCAATGTTTTCTGCAAAACCAGACGTTTCGGCAGTGCCATCGACTGCCATCATCAGTGAAAATCGAGTGTGAAAACGTGAGGTGGTATACGTTAGTGACCACAGTACTGTGGTTGAGGCTGAAACAATAGAAAGAAGTAGTTTCTATGGAAATATTTCACTTCGAAAATGATTTTAAATATAAATCTTAGAACGCGGAAGTCATGTATGGTTCTCCATACCGATATTTTAATTTCGTGTTACGACAAATGAGTTTGCTTTCCAACAGCCTACTGTTGGCATAATACAACAGCCCCCCCCCCCATTTGTATCCTGTTATGTATTGTCGTGTTTATGGATCCCTCATTATCTATCATATTACCCAGGTATCTAAACTTATTAACTGCCTCAAATGAATTATCCTTTATGCGTAAATTATGTAGATTTCTTCTCCTTTCTAATGCGTAAATCATCATGTATTTAGTTTTGCTGATATTCACTTTCAGTCTGGTTGCAGCGGATTTTTTATTCGGCTCCTTGTATAACTAGCTGTTGTCTTTATCTGGCTGTTATTACAGCGACGTTAGCATAAGAAGTTTCCAGCTTACGTTACCAAATTAGAGAGTGTAGGAAAAAATGGAAATCGTGCCTTCTTTTAACCGAATTTCTATCTTTGTTTTTTGTATTAATAGATATGATTTTGTAAAAGGTTTCTTCAACCTCAGAATTTTAGAGGTGGAAACAACGTTGTGCTGTACGCTGGGTAGTGTTTGAAATATTATCATATGTAACAGTAGGCGACATTTATTGTTTGTTATGCTGAGATGCTTTGTAAAATCGTAAGCTCGGGAAAATTAATTGTTGTACGCGATTGTCTTTGTTTGTTTACGGTGTCGCTAAAGTTGTGTGTAGCAATTTCTCTGGCAGTAAATTATTCATTTCCACTGTTTAAAAGGGACGATCCGTGCGATCGTCGCGTCGTAACAATATTTGTTTTGTCAGCAGTTTATGGCCCTGTTAAAGAAAAAGACACTGTAATATTCACTGCAATATTCAACGATTACAGTGGTTAGGTCACCTAGAGTGGATGGATGATAAGCGTATGCCAGAAAAAAAATCAGTAAGTCTATCACGCAGAAAGAGGGATCTACCTAAGATAAGATGGTTGGATGATGCAGGCCTACTACATGATCTCAGAAGAATGGACGTGAGGGGTTATACTGAGATGGTAATGGATACAAAACTTTGGAGAAGATTACCGTTGGAAGCCATGTCTGTACTGCTGAGGAAGAAGAAGAAGAAGAAGAAGAAGAAGAAGAAGAAGAAGAAGAAGAACAACAACAACAACAACAACAACAACAACAACAACGACAACGACAACGACAACGACAACGACAACGACAACGACAACGACAACGACAACGACAACGACAACGACAACGACAACGACAACGACAACGACAACGACAACGACAACAACAACAACAACAACAACAACAACAAACAACAACAACAGATACCGAATTCAGTGAAACTGATGAATGTGTTAATGGAAACTCCAGTAGATTTGGAGGGGGGGGCATGACAACAAAAGAGGACAAACGGGTTTGAGTCAATGTGTATATAAAATACGTAGTTACTGTAAAACTATTGTTTTGTTTATTTACACATTATGATAATAAAGTGTATATTCAAACCACAATAATGTATTATATTATATACACACGAACAATTATTTCACATGTATGATACGAGTAAATTATTTTCTATAAATATTACAGTTTTATAATACGGAAGCTCGTAAAAGGAGGATATATACCTCCTGGACCAGTGCCATAAATTTCTTCTACCGTTTATGGGAATGGAAGCGACGCTGTTCCTTTCTCAAAATGTATTCCACAACGGGCCACCGTGCGCCTTATAACCGCTATCATATTAACGTGCACGTCTCGGTAATGCTGAAATATGTATTTAAATTCCACATTTAACGTGTTTCTTTTTTTATTTAATTTTTGTTGTTGTTTACTCCTAGGTAGACGTCCGAGGTTGTACCATTCTCAGCTGGGTTGTTGTACTCAAGTGATCTAACCTTGCAAATGTTGACCCTTATTGTCTTAAATATTTAGTTATAAATAAACTAGTATGCTCCCTGACCTACAGAACCCGTTTGCTATCTTAAACGAATTACATTTATAATTATGAAATAAATTTCAACATTATATAATTTTTCAGTCCTGTGAAAATCACAAAACTTACTCTAACAACTGCAGAGTGCACAATCATGCAATACACATTAAAAATTTGACACATTCGAATTTGGGTCACAACTTTCTTTAGTCTTGACATCTTGATAAATTTTCACAATTTTTTCCAAATTTTGATCTTTTTTTTGTATTTTGAAGTTACAAAAATTTTAAATTTCCTAAAAACTTAAAGGGGGTTGGTAGTGCCTACCTTCCATATGTAAATCTTTGTCCCGATTTCTCAGCTCATCATACATGGAATGTTTTTTTCCATGGCTCAGCTCATCATACATGGAATGTTTTTTTCCATGGTTTGTTTTTTCTAGTGTATTTTCTCTGACCATTTTTTCAGTGTCTTCCACGATCTTTCGTTTCCACTGGCCTGTATTCAAACGCTTGTTTAGGAATACGCGTGTCTACTGTGCGTACCACATGGGACTTCCAAGTCTGCCTATATATTTCTTTATTCTATCCAGAACCGACTGAAACTTCAGATCTTTCCTTATGTCCTCGTTTTGCAGACCATCTCCCAAACTGCATACTTTAACTGTTCATAAAAATTGTATATGCTGCTCGGAATAATACAAAATAAAGTATACATTTAAGTGAACAGTTTTCAGAGAACATTAACAGTTTGTAATTAACAAAACGAAGACACGACCAGAGGAGAACGTCTTTAACGTTGTAATTATGATAGATAATGTTTTAAACAATTTTTTGAAGTAAAGTTAACTGACGTTTGAAAGAACGCTAAGGGTGATCATTATTAAAGCTGGCAAGATTCAAGATGCCAGTCAACGCTGTCTGATTGAATTAACACGATACTTCAGCGTTCTTTTTACTTTAATGTAGTAACAGCTGACGATTAATGTACATAACACTTGTACCACGGAAAATGAAGACCATACTAAATAAATAAGTAAGTATACACTTGTACTAAATAAGCAGTGTGGATATAAATTCATTTACTCTTAGTAATATACATACAAGTTTAGTTCTATGTTCAATTATAATTATAAAATACACGCTAATAGTTTTATGTAAAGAAACGTTTTACGTTTAACTCAATGAAATCAATAAAATATGAACAAAAATATCTGTTAATTTTTATATAGACAAAAATGGTTTTATCACGTAGGTTGTATGTTTTATGTGGCGTCAAGTATACCACACGTAAGTGTGAAGTACCATATATGCCTGGACGGCCGATGAAAAGATGGAGACATAAGACGAACGACGTAATTATACTTGAAAAGAAGGAGGAAAAGAAGAAGAAGAAAGAGGAAAATATGAAGAAGAAGAAGAAGAAAGAGGAAAATATGAAGAAGAAGAAGAAGAAGAAGAAGAAGAAGAAGAAGAAGAAGAAGAAGAAGAAGAAGAAGAAGAAGAAGAAGAAGAAGAAGAAGAAGAAGAAGAAGAAGAAGAACTATTTGGTTTAACACGAAACGTAACAGTTTTCAGGTAATATAGTTTCAGGTGTATCTACAGAGGAAATTTAACTGTTTCGCATATCGAAATTTTTTTTTAGAAACGGTCTAAACAATATGAGAAAACGAGATTACGTTGCAAGAAAGATCAGTTCACAGGAATAAAAACTTTCATATTTAAACAATTTCCGTTGTACAAAAATATGAGTGTATTATTATATAATCAGAATGATCAATATTGCACACCACTATATAAAAATTATTCCGATTAGCGCTTTCAAGCTTCACAGCTCATCGTCAGATCAGGAATAGCCTATCTGATACTATTCCTGATCTGAAGAAGAAAGAGGAAAATATGAAGAAGAAAAAGAAGAAGAAGAAGAAGAAGAAGAAGAAGAAGAAGAAGAAGAAGAAGAAGAAGAAGAAGAAGAGAAGAAGAAGAAGAAGAAGATGAAGAAGAAGAAGAAGAAGAAGAAGAAGAAGAAGAAGAAGAAGAAGAAGAAGAAGAAGAAGAAGAAGAAGAAGAAGAAGAAGAAGAAGAAGAAGAAGAACTATTTGGTTTAACACGAAACGTAACAGTTTTCAGGTAATATAGTTTCAGGTGTATCTACAGAGGAAATTTAACTGTTTCGCATATCGAAATTTTTTTTTAGAAACGGTCTAAACAATATGAGAAAACGAGATTACGTTGCAAGAAAGATCAGTTCACAGGAATAAAAACTTTCATATTTAAACAATTTCCGTTGTACAAAAATATGAGTGTATTATTATATAATAATATATAACTTATTATTTTAATCTTCTTCTTCTTATTCTATCCTCGAGTATGTGTAGACACCTTTTTCGGTTTCAGAAGCCTTATATACTGTACGTTGTGAAAAAAAAAATGGTTACCACACAAATAACCAGACCATCGTTTTCTGAGTCTTCCTACATTATACATCTACCCTGTGAACCATAAAAATATGCAGCCTTGACTACAGAATCCTTTTCTGCGCGAAAAACATGTTCCCACCATCTACTTTCATATTCATCAAACTTTCCAACCATTGGAGATTCTGTATAGGTTTTAATCATTAAGCCCACTCCGTGAGCATTCTTTAAAAAGCCTCATTTCTGCCACAGTCATTTTATTTAATAGCCGCCGCTTTTCAGAGGGTCCATAGCAGAGTAGGTAACGCGATAACTTTATAAAATTTAATTACGGTTGCTGGGAATGAACAATTTTTAAATTGTAACTATCGCAAATTCTTGCACCTGTAGACAGTATCAAGCTGTTCTCTCCTCTTTACGGGCAGTCACGTAAGTCCACAAACACACATGCAAACGTTTAACTAAAACTTTTATTATTAAACATTTGAGTTATATTACAGTTTGTGTGTGTGTGTATATATGTATGTGTATGTGTGTATGCGCGCGCGCTTATATCCAGTAACAAACGTTTAGCCTAATTTCCTTATAGTCATTTTTTGGCTTGTTTTAAATATGTAATGTCTCCGTTATTTATAATAACGGTGATAACGCTACAATGGGGAATCAATTTAGTTTATTTGCAACTTTCGTAGAACGCAGCCGGACAAAATCAAATCATTGAACGAAATTAGGCCATTTTTTAAATTATCACAAACTTTCGGGCTTGTAGACCGTGGTACAGGCTGTAGTCTGTCTTTAATTTCGGACGCGTCGTCTGTACCCGTGGCGGACTTCTTCAGTGGCGCCGGAACACAGACCACAAAGCTGCCGCGCGACTTTCCGTTTTCGTTGGCGAGTGTTACCGCGACCACTAAAGATGTCCGTCATAAAACGTATGCAAAAATAAACATAGATAATCTCTACCATGGCCCGCGGAAAATTGTGATAATGTTACGTAACGGACCGTGAAAGCTTACTTCATTTGTCATTTTTTTTTAATTTTTATATAAAGGATTTTAAAAGTAAAACTTTTAAAGAATACGTTATATTGCTAATAGGTTTTGTGATTAAAGACAAACTTCATTGTATACAAACGTGTAGCGTTTGTAAATATACATACAATTGAAAATAATAAATAATAGAATTGTTTATTATTTTTCATGTAAACGTCTTGCTCAGAGCCGAAACTGTGTGATTAATATAAATCGTTTTGTTGACAACCAAAAGAAACACACCATTCTCCTACGGCAATTAAATTATATACGATTACTCATTAGTAAATGACTCCATTATTAGAAGAAGCCAAATCTTTGAAACCATTTTTCTTTTTTTTAATTGCAGTCTTATATTTGGATCATTTTCATAATTATCGTTTCACAATTCCAAGAAATATTTAATTTAACAACACGTGCGGTCGCGCAAGCACACACACACACACACACACACACACGAAATACACATAATTTTTATGATCTTTCGAATGAACTTTGACCAAAAAGTTCATGCAATTTTGAAATTTCCACCCCTACAAGTGTACGATTCAAAAAATTTTATAAGTAATGTTGGTACACATGTTAGTGACAATCATCTAAAATTTTAGCCCTGTTTGACACACAGTTTAGATTTTACAGATAATTGAGTAAGTCGTCCTTAGGTGTATTAGGTGATTTTTTGTCATTCTAAAATGCAAGATTGAAGAATATGGATAAAATTTTGTGTAAACTATGAGGTAAATTGCTCCGTCCTAGTACACGTGTTCAGAAGGCTTCTGGCAAGACTGCTATGCGTGAACAAGCGGTTTACAAGCTTCAAAGACTGCCGTAAGTGAGTTGAATATCGTGGTTGTCAAATAAAGATTATGTTTTTGTGTTCCACAAAATTTTATCGCTAGGCGCAGTGGTAAATAAAAAGTACTATTCGGACATTTTATGCCATTTGTATGAAGCTATTCGTAGAAAACGGCCAGATTTACGGAAGAATAGTTTATGAAGATTGCAGCCCTATAATGCGCATGGACGCACGTCATTAGTTGTTAAGAATTTTGCCCGGCTAGGCAAAAGAAAACGTCATAATGATGACACGGCAACTGCCGTAATTACCAGACGTGTCCCAACCCCATCTTTTCTCCTCCCAACGGACAATGTTTCGCGATCGTTGAAGACGTAAAACGAAAATTGGTAAGCAAGCTCAAGGCTGTATCAAAAGTGCATGCTTGAAATATTTTAACGAGTGCAAAACGTCTGGCTTAATCGTGTTACATTCGACTGAGACTACTTTGAAGGGGACAGTATAAGTGTCGATGAATGAAGGCATAATTATAAAATAAACAAGAACTGCATGACGTTTTTGATCAAAGTTCGTATGCCTTGACAAATTCAATGTTATCATAACACGACCAAAACAAAATTATACAACCTGTGTTAACCAATATCGTAGAGAGTAAATAGCAGAATTTACGTAATATGTACTTAGGTAGTATTTCTCATGTATGTTCGTTGGAGGTACACACACTTAAACTGTTATTAGTTAAATGTCAATCTCAAGTAGTCACCGTCAGTGAAACAACTGTTGTAGAGGAATTTCCGTGTCATGTCAGCAAGGAGTTCCATGTAATGGAAACATTTAAGTGACCTTCGCTCAGATTTCTGCATTATCATAGCAACGCACGCAAACAACTTTAGGCCAGCCGCACACCGGAGCGACATTTTGTTTTACGAAAGAATTTTTTTGACCCATCGTGTTGCAAAGCGTCGCTTCGGTAGAGAGAGGCTTGACACGTTGGCTCATCCCAAAACAAATCTCGTCAGCTGTTTTTGAGCTGTAAAATGTCTGTGGTTCGTGGGTTCGCTTCAGGGATTATTCTGCATCTATTTCAGTTTCTTCGACACCTACACTTGTGTCTATTTTATACGCAATACCAATTAATGATAATAATAAAAATAATAATAATAATCACTACACAACAATATGCAAGAATCAGAACGAAAGGACAATGCAAGCACGTTCCACATAGGACTGAGTAAGTATAATATAAACTCCCCACTTTGTGTGGTTAGAATTCAGCGCATGGGCAGTTCAGAATATCGCAAGCTGTTTTGTTGTGAGACACAATAAATTGAAGGAGCTTCGTCTTTGGTCGCGAAGGGCCTCGCGACGCCTCTAGACAATATCGCAGCCGGTGTGTGGCGTTATATAGAGCCTATAAAGCTGCTGACAAACGAGCCACACTGTGGTGCCACTCAGTAGCCTCAGTGGCTCGTGTGAATGGGTTCGTTTCAGGGACGCGCCACTCTCCATTTGCTCAGTGATAAAAAATTGTTTCATTTAGTTTTTATACCAGTTTCATCATGGACTCTGAGGAGGAAGTTCTTCTTCTTGTTCTTCTCGTACGTCGGCGACGCCGTCTAGGAAACGTCGATTCTGTATGCACCAGATAACGTGTGAACGGATGGTAGTGGAACAGTTTTAAACACCAATGAGTGAGCTAAAAACAGAGAATGCAAAATTCTTAAACTACTTCAGGATGTCGCAAGACACATTTTATAAACTTCTTAATTTGCTACAATTTCACATAGAGAGGCAAAACACAAACATAAGAAGGATGTTGTAGGATTGGAAGAAGACCGACCTGTCATACAACCAGGGTGCCCACGGCTTTAGTAATAAGAGAGAAGTTTGCCGAATTCTTTTGTACACAAGAAGGATCAATACCATGGCAAGATAGAATGATATATTAACCTTTTTCAGAGAAACCTTGTCTGATAGCCAACTGTTTCACTATCGAACCATAGTCCTAATAAAATATTTTAACAACTTATTTTGTGTCAAAATGTGTTCTTATCTAAAATATCTCTCTCAGTGGATATATTTGTTTGAAAATAAAAAAGGTTTCTATTTATATGAATATTGTTCGTTTGACACATCTTATTTGTTTCAAAGATTTTGATAGATTATGTTAAGAACATTACACCCACTTACACATTCTATACCTTCCTCCTCCCTCCCTACATCCCTCTCTCTTTCACACACACACACACACACACACACACACACACACACACACACACACACACACACACACACACACACACACACACACACACACACACACACACAATAATCGTATTACAGTAGACAAAATATTATTCAGTTTGGTGTTTAGTAATCGATTAACTATTGGTTTCCTGTAGGCCAGACCTAAACTTGTCTGTAACTGCAAACTGTCTGCATTGTCCGCAAGGTTGTTTTGACTCATATGTGATTGTTTTGACTCATAATGTTTTATGCAAGTAGTGTTTGCATAAAACATTGCTGAGACCGTCTCTCCCGAATTCGCTATTATGCTATTATGTAATTTAGAAGTCATTGCTGTTTTTCTTCTGTTGTAATTATGATAATCAACAGTAAACTGATATGGTTAGAGACTGATCTTGCAGGGAGAATATTGTTACATATTTGTTACACTTGTAGGAGTCATATGGGTAGATGCAAATGTATACGACTGTTGCAGAGAATGATGTTAAATTTTTGTATAGTGTAATGCCATACAATACAATAGTTATTAGAGAAAATATTACATTCGTATTTACTCAGTTATTCTTGTATTATTTTTACATTATTATTAATTATAACAATTTTCGTGCAAGAATATATTATTTATTATTTTTTGAATATAACACTGTTTAAATACTGTTAATTTAAATAACTATTAAAAAAGTGTTACATTAAACAAAATAATTAAAAATATATTCTTGTACGAAAAGTATTATTATTATTATTATTAATAATAGAGAAAATATAAAACATTGTTCAAAGCGGAATTGCATGGTACTGAAGTTTTTTCCGGATTGCCCAAGCTTTCGCATTATACAAAAATTATACATTAGTCAAATACTGCACGTTTTAGACCTTGTATATGTATTGTGCCGGGTTTGAATTTTCCCTGCGTGGTTTGAACGTTCAGTCCCGCCAACGCGCGTGGCAGCTGTGCTCGCCACAGCTAACTAGATTATTAAGTAATGATTGCCAAGGCCGTGGTAGCTGCACTACGGCGAAGCAATCTAGTTAACTGTATCAGCTGTTCCTTGTTAAGAAAGTTACCAAAGGTTATGATCGGCAAATCGGAACAGGTTGCTTTTATGCAGCACAGTGGGATGAATCCAAGCTTCATTCTCATTCCTTCGCCAACCTTCCGGGAGAATGTTTCAACGGTCTGACGGCTCAGGGTTAAGTAAATCATTCCATGAGTTCGTAAAACAGTAAAGGGCTTTCAGGGTTCCCGTACCAGCAGGGAGAAAGGGAAAGCAGAGGTAGTAACATCGACATCTGTCACTATCCGCAGAGCAGTGCACCAGGATGCTCCCCGAAGCCGTCAGGCCCAGAAATACTCCTCCAACGACGCACATCTGCCCGGAATGAAACTCGTGGAGATTCACCACACTCCAAGGACAGTCTGCAGTACTCATGGCACACTGGTCAGCATGGTACTGGATGAGTTCTTCAACAAAAGTACAGGTGGGAGCGTTCTAATTATTACCATTCAATCAACATCTACTCAATAAACTGGCCCCCGGGTGTTCACGTTGAACATCTTGTTGAGAACTCATAGTAACTTACATCAAGAACTCCAGGTGTTTAAAAGACTTGTAACTGAATATTTTGTGATAACTTAAATTAATATTCTTAAATAAAATGGTACTAGAATTCAGCTGTTTAAAAGACTTGTAACTGAATATTTTGTGATAACTTAAATTACCTGAAATTAATGATCATAACAGTGTGTCACATGTTAGGAGTAATAAAAAATTGTTACTGGTTACAAGAGTGTTGATTGCAAATCCTGTCACTCTGGGCTCCAGCACACTTTTCGCTTCCTCTAGGCCAAGTAGTCTAGTTTTTCAATTTTGCGTAACGGCTTAAGTGACCGTTACAGTATATTGTTTCTATTCTATTACATACACCTACTATTTTGTCATAATAAAATTTCACTATAAAATGTATACCAAGTTTAGACATTTATGACTTTAGTTGTTTTGTGAAGTTGACACATTAGTTTAGTGCAGTACGCCTGCTTTATTATTATTACTACTATTCTAATATGTAATACATACTTTACTACAGTACTGATTCAAGTATCTACATACTTGATTTATTTTTCATCAGGCTGTCCATTTCACTGAATTGAATTATAAATCGATCAGAATCAAAATCCGAAATGATAGTTTTAAAAGTTTTTAAATAGTTTTTAGAAACAAGAAAGTCTTAAAAAGTTCAAAAATATATTAAGAAAACTCCGAAAGTTTTATAGAAAACACAGTGTTAATACACGCTTCACAACCCTACTCTGAACACTGCTGTGGCGCCATTGAAAGTGGCCCGTATGCAAGCTCCAACGCCACAAATCGTCGCCACTCGTGGAGGGGACTGGCTTCTGCCTGCCACAGTCGCTCGTGTGCAAGGGTACAATTTAAAACTATGCAAAACAACCGGGTGCGACAGAGTGGCGCCACAGAGTGGCCCGTGTGTCAGCAGCCTAATGGCCGTATAGTCATCTGCGACGCTTTGCGACACAATGCGCCAAAATGGTTCCGTCGCGAAACAAAATATCGCACCAGTGTGCGTCAGGCTTTTGACTTACTACTCATTGGTTTCAAATTCTGTCTGAGGCTTTCACGGATAACACTCATTTTTGTTTGTTCGCCCCAAATCGTGATACTCATATGGCTTGATTAATTTATTTTTATACCAATCGTAAAGTTAAAGTGCAACGAGGATATATCAATTTATATATATAAATGATGGTGAGTTGAAAATAAATACCATTTGTTTAATAAATAAATTGAACAATGTAAGTGATTCATCATAATAATCGACGGAGAGAGGAGACAGTGTTTAACATAAATGAATTGGTTAATAAAAACAAACACATCATCCACATTTGGTACTTAAATTCTGTCCAATTACTCATAATTAAATGGCACTATCATAAGGTGGCCTCTACATTTTTGATACCATTCTTAAAAATAAAAAAACACACACGTCGTCTTATATTACAAACAATGGGGCAATTATTTTCGTAATTATTGTTTAACAATTCCAAGGAAAATTCAAGTTAACAAAACACACGCGCGCGCGCACGCACAACCTTTTCTATTCACAAAAGTACACACTTTTGTTGTTAAATTATTTATGTTAAGAATATAGTTACTTGACATTATAACATCACACATGTTATGCTAATGTCAAATTCGAATAATTATAATCTGTTGTACTTGAGTGAAATTAATTTTCGGGGGTGTTGGGCCGTGGTCCTCTTCTTATAAAACAAGACGTCGCCAGATGAGCAGATCGGTAAGCAGAAGACCCACTGATGACAACTGCCACACAGCTGCAGTCAAAACGTATGGACTTATAACGAGAAGACCGCGGACCAACAACCCGGAAAATAATTTTTCTGAAATTGACTCCAGCCGTGAAAGTTTCAATGTTATGAAACATTTATTTATATATCTAAAGATGGCGGCACTATAAAATGAGTCCAATACTGTAAAATTTAAATAAAATATATTTTTGTAAAAAGATTTTTCTTTTTATTATCCAACAATTTTTTTTATATTCCGTGCGTAGGATTCAATATAATTGAACGACACAGTAGTACAGCCACAACAAACTTGACAGCCCTAATAACTGATATAGTACGGAGAGTCCAAAACGAAATGGTTTTTGCTTAACGTGTAGAATAAGCCCATTCAAAAGGTAAGTTTGTTCCCAGTAACGAATTCAAATTGTTATTTATTGAAAGTTTAATATTGCGCAATAGATGAATGAAGTAGACGTTTTAGCGCGCTTGTTCAGATCTCAAATTATCATGTGAATAAATGGTAGCTGTATAAACGGTTTGTTTGACTGAACTGTATTAATTTTGAAGCTTAATGCATTAATTTTATTTATGTTTACATTCATTTCACTTTATCGTAATAAGTGTGTTGTACATACGTTATTATTATTTTATAATATTCTTAAATTATAATTACTTCTGCAAGTGGCTGGTCTTATTTTTTATCGTTTTAATTAACCTGATGCACGTTTCACGGACTGTATCATTATCATTAGAGTTTTCTGAAATTAATTCTAAAATAACCGATTTGATTCGATGTCAGTATAAAAACTAACAAATAATCGATTTTGTTTCGATTTTAATAAAAAATAACGAATTATCCATTTATTTTGATTTAAATTTTTCATTAAAGTAATTTTTATTTATTTTAATAAATTTATTAATTTAAATACATCATCTTCTTTGTTTTTATTTGTGGATTTGTTCTTTAATTAGTAAATTATTGTTATTGTAGTTGTAAATTTTAAGATTTTCATAATATTTGAACTTTTTTGTATGCTTTTAATTGATTTCATACATTGAACATCTGGAAATTGACATTTATTATTTAGCTAGCTAATGTGTGGATAAATTAGATTTGTAAATATTTCGATTAATATACGCATTGCGGTGCTGAAGGAATCTATCGAGTAGTTTTTTCTTTATCTGGCCTACGTAAAATTTATTGCAATTTTAGGTATTACTTAATTAAAAGATTATTGTCTGTATTATAAGGCATTTCAAAATTTTTATCTTTAAATATTGTGTTTAGTTTCTGAGTTATATTTCCATAATAAATAAAGGTTTTATGTTGTATATCATCATGTATATTAGTAGGCGAATTTTATGTTTAGTGTTATGTGGTATTTTTTAGTCAGTTTGTTTTATTTTATTTTTTAATTTATTGATAGTTTTTATTTTATATTTCTTTTAATTGCTATTTGCTTGATAATATATTTTTCTTTTTTATTTAGTGGGATCCTAAACATTAGGTACATCATGGAATTAAATACTGCCATTTTATGTTGGGATGGATGGTTAGAGTTACTTGGTATTATTAAAATAGTTTGAGAAGGTTTCCTCTATATTAAGTATTCAAAATCTCTTTTATTTTTGTTTATTTTTATGTCTAAATAATTTTATTTATTATTAGATTCTTCTTCTAATTAAAATTTCTTTTTGACTGTAAATTGTTTATTGAATAGAATATATTAATTATGTTTATAACATTGATTTGAGGATAAGTAAGTAATATCCTAATGGATTTTTCGATTTTATTATTATTTATTATTTCTTCACCGAGTTTTGACATGATAGGGGATGCTGGGGCTCCCATAGCAAGGTCATCTGTTTGTTAGTATAGTTCCTTATTGAATTAAAAATCTAATTTTGAACATAAATATTAAATTTCGTTAATTCATTGAGAATCCTCTGAAGATACTGATGCAGTCGTGAAACATCTGACAGGTTAATTAAAGCAATCAGGTTTATTAAAAAAAAAAACAACACAATCAACTTACAGATGTAATTAAAATTTGATAATGTGCAAAGCCTACAAGAAACTTTACTTACAGAAATGCAATGCCTACAGCGACTTTACTTGTAAATAAATGATATTGTCTAAATAAATTACGTTTGTATACACTCACGAATCATTATCACGTTATTACGTTATCTAATGAAGAAATTGTATTTGCATGTTTATGTGTGTGTGTGTGTGTGTGTTAATAGTAAAAAAATTCAACATCAGTGTAGGAAACTTCCAAAAGTATACTCAACTTCGTTCAAGTGTGTAGTCAGTTGAAAGTCCATTGTCCCATTCGTTTAATAAAAATAATTAAACCGCGAATGCGAGTTAAATGACATTAATTTAATTATTAAATTAATGATTAAGTTCATTATTTATTAAATTTAATAAATAAACTAAACTGGAAAAGCGACTCCTTAGGTCTCTTCCGGACGTTATCTTCACAATTGATCGAGTCATACAAGTCAGTTGAAAGCCATTGTCCCTTCATTTAATACAATAATTAAACGGGTAGTAAACGTTTAATATGATATTTATTAATTATTAAATTAAAAATGTCTTAAATTTAATAATTAAACTAAACTGGAAAGACGACTCCTTAGGCCTCTTCCGGACGGTATCTTCACAATTGATCGAGTCGTATAAGTTTGCAGTCAGTTAAAAGCCATTGCCCCTTCATTTAATGTAAATAATTAAACGGTGCACGAGCGTTTAATGATGTTAATTACATTATTAAATTAATAATTAAATTTAATTTAATAAGTAAACAAAACTGGAAAAGCGACCCGTTAGGTGTCTTCCGGACGTTATCTTCACAATTGATCGAGTCGTAGAAATTTGTAGTTAGTTGAAAGCCATTGTCGCTTCATTTAATAAAAAATAATAATAAACGGTGAGTGAGCCTTTAGAAACATTAATTAATTATTAATTTAAAAATGTAATTAAATTTAATAATTAAACGAAACTGGAAAAGCGAGCCGTTAAATCTCTTCAAACGACAACGGAGAAATAAAACGAAACGTTATCTTCACAATAATTAATCGAGACACAAATAATTCAAAACCGTTATCAGCGAGTTTTCGTTAACGCTTCCCACGGTACGTAGTGTACGTAGCGGGTAAACAGAAATAGTACGCATTACATAAACTGTTATCGTTCAGCACACGCACACACACACACACACACACACGATGATTATTTACGTAACCAACGTAAATAGGTACATTTATTTATCACTCACTGTGTCGGATATGTTTCGAACTCCGACAACACCACGAACAAGTACAAGGTAAACACACATTTGGCAACATTTGCACCAATGATGTTATTTTTATTTTTCGGCAGACTGATTTCTTTTGTATTCACATCAACATGCAAAGACATTCATTTTATTTTGTAATAATAATAATAATAACAATAATATACAGACGAAGAAGTGTAACAATTAACAACAGAAGAAAAGAAAAGTCTGTCTGACCTGAGTCGTGGTTGAGGAAGTAATTTTCTCTGATTGTAATTACAACACAAGAGGCGAACAGGCGACCGGACGTTTCGCGTACCGCCTTCTCACGTATTACATGGTCCGTACCGCGCGCGCTCGTCACGCAATACATGAATGATAGCAGCAGGAGACGCGTCGCTTCGCGTACTGCCGGCAATACGCTACGCTGTTACTGATAACCAAGGCGTGCGTACCAAACTCTATTATCAGACATGCGCTCTCCACGCTCATTCACTCGCCGCGCGTTTACCTTCATCGTCAATACTCTCTCTCTCTCTCTCTAATCGCTCTCACCCTCTCACTGTACCCTCGTCTATATTTCACACTATTTATCATCTTTTGTCTGTTCCTCTGATTCCACTCATGTCATCTACAACGTAGTTGTACGATTGGATTATCAGAGTATTTTTATTTCTGTTATCAGAGTAGATATCTTCATCGTCATCGTCATCATCTTCACGGATTAAACCAAGGATGATTTGTTCCGGGCTCAAATAGGCAAAGATTAGAGCTAGTCACTCCGGCGCTCCCTCGGACGTCCCACACCTCTCCGCCCCTCGGCTTATAGTTCCAGAGTTGTTTGGGGATGCGGCAGTCATTCATTCGGCAAAGATGTTCCCACCAATTCAGCCGATACTGGGCGAGCCTGTCGAGTATACTCATAGTATTCAGTTCCTACCGTATATCTGTGTTTCTCCTATAATCATGGAGAGTTTACATTGCCACGTACCTGAGAAATCTCTTTCAACCGCTTGTAAATATTTTTATTCCTGTTATCAAAGTTTACAATGTTCATTAAATTCACAGCACTAGGATTTACCTGCTCAGGAGGATTTACATACTCTGAGGAGTGACATGTCAGGGTTTATTAATGTCCTTGCTATATATTCAGTTCAATAAACAACAATTTTTCATAGTTCCAATTAGCTGTTATAACCAACAATTTTGTCACATGTTATGAGAACTTCGGCTTGCTGGGCTGTAAGGCCGTGGTCCAAGGTTGTTGTTTGGTCGAAACGTTTCGGCCGTGCCTACAACGGTCATGTTCAATGCAGAAGTCTGCAACACGCTGGCCCAGGTTTCGCAGTCAGTGACCACTGAACTTTGGTCAAGGCTAGTGGCTGTGAGTTTAAACTTAACCATAGTTCAGTGGTCACTGACTGCAAAACCTGGGTCAGTGTGTTGCAGCCTTCTGCTACGCTGAAGATGGTCGTCGTAGGCACGGCCGAAACGTTTGCACCGTACAACCTTGAACCCGCGGCCTCGAAGTTCTCATAACACTGAAGCCGGCCGTGAAAGGCTCAGACAGAATTTTGTCACATATTTATTGTTTTATTGTGCAGTCACTGAAACCTTATACAGACTATACTAAATTTTAACATATACTAAAAATAGATTCTTAACATTTCAATATTAACCACAACTGAAATAATCCTTTTTAACCTTAATTCACATCAATGATTACCACTAGGATAGAGTATTAACAGTTATTATAAATCATATAAAATAATTAATCTAATATTTGTAGTTATGGGAATATTAAACATTAAATCAAAATTTTCACATTAAACTAAATCTGATATATCCTTTGCAAATTAAACAAAATTATTATGATAATTGTTAAAAATTTTTAGTAATAAACAAATCATGTATAGTTTTACACCACAACTAAATCTAGCTATACTCTTTAGAAATAAAACACAAACACAAATTAAATGTCTTCTGTTAATGAAAGCAGCTCGTGCGATTAAAATTATTATTAACAATATGCAGGATAATAAAGGTATTCAACTGACCTTCTATTCATTAGGCAAGATTTAGAAAGTTTGAGAAAAATTGTTTTTTATTTCTTTTTATATTTTTTATGTGGGCAGGTAAACAATTAAAAAATCTAGGATACAAAACATGAATAGACTAATTATATATTTCCTTATTAGCTAAAGGTATCAAAGAGTATCATTTGAACACCTTAGTTGTCAAACCTTCATTTTCCCATAACCTCCACTTCTATTGAAATATATTTTAAGTACTTCATATACGTAAATATGTCTTAAAGGTAAATAATTAATTTTCTGAAACAAAGGAAAATGACTTATGTCTTACGTTTTTTCCTAGCAAAATTCGAATATAACTTTTTTTCTGGGGTTAACAGAGAATTCAAATATGATACGACAACCAATTTTGTATGTTAATTTTGAATTAACTAAATTGAAAAATTATTTTTAATAATATCTTGCGGACAAACGTTTTTAAGAAATAAAATAATATAAATGACTTATAGTGTGTCTGTTAATTGGCTTATTGTTAATTATCTTCACACAATTAGTTACGCGCACAACACTTATAATATTCACTTTCACACCACACTGCACTGCTGTTTTTTAATGTTCATTCTCGTTTTGAACTAAAATAACATGCAGTACTTACTCTAATAACGATAGTGTCTTAACACATTCACACCCCTTTGCACAGGACACCAACTCAGGCTTACTGTAAATATGTCCCCATATATTCCACACATAGTGTGCATGTTTGTCTGACTGCAGTATGTGTGTAAGTCTGTGCGCGCGCGCGTGTTTGTCTACTTGTAAATATATATTACAACACTACAACGAGTTTAATTTATTTAATGTGCGACAAATCTTTATATAACACTACAACACATTAAATTCGTGTGGTTGATGAATATGGGTGTAATCATAATAATAATAACGCTATTTATCTGGTAAAAATATCATTTCAATATTTATTTATAGCATTTCTTATTTGTTTTGCGCTTCAAAATCATTATTATTTTCACGTAATTATTACGCATAATTAGTAGTCTTATATTACACACAAACATATTATACAATCTTATATTTTAATACATTGTTATAAATTTTTATATTGCTCTCAGCTAGCTCATTTATATTATATTGATTAGATTATTTAATTTTTTAATTATCTAAGCTCTTTTTTAATTACTTCATATGCATTGCTTTCTAATAAAATTCTCTAATGACTCTGTCAATTTAAATACTAAAAATTTACAGATTTCAAATTGTAGTTACTGATAACAATTATCGTTAAACAGTCTTACATATTACATTAATTATTGTACAAAAAATATTTACAGTTATACAGTTTCTTGATTCATATTTGAATTGAATTGTCTATTTTTTATTTGTTACTTATTGTCTTTTGATTAAGGCTTGGTTTTTAAAGTCCATGGTTATTTGTCACCTTATTATTTGTGGTACATCTGCAGCGTGTCCTCGCCGGTCCTTGATACGGAATGCTCCTTTGTCGTCCTGGATTCCTGGAGTCTTGTAGTCTTGGAGTCTTGTAGTCCTTCTTCCGTCGGATTATCGTACTCTGGATTACTGCCTGTACTCGGTTGCTCCTTCGTCCCTCTTCATGGCCTTAGGTTGCAACTGCTCACTCTAACTGATGAGTAGTCTTGAAGTTCCTGACTGCTGCTTGTGCTTGATGTACTGTTGTTGTCGCTATGCAGAGTCTCTGGCTGCCATAGTAGTCGATCAAGATAACGAAGTTCTAGTTGTCGAGTAGAGCCTCTGGCTGCATCAATGGTTGATTGAGTAAGAGTTGTACTTTTGAATCACAGCCTCCGGCTGCATCAGTGGTCGAACAAGGAAGAGAATGATGTTAGCGCCCCCCCCCCCCCCATTTATACCCAGAGCGCGAAAATCATGTGTCGACAATATTCTGCAGGTTTGATATTGTCGAGAGCGTCACTTATAACCCACGCTTTCTTGTCACATTTAATTTGCTCGTCTTCGCGAATTGCGAAGTCTTTTGCACAATACCCGATATTCACTCGGTCTGTAATTTATAGGTGTTCATCATGTTCAAACCGTTTTTCTTTATCTTAATTAACATAATTACTATTGATTTTTAACTTCCTATAATTACACTTTTTATTCGTTTTGCACTATTTTTATACACTTATTCGTGTTATTTAAATACACATTTTGGTGTATTTAGTTTTGTGCTATTATGCACACAAGTATTATAAATTAAATAAATGGAAATAATTAATATCGTTACTGAAAGGGTGGCGCTTTCAGGAATGGACAGGTCGCACACACACACACACACACACACACACACACACACGCATTTTACGTATGCACATACATACAGAGAGCAGCTGGCGTTATTTACCTGTACCAACATGAAAGTTAGGCGTTCCTTTTACAATTCAGATTGCAAGCTAAATTATTATTATTAACAAAATGCATTATTTATTTATTCTAATTACTTATTTAAATTACTTTGTGCAATGCACAGTACCTTATATATTTGTACAGTTGCAATATATATATGTGTGTGTGTGTGTGTGTGTGTGTGTGTGTGTGTGTGTGTGTGTGTGTGTGTGTGTGTGTGTGTGTGTGTGTGTGTGTGTGTGTGTGTGTGTGTGTGTGTGTGTATTGCGACAGTACAACCGTATACGGTACTGTGCATTGCAAAAATAATCAAAATAATTAAAAAAATAATAAATAAATCTATGGTTAATATACATGATTCAGATTGCAAGCTGGATTGTTTAAAACAGGGAACATGTTCAGGCATGTACACGCATATCTGGCCACCTGTCGCTAGCTGTGTGTACATGTGTATTTTGTTTGTGTGTGTGAAGCCTGTCCGTTCTTGGACAGTAACCACCCCTATTCAAATGATGTTAGATTTTAAGTATAATTTTAATTATAAGTAAAATATGTATGATAATGTAAAACAAAAGACACCAAAGTGTGTATTTTATAAAGATGCACAAAGGGTTAAAAAACCGTTTAAAAGTGACTTAAAGTGAAATTACAATGAATAAAAAGTGAATAACTCCCTGAATAATTACAATAAAGAAGTGTGAGTTACATATAGTAGACATATGAAAATTAGCGATCAATTGAGTATCGTGTAGTGTAAAACAGACATCGCAAATCGCGAAGATAAGCGAAATTAGTGAATCAGACGAGAGTGGGAGAAAGGACGCGTCGACAAACTGACAAGACAGATATTGTTCAGACAAGAGCTTTTGCACGATGCGGCTATAAATACAAGGTCGCGCTAACAAAGTTTCTTCTTCTATATTCAACCGTTGCCGTAGGAGGCTATGTCAGTCAACTACGCGATCTTAAATTTACAGTAAGCGTCACCTGAAGAACTGGGAGGCAGAACAGAGGTTCGATGGGCACACATACAACCCATGATGTGAGCAGAGACAACAACAACTAAGAAAGACAAGCAGTGGAATCCTGGAAGAGGACCTGAGGACCCAAAGCCACGAAGGACTGGAGCAAGGACCGGAAGAGGACCCGAGGACCCAAGGACACGATGATAATTTGCCACATCAAACGAGGTGATAAAAACCCATAATAATTACAGACAATTGAAAGACAATATTTAAACTAGAATGAAAGACATTCAAAACTGTTGCTAACTGAATTGAATTTGTACATAGTAATGTAAAGTCTAAATTGTTCATTTAGAATAATGTCTAATGTATAGAAATTAATATTGGGATAACGTAAATACTATGAGAGATCAATGTTTGATTTTTAAATTGAAGTAAATTAAAAGTAATTAGTAAAGTCTTTTATTGATAAAAGAGAAATGCATATGCAGTAGAAAAGAATTAAAGCCAAGTAAGATTAAAGAAATTAAAATAAAAGTAAATTCTTTGTTGAAATAAATCGATAAGCAGTTGCAAATATGGCCACACTAAATGAGTAAGCCGAGAGCAGAAATAATTATAAGTAAGATTAGATAATAAGATTTTTATATATAAATTATTCACCAGAAGACACATACATAAGATCGCCCAAGCGATGAATAATGAATTTTTGTATTGCCGAAGTAAGTAAAGAGGTTGCTGTATAAATAATGTAAAGATTTAGAGAACGTAATAAGCATTCTTCTTATTACGATTACACCTAACATCATTGAATTTGTGTGTTATACAAATTTGGTGCTCCAAAAGCGTGGGGCTACCCAAATTAAATTACATTGAATTTGTGTTGTTATAATATATATGTACACAAACACTTTTTGCTACAGTCTATTTCTCGATGTATATAATATATTTAATATTTATAATGACTTTACCTCAAGATGTTTTTTCCTTATTTGAAACATCTTTCCCGACACTTTGTCTTCCCATCCTCAGCCTACCTAATTTTGATTCTTGTGAAGTACTTGTGTGTTGGTTGGTCGTTGTTGTGGTTTCCTGTTGGCCTTTGGCATTTTAGCATTCGATTAAATTTGAAAATTTTTGATCGCTATAAAGTAATGAGGCCATGCGTGGAGAGAAGAGAGTTACAGTTATTTTATCTACTTTCCCGGCTACCAGGCCGTAGACCTATGTTGGTAAAAGCAGACGTTTCAACTACTCCATTGGTGGCCAGCTTCAGTGCCGGAAGGACTAAAACGTACTGACAACCACACAACTGTAAACTGTACTATGGTGTTACTGACGGAGACCTTTTTCATCAACACTTTTTGGTCCTTCCGGCACTGAAGATGGCCACCGATGGGGTGGTTGAAACGTCTGCTGTTATAACCTCTTCTTTCGAGTTATAACGGAGGGAACCCAAAATAATTGGTTCTGCCAATTATTTCAGGCTGCCTTATTCCAGACGAGCTGAAATTTAAATCAGAACAATACACAGTAAGACATACAAGGAATCAGGGAAGGTGAAACTGTTGATTTATATACTCCGTATATGTGTGTAACAAGAAGACTTGCTTTATTAAACATTTGAAATATAACATTTACTCCAAAGAACAGATCCCATGACATTATTAATCAAATTATTAAAATTAATTGAATTGCTTTATTTAGACTACGGGATCACAACAGATTTATCTAGCTATACCCCCGGATCCGGGTAACCATTGATATTTAGTCTCTAATCTTTTAATTATCTTCAATTCAAAACTTTATCTTGCAAGACCTTTTACCTTTTTACTTCTTTATATATTCCATTAGAAGAATGGTATTAATAATACTACGTTACGTTAATATCTAAACTGTTACAATTGAATGATCTTGAATAGTTACAATTAAATTCTCAAATTTAAGTTTTTTCTTATATTCTTATAAAATCAATCGTCTCTGAAAGTCTCTTTAATAGAGTATTGTGTTACAAAAACTATTAACATTATTCCTCGATAGACGTGCTATCGAGTCACCTCTATTTTTGGATGTAGTAATCTCCTCCATGTGGTTCCGTCTTGGGAGTCCTAAAACGTCGTCCTCGTCTTGGTCTGGTCTCAGTTGTTCATGGCTTAAAACGTCTGCAGGATAGGTAGAGTCTTCTACACAGATACTCGTTGATTCTCAGATGTCTCGAACTGCATCATCGGTAGGATATACTAGAGTTGTAATTCAGATGGTCCATGACCACAGGTGAGAAGTTGAAAAGATTCGTCCATCGGTGAAGATTGCAGTCATCGTTTTTTTTTTTAACACTTGTCGTTTGTAGTTACATCTTTCTTCTTGTTACAAATTTTTGAAATGTTCTTTTTGTTAACGTTACATGTTACACTTTTAGTAACACTTAGTAAAATACAAAATAATAATTAATTAATCCACACTAACAATAAATTGCATAACTTTTGAACAGAGCATTTTGCTCGTGCGTCTGCACTGCTGGGAGTCGTCATGGCGAGAGACGTATTTTTCGTCCGCTACCCTTGTACATGACAAGAGAGAGTGGGGTGTTTATTCCGCGAGCATATATAGTTCCTGTTTCTCTTTGAATAAACTTTTTTATTTATACAAACTATCGCTAGATAAAAATACATCATTTAAATTAATTGTTTTAGTTACTCTCTGTGTCTACAGATACTTTAATTATTAACATTAGTCTACTATATTATTTTTAATTACAGTAGACTCGGAAAACATGTCGATTCCGGTATCAACAGGTAGGTGCTTGATAGCAAGCAAAGGGTTAAATACGAACATAATAATTATTTACAATATGCCTCTTTTTACGGATACTTTGCCCTGATTAATTACTTCTTACATTCACTTTTAGTACCTACATGTTTTTATTAGTATCATGTGAGATTTAAATGGTTAATAGTACGCAACCTTAATTAATTAAAATTTTTTTTTATTATTATTATTGTAATTGTCACAATTTAAATCGTCACACTGTTACCAGAATAGGGTCCGGTTAGCCCGAGAAATAGTTATAATAATTACGACGCCGGTCGTGAAAACTTAAGGCATCAGAAGAGTTAAAATAATGATTAGTGATCGAATTCTAAAACAGGTGAACCACTTTAATTATTTGGGAAATGATATTGGCTGTGATTCAAATTATATAATTGATTTTAAGTTAGGTAAGTTCCAGACGGAATAATCAACCGTATTTTTAGAAACAAGTTACGTCGAGGTACAAAATTAAAATTTTACAAACTTGTGGCAGTTGCTGTACTGTCTTATGGGTTCGAATTATGGACAACAACCAAGAAACAAGACAGTAAAATACAGGCCTCGGAAATGGCGTTCTTAAGAGTAGTTAAAAGGTGTTCTAAACTGGACCGTATAAGAAATGAGTCCAAAAGAGAAGAGTTACAAGCTTTTAACTTGCACGATAAAACTAATAGATTATGAACAACGGTGAAAAGAATATTTAGAAAAAAAATCAGATTCGAGACTGGCCAAACAAGTCTGGTAATATTATCCTATAATAATCCTACAGGACACAGGTGTGTGGGTAGACCCGGGAACAGGTGCTTGGGCGATTTTTGAAGACGGAACAGGCAGCACCTTGCCTGTGCCGTGCTGTAAAGAAGAAGAAGATGATGATGATGATGAACAAAGTGCCAGGTAAATAAGAGAGTTAAGCTAGCAAGGGAAACGTCTCTTTATGAACCGCGTTTGCAGGGATATAGCAGATTTTGAGGCCATGTTCTGAGGCGTCTCCTCTCGTCGGGACCCTTGTCATACTCTAGTAACTGATTTTCATGATGTACTATTTGATGACTACTGCTGTCAAGGGCAACAAAGAAGAGCCTTCTATACAATAAGACACTGGTTATCCCAGTGCTACAGTATGCACTGAGAATGCGCTGCGAATATTTGAGAGGAAAATTCTCAAACACTTCAGGGATTAGGCAGTGTGCCTGTTCCGACTTCACGTTATCAGATCCACTGGAATGTGAAGAATTCGTGTTTGATATTTATTCCCAGGACAGGGAACCAGCCTGTCGCCAGGAAAGTCTAATGGAGGCGCTGCCTCCTCTCATACTTCAGACCTGCTACCAATTATACTAATTGGAGGGTGGCCTCTTCCGCTGGTCTGTTACTCCACCGTTGAGGTCTTCACCCTGTTACCCTGGGTTGGGCCCTCCATATTTATATCCCCTAGAGAGAGGGTGTTTCAGTATTTTCAAGCGCGACTCCTTGTTGGTCCACGGGTCCTTATTGGTTATTCGGACCACCCCACCATATCTGGTGGAATCCCCCATCCGTCACCCAGGGGACAACGTTTTCGGGTATCGTTTGGCCAACACTGTTTCACAACACTCTGTCGATTGTTGCAGCCTGAAGAAAAATCTTCAGGGGCGGGATTCAAAACGTTGCCGACGATGTCGCTGTTGTATATCAACCGACCACGGCCTAACGACCACGACCACGACCACGGCCTAACAGCCCGTTTTTTAATCATTTTAATAATATTTCCATAAGACTTAATCGTTATTACTAGGCTATGTAGGCTATAAGAAGTCTTTAATACAAGGATAATAATCTCCGATATGTAAATTACTAATTACCAGCTTTATCTAGTCACAAATAACAATTTGTAATCAAATGGTACTCTCATACAATAATTCAAGTTAAATTTGTCCAACGTAATATAATGTCAAATATTAAGAGTTCCACACTAATTAAAACACAGCAATCACTTTCCACAATCACTTGATCCGCACTGAATGAATCGCCAACTGTAACTAACTAAGCGGGCCGCTGTTGCTTATGTATATAGCCCGCAAATGTTCCAGAATAATTTTTCATGCCAGCATTATTTGCGTAGTTAACAATATTGAAAAGGTCTAGATCAGTCATAAGCAGCCTTTGAATTTATGGGGGCGCATATATAACTGAGGACCATTTCGATGGGAGCACTCCTCCCCACCCTATCAATAAAAATAGAAAGGTGCGGAGTTCAATAGCCGGAGGTTACAAACATTAACTGTCGCTTTATAATACCCTTGCACTTATATTTAGCGACGTGGAACACAGAATCAAATACAGCTTTCCAGTATTTTTCATATAAATTTGTGATTAACAATTTGTCATTATATTTAATTACTAGGAGTGTCACTGACACAAATGGGCGGAGCATTTGATATTCGTAATAATTTATTTATCAATATTTTTACAATCAACCGTCTTTGATTCGTTAGATAAACAGATTCGTAATAATTTATTTATCAATATTTTTACAATCAACCGTCTTTGATCCGTTAGATAAACAGATTCGTAATAATTTATTTATCAATATTCTTAGAAGCAACAAAATATATACACTTTTATGATACACACTTTTTATTAAATACACCATATTATAGTACAATATACATTATTGTCATTAGACATATTCCACAACCTTTGCAACTCATCACTACGATCAACCATTGATTGACTTCTATTAATTCTTAGCAGTCTATCAAAATTAAACGCCGGCTTTAATAATAATCCTTCTAATGTTTTCACTCTTGAAAGAGCAACATACGTTAATCCAACCTGAAATCCGTTGTCTCCTAAATTAACAATTGCATTATCTAATGTTATCCCTTGCGATCTACGTATACTAACAGCATATGATGACATTAACGGAAATTGTTTGCGAGTACAAGAAATTTCATTTTTCTTGAATGATGCCACTACTGGTACAATGGGTATTCAATTCTCGTACAGAATTGGTCCTGTATATTTTTCGAAAGATACAAGTATACATATTGGCATGTAATTGTTATAATTTTCGCATTCAACTGCCGGGTCATAAATAATATCAGTTACTGTCTCAACTGAACCGTTGGCTGGTCCTTTTGTGACCCAAAGATTTCTTCTAAGAATAACTCGAGCACCTTTACATAAACGTAATTGGGCAAATATTCCCTGAGGATCGTCAGATTTTGCTAGAGAGGCTTCTGGGAAATTATGGATTGCATTGATTAGAGCCAGGGTTTGTTTATTGCTTTCTAGTTTTTCATAATTAAAGCGTTCTATTTCAGCATTTTTCGACATTATACAGGCAGTAGCTTTGAAATTGTCCCCGATATTTTTTACATAAAATCTTTTAGATAAGAGCTCATAATCTTGTTCAGTGATTGTTCTATTTGCGACTCTATTTAAAGTCTCTCTGAAATTTTTTTATCATCACCTTGCTAACTCATAATCTCCGTTAAAAAGAAAACTTTTTTGAACTGTTTATATAAAAGATTCGATTGAATGGTCTGAACATTATTACCAATATTGTAAACAATCATGTCACAAAGCGGTGGAAGTTGGGACCAATCACCGACTAAATACACGCAAAGGCCACCAAAAGGAACAGCTGAAGAACGCTGCTTTGCTTGTTTGAGTCGCATATCCACTTTGAAAAACAAATTCAAACCCAACATACTGGCTTCATCAATAATAACGAACCTCACATCTTTTAATTCTTCTTCCAAAGCAATTTTGGATTCACCTTCTAAATCTTTGAAAGTTCTTCCCCTTCTCTTTGAAGTATTTATTCTTAGAGTTGAATGAGTAGTTTGTCCAGCAATATTGTTAGCTGCCACACCAGTAGGAGCCATTAAAAGAGTTGCATCGCAGCCAAAATATGAATTAATTCTCCTAACCATTTCATTAATTACACAGCTTATAGTTTTACCTTATTTCCTTTCCATCTTGCGACTTCGTTATATGTCATACACGACATGTTTCGGGAAACATGTTCCCATCTTCAGGTTTAAAAACTTTTCGTTCTCACATGAAGAACTTGTCAACGTAAATAAAAACTTTTACTAACATAATTAAAAACACACTACATTAATAACGTACCGCGCGAAGAATCAGTGCGCACTGTTCGGGTTCATAATCGCAACTGTTGATTTCTCATTCGTCTATAATCTGATAAACATGTTGTAACGCAGTATCGTACAAGCTGCTCGAGTTAAACGACAATTGATCGTTGAGCACTAGGTTTTTTTTTGTGTTCTCGATGCTTTGTAGATTTCGAATTCTTCTAAAGCGCTCATAATTCGCCCTTTGTTGCAAATATGTAATGGTTTCAAATTTTTTGCGCAACTAGTGTATCTGTGGTTATTATTAATCAAATGTAACGCGAAGTTGGAGGTAGTATATCTAATGCTGCCCTTCGGTATGTGTTCACGAAATCTATCTTTAAATTTTCTCCCTGTCTGGCCAATGTAAAACATGTCACAATCATCGCACACAATTTTATACACACCCGAGTTATTTTCAAGTTCTGAATGTTTATTATGTCTGAAGAAATTCCGCAAGTTATTCGTGGTTTTAAAAAATACATTAATGTTTAGTTTTTTAAATACGTTTTTTATAATGTGTGGAAGAAGATTAGTATATTCAGTCGCGATGAAAGCGTTCTCTGTATTATTAGATATAATCACTTTATTTGCTTTGGATTTGTGTTTACGAATTAGTTTGTCTATAATTGTGTCTTTATATCCATTCCTTACGGCAATGAATTTGACGGTGTTTATCTCTTCCTTCAGGTCTTCTTGACTTAGTGGGAATGACAATAATCTGTGTACGAAAGCATTGAAGGAAGCCAATTTTTGTGTGTATGGGTGATATGAATCTGCATGAATAACCATGTCTGTAGTTGTGGGTTTTCTGTATATCCCAAATTTAAAAGAATCGGTGCATTTCTTGATGCATACGTCTATAAAATTTAAGCTATTATATGTCTCTGTTTCCATAGTAAATTTAATGTTACCGTTTATATTGTTCATGTGTTTGAGCATAATATCGATTTGTCTATTTGTGCCGTTGAATATTATAAAGGTGTCATTAACGTATCGGGTGTATGAAATGATAAGTTCGTGCAATTTGTTATGAGCAGACAAAAGATATTTATTTTCGTAATAATTAAGGTATATTTCTGCCAATAGACCACTGAGCGGGGAACCCATCGCTAATCCTTCTTTCTGCTCGAAAAACTTGTTATCAAAGGTAAAATAATTTTGTTGTAATATGACTCGTAACAATGACAATAGTTCTTGAATTTGCTGCTGGCTTAAAACTGCGGCATTAATCAAGTTGGTTCGAAGTATGTTTATAGTCTTTTACCGGTATGTTAGTGTATAAATTGGTAATGTCAAACGAGACTAGTTTATAGTTCGGGTCAAAATTGACGTTCCTTATGTTGTTTATAAATTCCAGGCTATTCTTTACGCTATGAACCTTTGTTAGTTTGATACTATTTTTTAAAATGAGTTGTAGTTTTTTAGCTACTATATAACTAGGCGCAGATGTGTAATTAACTAAGGGTCGTATGGGCATGTGTTCTTTGTGTATTTTGGGCAAGCCAGTGAATATGGGGGCCCGCGGTTTCATCTGTTTAATCTGAAGTCTAGTGTCTTTGTCAAACAACGTTGTGCATTCATTAATAACGGAGTTTAATCGTTTTGTGTATTTTGTAGTGGGGTCGTTCTTCAGGCGTTCAATGTTGTTGCAGGTAATGAACTCGTAACCCTTTTTTATGTAATCTGAATTATACATGATAACCAATGTATTGCCTTTATCGGCTTTTGTTATTACTGCTTCATTTAATTCGAGTTTTTGTTTGATACTTTTTGCTGTCTTAAATTCCTTTTTGTATTTTGAAGGCATTATATCGTTGTTGCTGATTCTTAGTAGTCGCGTTAGTTTGTTGTTGATTATAGATCGTGCCTCCTGTTGTGTTCCTTGATTTTTAATGTATTTTAGAGCAGCTTCGGCGTTAGTTACTTCTCGTACTAAATTATTTTTATTAAATTTAGGTAGGTTATAATTTAATCCTTTTGATAATAACTTTATCTCATCTTCGCTGAATATCATTTTAGTGTGGTTGTCTACTCGTTTGTGGAAAACATGTTTACATTTGATGTCCCTATGTGTATGTTGTTCGCGTTGTAATTTAGTGAATTTCTTATTGTGCGTGGCTATGATGACTTTTGTTGTGTTTGTTATCTGTGTATTTACGGTTCCGATAACGTTGTTGATAATAGCCGGGTGCAATGTATTTAAAACTTCTAAATGCGCTCGATATACCGTACGATTTAAACTTATTTTCTTTATATAAAGCTGTTTAAGTTCTTCTTTTAACCAAAATTCCTGAGACATAATTTTTGTCTTAATTGCACTTATGGATTGCACCTATTTATAGTATGCCTCGACGGAAAAGAGGTCCAAATATTGTTCGTGTAACTACAAATCAAAGAAGGATAAGACAGCGACAAAATGTTGCTGCAACAACTGTTGAAGGCCCTACAGGACATAACATGAATCATGTGTTATATGATCAGAACAACACAGGATATAGGAATCTTCAGAATGAAGTTGAAGATAATTTACGATCTCTAGAATTCTATGAATGTGTAAATTGTTCTCGAGTGTTGATGGAGCAAACATTTTTTGATATGTGTCCGCAGTGTAACCAAAACCTAAATAAGTTTACTGCAGTTTACTGGATCCTAAAGATGTACCTATAGAACTGATGGATCTCACTTATGTAGAACAACTCTTGATAACAAGAGTACAACCAGTGATGCGTGTGTATAGGGTGAAATCGAGAGCCTTTCGCGGTCAATATGCTTATAAGGGAAATATAAATATTGGTCAAAATATAACGGAGATTGTTAGTTCCTTGCCTCCTACACCCGCTTCACTGAGCACTGTAGTTGTAAGAAAGGAAAGTGTTAATGGACATCGAAATTTTCATGTAAGACATGACAAAAATTTAGCCTCACTAGTAAGTGTGAGTGAGACAAAGCGCCGTAGCTGGGCCACGAAATCTCTATCTCTCTTCCTCTCACACGTTTAAGCTAAGATTTTTAAAAATCGTAATACCTTTTGAACCAAATAATTTAGCTAAATAAAAATTACATGCGTGCACTCTACAATACAGTCCAGATATGTATGCAAATTTTTATAACATTCGGTTAAGTAGTTTCGGAGGAGTTTGCGATCTAAGTTGTGCACCGAGTCGTGGATAGAGGGCTATGCCTGATTTCGCTACGCTTATCAGGCTCCGCCCAATTAAAATTGTGTTAGTGGTTATAATCACAAACACAATTTACACTGTTGCACATCAGTGGTGGTGTGGAACTATTTTTCTATACCACTAGTTTTCTATAGTGGTGTGCAACAGTGTTAATTCAATTTGTCATCATTCACACTCGCGTTAAAATTAACAAAACTTTAAACAAAAAAATGGCTAAACAGGAAAACATTAAAAAAAAATAAATTAAAGAACTTACCACACTAACACTATATATTTTCATAAAGTGCACAGGAATGTGAAATTTGAAAAAATCACTTTGTGGCGAAAGGTGTTCACAGGCTCTGCGCGACAGTCTCGACAATCGTAGTGGGGAAAGACGTAACACAGTTAGCTAAATGGCTTTGTACTATTCTATAATACAGTACTTCGAAGCAGGTACATTGCGGGTACATTGCGGGTACATTCCTTCGTTCAAAAGAAAAGAAAATTACAAATTGGTTGGCGGGCGTGTCAAACCTTATTGACGGGCGCACGGTTGCCAACTACTGGTCAAGAGGGTACTTGAGTACACGGTCTTGACACTGACACTGGACCTACTCGGCTAGCCGAGAAACGTGTAGGACGACACTCTCGACTGTTCGAGAGCGTTCCGTAATTTCTTAACAATACAAATACCGCTTTCCGTAACTGAACTTTAAATCTCGAGAATAACGACTTTACCGTCCGCGTAGACGGGGGCGTGAAAGGTGTGTACTGCACACGGGGGACACAATCACATCATCATCGATGTGCATAAATGACATATAAATGACATCTTTACCCACCCAATATCAACTTTTTAGTATATTTCAAAGTTTTACGATTACATTCGTATTACATATTTCTTGTATAGTACATAAAAAGTATAATACATAAAATGTGTGATACAAAAAATATAATACATATTTCTTGTTTGAATTTCATAAAAAGTGACAAAAAAGACCCTGAATCCTCACAAGATATAGTGGGTTCGAAAAATAAGCACAAAGTAGCGTTAAGTCTATGATCAGCTCTTATCTTCTTCGAACAGCAGATTTGAAAAGTTAAAAATACTTTAAAGCGTATTTGGATATTTCGTTAGTAATTTTTTTTCACCCGAAGGACAACTTAATTATAGGCCTTTGTTAATTAAATTATTACAAGTCTTAAAATATAAACCTATAGGACACAGGTGTGTGGGTAGAGCTAGGAAAAGATGGCTAGAGGATCTTTGAAGGCGGATCATGTGAGAAGAAGAAGAAGAAGAAGAAGAAGAAGAAGAAGAAGAAGAAGAAGAAGAAGAAGAAGAAGAAGAAGAAGAAGAAGAAGAAGAAGAAGAAGAAGAAGACATCATTTCAGAAGCTTCTTACGTTCGGTTTCCGGAGTCATTTGCAAGAAGTGTTTTTCAAGGAAATACATAGCATACTGAATTGATCAAAGAAAACAAATATTCCGCTCAAAAGGGAATTGCCGCCTTTCTGTTGTTTTGTGTACAATGCTGCCAACACTGCCATGTGCCCGTCATGTAGACGTATTCTTTAATATCGTATTTTCGTGGAACCTGGCGACTTTTTCAAGCGTTCTGAGAATGTCAAAGGTTGGGGAAAAGTACGTTGTAAAAGTTTTGACTCGTCTCCGTATGACTTGAAAAAATTAACTTTTTAATTTACCAATTGCTTTCCGTATACAATGCGCGCACTTCACTTGCAGTATTTCCATTTCAGCGCTTTATTTAATTAGAATTAATTAATTAATTTCTTTATTGGGACTACTGCTGCTGCTTCCAATTAGTGTTAAATTTGCGTAGTGGCGCGACACGACTTGACCACTGCGCTGTTCTCAACGGATACAGCTTCAAAAAGACGCCCTATGTACGGTCTGTCCTTCGTCCGTCTGTAAGCGTTATGAACGCCCAGACGCTTACCATGGAGTTTCATAAGGTTACTCAACAATATGTAATACTTTGTACGTAAGTAAATGAGCAAACGCATGTTGGAAGTTTAGGAAGTAAAATCACAGAAGACGGAAAAGTAAGAAAACAATTTTCGGGAGAATCGGACAGGCTAAAGTTGTATTTAACTGTAAATGGAAATTACTGACAAATTACTGACGTCTAAAGAAATAGCCCTGGAAACAAGAAAGAGGTTCCTGAAGAGTTACATATGGAGCGTAGTTCTCTATGACATTAAGACGTGGACAATTCATACCATCCTTGCAATTCGTACAGTCCAGTATGAATGTACTGCTGAATAGAGAAAAGGTAGAAAAATGGAGAGAGTTTATCTACTTAGGAAGTAAAATCGCAGAAGACGGGAAGGTAAGAGAGAAATTTTGAGTGAGATCGGACAGGCTAAAGTTTGTATATAACAATAAATGGAAATAACTGACGTCTAAAGAAATAGCCCTGGAAACAAGAAAGAGGTTCCCAAAGAGTTACATAGTTCTCTATGAATGTGAGACATGGACAGTTGGAACAGAGGAAAGGAGTAGATTTGTAGCAGTGGAAATGTGGTGTTATAGGAAGTAAGTTGGGTCGACAAAGTTAATAATGATGAGACTTTGACTAGAGCTGGAGAAACAAGACGTTTCTGCCAAAATAATGTAAACCGAAATGCCATATGAGGCGTCATGAAAATTTGATAAAAAAATAATAGAGAACAAGAGCGTATTTACTGGGGGGACGACGGAACCGGACCCCGCCCCCCTCGAAGAAGGTCGGAAATGTTGACAGATTTTGTTAATCTCTTAAGTTTAGGCTGTTCTATTATTTTTTCGCTACTATAGTACTGACTCTTTTTTAAATATACAAACAGTCTTATTAAACGGCATCAGGGTACACGGTGAAATATGGAATATAGGAGAATCAGTTCAGTTAAAATTATCTTGTTGACAGTGTTACAATAACATGTGTTTTTACTGTCATTGCCGTTTACTTTAAAGGGATTGTTTTAATTCACTTTGAAGATAGTAATGTTGATTAGAATTAACTTGTTTTCTCTTTTGCACGAAACCGACCCCCCCCACAAAGCCAAATTCTAGATACGCCACTGATAGAAGGTTACATTTTAGAAAAAAGAGGAAGACTCCAATATATGAAGCAGATTATCGGTGATGTAAGTTGTAGTTCCTATGAGGAGAGGAAACGGAAAGCACAGAGAAGATCTGTGTGGAGAACTGATACAAACCAATCTGCGGATTGCATGTTAACTAAGCAACGGCGCACAAATGCACAGCGAATGACGAGTTATGACGTCATTACGCGGAGTACCCAGCGCTGTACTTCATAAGTTTACGCGGCAAATAACGTGGCGTTTTTTGGCGTCTTATGGGAGAAATTATTTAATTTTTTTTCTCCGTAAATAGGTTCGACCGCCGTTTAAAATTATTTTTCTCGTGTTTATATAGTATAGAAGAATAGGAAAAGAAATATTTCACCGCAATTTGAATATTCCCCCCCACTCTCTCTCTCTCTCTCTCTCTCTCTCTCTCTCTCTCTCTCTCTCTCTCTCTCACACACACACGGTGACATGGAATCCATGCATATAATTATGAAAAGATGAAAATCTTACCTTAATGTAGCAGGTCATTGTGTATTAAAATGTTACACAATTACACAAACTAAAGCACTGAAAATCACATTACGCGGAGTACCCAGCGCTGTACTTTATAAATTTATAAAGTAATCGGCGAAGTTATCGGCTCAATATTACAAATGTTAATAATAGTAAATAACCCTAAACAACAGAAATAATTAAACCATAATTAATAACACCACACAATTACACAAACACAAACTAAAGCACTGAAAATCACAAAATACATTCCCACGCAACACGACCTGACGCGGCAACGGCAGCGTTTTCTACTCTAAACGGTCAAACCGCTCTTTTCGTCTTAACCAATTACAAATCAGAGACTACAAAATTTTGAACTCAACCGTAGATTGTTTTCTAAGTACCAATCAAAAGTCAGCACTACGTCGGCCTTTGGTAATTTTTGGCGTTTGGCAAAATTTGTCCGGATTTCAGCAATCGACTCAACTCGCTTTTCATACAGTCCAATTTTTGCAAGAATTATATGGAACAATGAACTATATCCGCGGCCCCTCCGAACCTAACCGGCAGGTATCGGCTCAACTCGCTTTTCATCCAACTCGCTTATAAATGTTTGAAAAATGGTTCCCCTTAATTTTTGCAAGAATTATATGGAACAATGAAATATATCCGCGGCTTAATTTTTGCAAGAATTATATACATCCCAAAGTCCAATTTGGAGCGACAGCTGATGTACAAGCGGTGACGTCACGCGCCGTCCTGTACCGGTGTACACATTACACAGATTGAAAATGGCGTTCACCGGCTGTTGCATGCGTTCTTATGTGAGTAATTATTTAATTTTTTTTCTGCGTAAATAGGTTCGACCGCCGTTTAACACTATTTTTCTCGGGTTTATATGGTATAGAAGAATAGGAAAAGAAATATTTCACAGCAATTTGAGCTTAAGTAGGATCGTAAACAATTATCGATAATTCTAATTACAAGTGACTTTGTACCAGAATTGAGCTTATCTTGGAACCCCTTGTCTGACAACAATGGTCTATGCATTTTATACCCTGATCTCAATGTTTTAAGGTTATTATTTTACACTTCTGTTCTTGTTAACCATTAGTTATTATTTTTTCACGCTATCTTTACATGTTTACTAGTGATTACCAGGTTTTCTTTAATATATCTTAATTGGGTTTACTTGTATTAAAAGCAGGCATGGTACTATGTTATTGCTATTACAACTAACTCATTCTTATATTCCAATATCTTATTTCATTGTTTTTATTGTTTATTAATTATATTTCCACTTTAAAATAAAGAGTTTTAGTCATGGTCAAGTCTTTAGTAATAGTTTGTCCATGTCTGTGTGTCTTTCCTGTTTCTTAACTCTGTAGACTCCTTGCTTTATTTGTATCATTATCTCTTGGTACACATATTGGCACATTGTAGAGTAGATTTGTTAACTCTTCCTCGCTTATCAATTTATTTGTGTTTATTAATGTTACCTTCTATATCTTGTTGGTGTTCGTTGTTGGTATATGGTTTTGTCCTCTCACTTACCATATGTATTGGGTTATTGGCAGTGGCGGCTCGTGACTTAAGAGGCTGGAGGGCGCGGCCTTTAGGCTTCTTAATTATTTATCAATATTGAAGTTAACGCACAATGTAAATGTAGCCAATATTTGATCACGTAATTCATTACTAAAATAAGAATTTTAACACGTGCAGCATGCAACGATTATTTAAAAATTTGATCTCACCTCAAATATTGTGAGCTGTTGTAGAGAGTCAGCAGCTATATTAATAAACATAACCACAAATTGTCGAAAGTGTCCACAAAAATGTCTATGCGGTTTCCACAAATAAAGTAGTATACTATATTTACATTATATTATTTTTATGATACCTACACTTTAAACAGACCAATTATTTATATACAAAGTCCTTTGAATATATTTAAATTGTAAATAAATATACACGCCTTTCCTTTAAATTAACGAACATTTCTAGCATCAAAGTCCTTCATTTCTTTAACAAGTTCATTGTTGATAGATAACATCGCAAGGGGATTCAGTCTATAGTTTTTCATTGTATTTCTCAAGAAAGTCATCATTCTTTTGAGAGTCGAAAAGCAGCGATCAGGTTCAGCAGTTGTCATGGGGGTAGTTATGACAATTTTCAAAAGTATCAACACTTCTTTGAAAACTGACGTAAGATTGTTTTCTTCTATAAAGTTAAGAAGTTTTATTGCGCCTTTAATATTATAATAATGCCGTTTGTATAATACTTCCAATTCACTCCGGAGTTTGTTTTCTTGTAAGAAAGGTTAATGCCGAATCATTAGTTTGAATTTTTCTTCCGGAAAGTTTGTAGAAAAAATTGGAAATAAGTCGTTGGACATCAATGAAGCTGCTTCTAGGTGACCCGTGTAAGTAAATCTTTCTTTTATGTGAGTTATAATGATGTCACATACTTCTTTTGGATCCCCTATTCCAACATTATTGGATCACCATTGTCTCTGGGAGACAATAGAATACATGGAAAACAGAACAATGATTTCTGAACGTCGCAGCCACCCAGATTCAGTCATTTTTTTGGTATGCATCTTTCGAAATCAGTTGCCATCTGAAAACATGATTCTCACTTTTCTTATTTTCTCTTTGCATCATGGAGAATTCAGGAGTTGGCCTACCAAATGACTTAAGTTCAATTTTTTGATCTTGCAAAAGTTATTGCTTTAAGCGCCTGCACTGAATTATCCATGTTGGATAAAATGTTAATACAAAACCTATTAATTCGACACTACAATATTTCCCTAAATTATTCGTGAAGCTATAAAAAAAAACACACAAACTCAAAACCTAAACCTAAACAAATGCCCGCACTGAATTAACCACGCCAGAGAAACTATAAACACTAAAAAGAGCAAATATCATACTATTATCAATAGTCTGCGATTAGTTGTACTGAGTGAATCACGACACGTTCTGCTAAAGGTGGCGCGGAAGCCGTCGCGCCGAGCCACCGTCTAAATGCCGTATTTAAACTTACAACTTCGTTCAACTTTGGATAGAGTGGGGGAATTGAGAAATGGGCGCGATTGTCAGAGCGCCGTAATGCATGCTGTTCCGAAAACATTTCTGCTATTACCTAATAAAAAAACATTTTCTTGTCCGAAATATTAAAGAAATATGTAATGACTTTCCACAAGTAGTGATAATGGGTTGTTTAATGATATGAATTAATCTGGGGGGGGGGGCCTTAGCGCTCTAAGAGCGAACCGCCCCTGGTTATTGGTTAAATCACATTATTATGTTGTTTTCTATATTTTCTTCTTCATTATTGTTTACGATTCTTCATTTATTGTTTTAATTAGTTCGCGGACAGGCTATAATATTTAGTACACAATGATTCATCTATTATCCATCTCTTGGGTGTTCTAGTGTTAATTAATTAGTGTTTTATTCCTTATAGTTGTTTTTAAATGTACGGTGAAGATATGTACCGTTACAACGTATACTACAATAAACATTTGTTATTATATAATATTGCTCTCGACTTGCTCATGACTGTGATAACTAGTAGATTATCTGATCTCTTTTTAATAATCTATTTTCTTTATTATTGCATATGCATTTCTTTGTTTTTAAACAAAATTGATTATTTACTTTCAGATTAATTCAAATACCATTGATAAATTATTTACTCAAAATTATACTTTCATACAAACATTACTCTAAACTACTATACAAATAAACATTTACATTTTCAAAACTTATTAATTCCACTTTTGCATTATAGTGTCTTATTTTTACATAGTTAATTGTTTTTACTTGAGTTTTTTCTTGTTTTTACAAATACATGGTTTTGTTTCACCTTATTTGTCGTGGTAATATTCAGCATATCCTCTTCGGTCCTAGGTCCTCGATCCTGGATGCTCCTCTGTAGTCGTGTAGTCCTGGAGTCCTTGATCCTCGTCCTTCAGATCCTCTCCGTAGTCCGTTGCCTCGTTCCGTACGCTGGACTCTATTCCATGTATTTGGCTGCTCCCTCGTATTCCATCATAGCCTCTACCTACAGGTGCTTTCACGAAAGTGATGAGTAGTCGTGCAGAGCCTCCAGCTGCCGCTGTGGTTGATCGAAAAAGAGTTGTAATTGGGCAGAGCCTCCGGCTGCCACGGTAGTTGTACGAGAAAGAGAAATAAGTTGGTGCGTCTCGAGTATTTACGTATATCCTAGGGCGAAAAAATCATGTTTTGACAATCCTCTGCAGTTACCAGTCTGTTGTTGGCGTTTCTTTCTAAATACGATTATTTTCACATTTATTTCGCTTGTCTTCGCAACATGCGAAGTCTTTTGCAAATAACCCGATATTCATCTTGTCGGTAATTTTTATGTGTTCACTGTGTATAAACCGTTTTCCCTATCTTAATTAATATAAGTTTTATTTATATTTATTTTCACTATATTCGCACTTTTTATTATTGTCGCACTGATTTTTATACGTATGTGCATCTTTATTTTATACACTCTGTGGCGTATTTGGTTTTGTGATATTATGTACACACTCTTTACAATTCATATAAATTCATATAATTAATAGCGTTTATTTAGGGGTGACGCTTTACAGGTATCAACTGGTATCACACACACACACGTAAAATACATGTGTACACATATACACAGCGGCGTGGCATGCACAACCTGTCCAAGCATGAAATTTGTTTGTTCCCTTTACAATTCAGATTGAAAGCTGAATTATTATTACTAACAATATGAATTATTTATTTAATTTAATTAATTATCTTAATTAATTGTTCAATGCACAGTACCCTATACATATGTACTGTTGCAATAGTTACAATACAAATTAACAATATCACTCTACCACGTGAATACCACTGATTACTTGATACAGCTGCTTCGTGACACTAGACAAGAAGGTTGGTATCACTGATGTCTGAAAGTCATACGATACAAAACTCTCGCGAGCGCATAAACGTAACCATTACAGCCCAGGTATCAAGACAACTCGTCCAATTTTTATCTGATGCGTATCTCAGGACACCACGATATGTTTTTGAGTTCGAAACGATAAATTAATTGTACGACAGTGCACAAAACAGCCCGCTTGTTTCTGTTGTTCTACATGTCGTACAAGATTTTATCGTGGGTTATGGTACGATATAAATCGGATGAATAAAAGGGACCAAAAATGTAGAATTAGTTCGACGAAACAAATTAAGCATTGATGACTTCGGTTCAAAAAGTCGATAAAAAAATTAAAATCGCTCAATGACTATGTATTTTTTTAGAACAGCGATAGGCAACCTTTGAGTTTATGCGGGGGCATACATAAATGAGGACCAGTTCGACGCACCCCTCCCCGCAACATCAATGGAAAATAGAAAGGTGCGGAGTTCAATAGCTGGAAGTTACAAACATTAACTGTCACTTTATAGTACCTTTGCGCTTATATTTAGGGACGTGGAACACCCAATCAAAAAATGCTTTGCAGTATTTAGTATTTTTCATGTAAATTTGTGAAAATTTTTCACATTAGGAGTAGGTCATCAACAATCTGTCATCACACATACGCACGTTAAAACTAACAAAATATTGAACGAAAAAAGTGGTTAAGCAGGAAAAACATTTTAATAAAAATAAATTAAAAAACTTACCACAATAACACTATTTATTTTTATAAAGTGTACAGAAATGTACAATTTGAAAAAATCACATTTAAAACGTAAATAAAGGTTTCAGTTCCTTTACTTAAAAAAACAACAGTAATTTTTCTATTAGAATACAATAAAACAAGATACAGCACAAGGAAGAAATTTTATAAGACAATTGCTATACCCACATTGGTTTATGCAAGTGAGGCGTGGGTCATGACAAAAAAGGAAAGCGGCAATATTCAGAGTGCTGAAATGCAGTTTCTTCGAAATACTTTAAATTTTACATTGCAAGATAGAATAAGGAATGAAGATATCAGAGCAGAACCCGAAGTAAAGGACATAAATGAAATGATTGCAACTTACAGAAGACAATGGTGGGATCATGTGCAAAGGATGACAGTGGATCGATTGTCGAAAGCGGCACTGAACTATAAGAGAAGCGGCCATTGGCGAAGAGACGTGGTTCGTCCGAGGATGAAATGGGTGCCGGAACAGGTTTTTATAACCTAATCCTTGAAGAAGAAGAAGAAGAAGAAGAAGAAGAAGAAGAAGAAGAAGAAGAAGAAGAAGAAGAAGAAGAAGAAGGAGGAGGAGGAGGAGGAGGTGGAGGAGGGGAGGGGAGGGGGAGGAGGAGAAGGAGAAGGAGGGGGAGGGGGAGGAGGGGAGGAGGAGGAGGAGGAGGAGGAGGAGGAGGAGGAGGAGGAGGAGGAGGAGGAGAAGAAGAAGAAGAAGAAGAAGAAGAAGAAGAAGAAGAAGAAGAAGAAGAAGAAGAAGAAGAAGAAGAAGATTTGTAAAATTTGAAACGTGCAATTTAATGTGAGACTTGGCACTGCATGTCGCTGATTAATTTCTTGGTTATAAATTGGTGGCTGATAAAATTACAAATTGGTCCGCGGTCGCAGGGTTGCCGACTGCTGTTTTGGAACGTAAAGTAGACAGACAGACAGAAAGACAAGTCAGGTGTGCACGCGGAGTTATTAAATAAACAGTAGGCGGATATAGCAGCAGGTGTTTGTTTGCCTTACCTTAAAATACCTGTGTAGACCAGTTTCTTGTCCATTACAAGAGACTTGCATCCATTCACCACTTTACTGCTGACTCAGGTTAGTTTAGCGGCACGAAATCTGGTTTCGTAACATTTTGACCGACACATGTTGCACGCCGCACACACACACACACACACACACACACACACACGCCGGCGACACGTACGTCGTGAACACCTGTGCCAGCTCGTTGATTCTTGTTGTCGTTGTTGGTGTACGTGCGTGCGCGCGCGCGTGTAACTAACCGTGGCCTACTTACCGCCGTCAATCGATTCTAATAGTTTCTCAGTTAGTCACCCGCCCCACGCTGTGCAATCATGTAAACTCCGTTAACAGACTCAGTTCCTGTTTAATCAAGGAACTATTTAATAAAACTCTTATATAATTTTGTTCTGCACCACTTACTTCGTTTTCCCCATATTTTCTGCATGTGTAGTCGGTGGACAAGTCAAAACAAATAGTACGTAAATATAACGACTTCCGGTCGCGCGGAATGCAGGAAGGCCCGTTGCCAGGGGGTCAGGACTGGCGCCGCTTCATCTAGAATTATTTTTGCACGACATAACGTGATTATTAAAAATTCTTCCCCAATTTCCACCACGATTTTTATTGTTAATAGACTCGGCTGAACTTAAAAATTAAGAAAAAATAATCATGAAAATCTCCCAATTAAAATCTCGTCAATTTAAGTTGGGAAATAAATCTATGAATGCCATTGGCTATGATAAGATTTATGACAATGATGTTAAGTTACGTAAGTTACAGACTATCTATAGGACAATAAATCTGAATATGATGATGATGAATATGAATGGGAGTGATAAGACTTTATTTCACAGGCTTCTTATGTTCACTTTCCGGAATCATTTGCAAGAAGTGTTTTTCAAGGAAATACGTAGGCTACTGAATGTAATCATATAGGATACATGTAATCATGTGGGTAGGCCCAGGAAAGAGACAGCTGGAGGATCTTTGGAGGCGAAACAGGCAGCACCTTGCCTATGCCGTGTTGTAAAGGTAATGCCCATGTATAAAAGGAAAACGAGGACCTATACTCTGTAGTAGCCATCAGAGGACATCGCTCTCCTAGACAGGTTAGAACCAGGAGATCAAGGAAAGAAGACATAGTGAAGGAAATAGGAAAGAGAGGCTTGCAGCGTGGGTAGCTGGTGAAACAGAAGTCTCTGGTATGCAGAAGACTGACAGTGATTGAATAGATCTTGTATGTATAAGTTATACAAAACATGCCTCAACTGTGAACAACACTTCTACTAAAGAAGCCTACTGTAGTAGACAAACGTGTTGATTGCAGTACCTGTATTAGAATTTTTAAATTACAATTAATGATATAACATTTTTATATACACATATAAAAACATTAAATGTAGTCTACATATATAAAAAAAAGCTGTTTTGAACAATTCATTAAAAAAAGTTTTGAATTTATTAATTTATATCTGATGATGATAGTTGGATTACTACCGAAACATATGTAATTTAGAAAATAAAATGTATTCTTGTAAAACGTATATAAAATGTATACCGTAACTAGAAAAATTTGGATTGTTTATGAATATATTATTAATAATAATTGTTAATGATATATATTAGTTGTAATTGTTGATGTGAATTAAGGTTAAAAAGGATTAGTTCAGTTGGCAGTTAATTTTGAAATGTTAAGGACCTATTTTATTTTTCTAGTGTATGTTAAAATTTAGTATAGTCTGTATTATTTTATTGTATTAAGTTAGTAGTTTTTAAATTTTTATCATTTTTTTTATTAATCTGAATTTGTTCTAGTATTAATTTATTACTTGTTTTATGTTTAAATATTCCTAAATTTTCCCATAAGGTAATTTTTGGATCTTTGGAAATGTGTTTTAATAAACTGATATTTAAATTTGGAATATGTAGCTAAATTTGATTTATATATAGACCTATATATATATATATATATATATATGTTTTTAAATATGAATTACGGTGTTGCATATATCTTTATTTTAAACCTTTTTAAATTTGGGCAACATAAGCCTTGTTACAGTCAGGCCATTCAATTTTATATACTCCATTTAAATTATGAATTAATTTATCTGTTTTTGGTTTGATTATATTAAAATATAAAATAATTAACCTAATATTTGGCAGTAATGGCAATAGTCAACACTAAATCAACAGTTTCTTTCACATTTAACTAATTCTGATATAATATTTTCAAATTAAATTAAATTATTATGATAATTGTTAACAATTTTTAGTAATAAACAAATCATGAGTATTTTAACATTACACCTAAAACTGGATATACTCTTTACAAATAAAATCAAGCACAATTTAAATTACTTCTTACAACGATTGCCACGTGTTGGGCAGTCATTAAGCAATTATGCTAACAATAATGGATTAATTAATCTGTGATTAATTAATTATGTAAATATACTAATTTGCATAATGAGCTCGTGTAATCAATTAGGTTGCTCATATCAACTGAACTGATTGAAATTAAATAACACGTTCATTACTTTACGTTAGCATAACTATTGCATGGAGACTCTAGTTGTTGTATTAATAAATAAAATAAAATAAACTACTATAAATCACTCAAATGCCATTACTTTCTTGTTCTGAGGTAATTTGACAATGATGAACGCATATATTCTGGATAAAATAAACACTTATTTATTTAACATTATATCATTCATTAAATTCAATATATAAAATATGGATGATTCCCTGTAAATACATTCACAAACTCATAAAAAGAACACATGTTTATACATCAAATTACAAGGTGAATCCAATACGTTGTTTGCTGGAAAACATACACATACATATATAATGCAATCGATATATAGAAACACAAATATTCAAACAATAAATCCTATACTAATGCGTTCATCGTTTGCCTCAGATGGATGGCGTTAATTATGTTTATCATGTTTAATTTAAATGCTCAAGGGGTGTTTCTTGAAAAAGAGACAGGACAGTAGAGTTTCTTATGATAAGAATAGCATAAAGATTACTTGTTAGATGAATTATCCGATATTTCCATCGGCGTAACTCCTCTCTGCTGGTCCATGTGTGGGAAGCAGCGTAGCTGTGCTGTCACTGACACTTAACACACGCGAAACAGATTCACTCGCGCTGTGTGTGTGTATTCTGTTGATTCTGCTGTTACTGTTCGAGTCATGAAATTATGTGTCGTGAAGATAAGTTCATCATTAACTATGGTGTGTATATATGTCTGTCTATTGTTCAACTTCTGGTATGTTCATTAATGTTTAGTGTTTTGATGCCGTGGTGTAATTGTTCCAAATGATATTGTATCGCTCCGCCGCAATGTATAATGTTACGATTTCGTCGTCCGGTATTACATCAACGATAGTTCTACGCGTCGGTTATTGATGTAAGTGTGACTGGTTAGTTCAATTCTGAATTTGAGTACAATAAAGAACTCTATAATTGTTAAGCACTGGTGTATGTCGCATGTTTTTAGACACTGTAGGTACACTATTGCCGGATACGCGCCAATAGTTATATGTCGCGTGGCAACGTTTCAAAGTCCCACTGCTGTCCGCATGTTAATCGAACTTTGACGACCGACTGTTGAAAGTTATAAATAGACTGTTTAAAAGTACGTGAAGACTGTTCTAAGTATATGATTGAAAATTTATGAAAGACTGTCCTCCCGCGTGTCCTGCAAACAGTTTTTATCAAGCGTCGTGTACCACAATGCACCCTTCTGGAAAACACGCCTCAAGTTGAACATGATAGGACGGAAAATCTCCTACTCTTCTGTCAGACCATCGTTCTTCACTTCTCATTCGACGTTCCCGTTGCTATGCTGGCGACGGTCCTCTCCACCTGTTCCCTGGGTAGATGCTGGGTTGTGATTGGGTATCCTGTCTCCCCACGAGTTCGCGTCGAAAGCCTCCGTACTCTTTTCCTAGAACAGGAGCAATTTCATGGTCGTCCATCAAGTCTTTGTCTAAGCGTACTCCGGATCTCGCTGCAGTTCTCACGCAAACAATGTGTCGTATTTTGTTATTGTTTCGTTGTGCACGACCCCCTTTTCCGAACGCTGTCCTGGCGCAGCGTGACGTCGTTTCCGAAACGGCACTCCTACTCCCTGTCGTAAATATCCGTTGTCGCCAGTAAGACGTTCCCCTGCTGTTTGCAAGTTCGATTCTATTCTCTTAGGTATCGATGTCCGTTCTCATATAGGGTACTTACTATTGTGTGTCTTACACCCTTTTCTTATTACTGGTACACTTCAAATTATCCGGCAGTGTGTCCGTCACAGTTTCTCCTCTAAATTGGTACTTGACACAGTTTCTTTTATCTTACATTTGCAGGCTGTAAATCTCGTGTTTGAGTCGAGTCTGTCACGGCCAACCTTGTTCCCTATTGTACAGCTATGTGAAGCGTACTTGTATTGTCTGAAGCAAACGTTCACTTGACACCTCGACACACAGTTCTTTATTTATTGCTCGTGGCCTGCGTAGGGGTGTCTAGCTGTATGTAACGTCTTTTCGGTCATACTAAAAAATTTTTAAATTTTTGGTTGTTACATTCTGTCAATGGTAGCATCTCATGTGGTTAAAATTATTATTAACGATACCCAGGATGATAAAGATATTCAACTCATCTTATTCATTAGCCAAGATTTTAAATGTTTGAGAAAAATTGTTTTGACTTTTTAAATTTTTTATATCAGTAGATAAACGATTATATACAGTAGGTTGAGCGAACTGTAAACTAAACATTTAAATGCTGAAGCAAGACCAACTTAGTTTCAAAATTGTTCAATTGACAGAGGATTTTACGGAAGGTTAAGCAAGTAGTGCACCAAGACTGTTGCATTTATAACGTGTATTTGTGTTTTACCCTTACCAATCTAGTAATCGTACTTTCTAAATTATATGTTATTTGGCCTGACTATTGGGATAGCCAATTTGTTACATCCAGAATCGAATCTATGGGTTATTTATCAGAATTTGTATCTTGTTTAACTCGGTTATTATTTGTATATACTTTGCTAATATTAAATTAAGGATGAGTATCTGTTCAGGGGGATGTTTGTTGAGCGCCAATTTGCAATCACCGTTTGCAAATAAACTTTTATTGGTGAAATATCAATAATAAATTTTTAATAAATTTATTTAAATAGTATATGGTTTCTTTATTCTGAATGAACTCTCTTTTAATCTTTTCTTTCAGCAATGAATATGATAACTTGTGCTCATCAAAGCATATTTAAAAACAATCTGCTAAGATTTTCATTTGAAGAGTGTTGCCAACTTAATCTAATTACTGAAGTCAACTCACAGTATCAGATATTTTATTCAGTATATCATACACATTTTGTATTCATGAAATAAGAAACAAATAAACCTTTTTCTGTATTTTGTAAACTCAAATCCTTTATTTATTCTTTAACTTGTTCTAAATGTCAAATATAATTCTTAACAAAGTTTGGCCAGCTGTATTTTAATATGCTCAGAGTGCCAGCAGTAACTCTTATATCTCAGGCATTTTAAACATTTCTTATTTTATATTTAATGAATAAAATACAATTATAATGTGTTAAGTAGGTCCTTTTGGCTACGATATAACAACAGGATTGACAGGGAAAGTACCAAAATACATATGATTATAAATAGTCACAATGTGTCTTAAGGGGATCCGCCACTATCTATGACCATTTTTTTAATTTTTTGACATTTTCTGTTTACATTATTTTCTTAAAGAGCATGTATTTCTGAATATATGTACCAAATTTTAGGCAATTCCGAACACTTTTTCACATAAAAAAATTGTTTACTTTATTATAAGTTGTGTTTTTAGCTGTTTTCGCCAATTTTCGGTATTTTGCCAAATTATTTCAAATAAAAGCATATTTTACTATAATCATTGTTTATAACTGCAATTGAACCTTATTATATTTTTTAGTGTATATTACATTTAGTTATATAACCAACTATTATGCACAATAACATCATTATATTTATTTATATAATGTTGCAGACCAAAACATGACAGCTGATTGTGCAAACAGCTGATATTCATAATATTAATTATAAAAAGGTTAGTTTGAGGTTATGTTGATGTTTTGTTTGCAACTGCACTTATTGAAATGTGTTTATTGAACTGAGATTGTGATTTTATATAGTTTTAGTGTTGTAAAAAGTATTTAGTAGTGAGTGGTCGACTTATTGTACCTTGGGGGTGTAAATAGTGAATTCATTCAACATGAGCATCTAAGACTGTTTACTTTTTCTATGAAAAAATGGGAAGAGTAAAAGGTTCCATAAAAAGAAAATCTATTCTAAATAAATATAGAGCTGTGAAAAGATGGGAGTACAGAACAAAATATCGAAAGAGAATCTGTGGAAAACCAACAGCCAGAATATACTAATCCTAGGCCTAGGCTAATAGATTTCAATAATCCTAGGCCTAGTACCAGTAATGATGATTTTCAGTACATTAGCCCTGAACAGTCTTCTTCAGAAGATTCGGAAGATGAAATGCCAAACAAGAGAGAAAGGCCAACAGGATTTGCGCTCACATCATCGTACAAAACTCCAGTGGATGATATTGAGGAAAACGCTCCCGCTTACTGTTTGATGGATTTGACTAAACTTACTAAGTTTTTAGAAGAACTGCCATGTAAGTATTGCCTTCATACTAATTCTGAGATAGTTTTATCGAAAAAACTTGGTTTTGCACAAGAAATCGCTATTCATTGTCATTCTTGCGGTCAAATAAATAGTTTTGAAACTTCGCAAAAATTGAGCAATGAAATGACTACAACTAGACCTTCGTATGATGTAAATAGAAGAATTATCAAAACATTCTGTTCACTAGGCAAAGGGCACATGGGCTTACAAACCTTGTCTATGGGAATGAATATGCCTTGTACAAACCATTCTGCCTATGACAAACAAATAAAAATAATACAGAAGGCAGCTAAACAGCATACTGAGGAATCGTTGAAACGCGCTAGAATTGAGGTCGAAAAGGTATATTCAGTGCTGAAGGCCTATCCTGACTTCGATATGCCAAAACCTATAGATATTGCTGTGAGTTATGATGGATCGTGGCAAAAAAGAGGATTTACATCGAAATATGGAGTTGGAAGTGTGATCGAATTGATAACAGGCCTAGTTATTGACTATGAGGTTGTGTCCAAGTACTGTAGGGTTTGTGAGAAAAAGAGAACTGAGGTAGATGAACAATCCGATGAATATAAAAATTGGTATATTGACCACCAGCCTTCATGTCAGGCGAATTTTGAAGGGTCCTCACCAGCGATGGAGGTTGAACCAGCGGAGCGGCTTTGGAGGCGTTCTGAAAAAGCGGGATTCCGCTACACTAGCGTCATTTCAGATGGGGATTCAAAGACATTTGATCATCTGGTATCACTCAAGATTTATGGAGATAAAGTACCTATTGAAAAACAGGAATGTGTCAATCACGTTGCGAAACGTCTAGGCACAGGTCTGCGAAACCTTGTCAAAGACTGTGCTAAGAAAAAAATAACTTTAGGTGGCAAGGCCCATGGTAGCCTAAAGGGTACAACAATAGATAAGTTGACCAAGTACTATAGGAATGCTGTGATTGCTAACCTAGAAGATACTGCAGCAATGAAGAGAGCTATTTTTGACACCCTTGACCATTGTCAGTCTACTGACGAAAACCCGCTCCACGAGAAATGCCCGGTCGGGAAAGATAGTTGGTGTTTTTATCAACGAGATATTGCTAATGGTGTACTACCTAGAAAGCATGAAACCTGTGTAAAACCTCCACTGAATGCTATGGTTGTAGAGCACTTGATGCCTCTGTATACCCGTCTCACTGCTGAGAATTTGCTGAAGCGCTGCTCCTTAGGAAAGACCCAAAACGCAAATGAGGCTCTTCATGGCGTAATTTGGAGTAAATGCCCTAAAACAATATTTACATCAAAAATGAGAGTTGAGGCCGGTGTTGCAGAAGGGATCAGTGTGTATAATGAAGACTATTTGCTTACAATGACCAAGCTCCTGAAAACATCTGGAATATCGCCTGGCAGAACAACAGTGTTACACGCCCAGAAAAAGGACGCAACACGCCTTCGCCTTCGTCAAACAAGAAAAACGGAAAAGTATCAAAAGTACAGAAAAATGAAGAAATTTCCACAGCTAAGGGAGGAGGAAGAAAAAAGTCCAGAGAAGGTACAACCTATGGAGCAGGAGAGTTTTAAACACAGTAAGTTGACAAGAAGGCACACTTGCGACTTTAAACGCCGTTTCCCGAAAACTGACTTTTTGCTTGTTTTTTTATATATAATGTCTTATAACTTTTGAACTACTAGACATAAATTAGTTAAATTTTTACCAGTTTATCTTTATAATATAACAAAGATTTGTCGGCATCGAGAACTTTGTAGAAGCATTTTTTATGTACTAAAAATTCTTTTTTGTAAAAATAAAATAAAATACAAAATAAGTTCTGCAAAAATGTGTGTAGTTATTTTCCTATATGAGTTATCATAGTTTAGATGCCGGCAAAGTTGTAATACATCATTATGAACAAAATAAAAAAAAATATTAAAATATGTTAATAAATATATATATGTTATTAAAAAAAACGAAACTTAAAAAAAAAACTCAAAAAAGCTATATAAATATGTCAAAAAAATTTTTGAAATTTGTTTCTTTGTATATTTCTTGTTTTTAGCCTCCTTTTAATATATCTTGATGCTCAAAATACAAATTTTCCAAAAAAAAATAAGCATTTTTTTATGCTTATGTCCACAATATTAATTAATATTGTTCTCAGTGGAAGTTCAAAAAATGGTTTTTATGAAAAGTGTACTCAATATCTTTGAAACCTTTAGTCTAGGCTTAACAGGGAACGGTTCAGATTAATTTTAGATCAAAAATACTTCTCTCCCAGTGCCAATTGGTCCAATGTCTTAATAGATGTCCTGGTTTAATTCTGTAGAGTCCTGTAGCACTTCTTTCTTCTATTTTACTTGTTTTAATTGTTTATATTGAGATGCGCTAATATAACATATATTATAATTTACTTTAGTCACTACAAGTTGTTTAAATCAACCTTTCTTCATTCAGATGCCAATAATACTCTTATTTTTCTTCTATCAACATCTTAGTTGCTAATGCCTACCTTAGATATCTCCCTGGTTTCCAATGTAACAGTTTTTATATCACCCTGGTGATCTCATATTATTAATATAAACAAACTCTTACTATTTTGTATTTCATTTTCTTTAAAAGGATATACCTTTTTTATAAGAGCTTTAATCTTCATTTTATTCGTTTCTTTGTTCTTCTGATAAAAAACTGATCGTTTTGACATCGCTCTTGACTATTTTCTGATCTATATTTCCTGAGTTAATGATTTACACTTTTTTATTATTTTTGTTCCAAACTTATTTATTATTATTTCTTTTTGTACCTTTCACTTTCTTAAATTTATTTTATACATTTAGTAATCTTTTAACATAAACTGACATTGTTTCCTTATTATTTTAATAGAAATTCTTATAACTTAACGGACTAAGCTCAATATGCCTAGTTTTTTACAGAAATCTCTGACTATGATTTTGGTACTTTCTTGTTAAGAATAACATTAGTGTTTTTAACACTATCATACATAATATTAATTAATGTGTCACAAACTAATTACTAACAACTATTAGTAATATATTATAATTCCCCTTAACTGACTGTGTTTATAAATTTACAGTCTGCACAAATAAAACAAAATTCCATAAGTAAGTTCATTAACAGTTTTCTTCTTACTTATCATCATTGACATCGTTTTAACTATAATAAACACAACATACAATAAACAATTAAAATAAAACATGTTCAATTAAGTCTTTCTTAAAAATCTTATGTCTCTTGGTACTTTTTACTAATATAATCATAGTATGTTTATGTTACTAGGGCATAGTAAAAATGTCATGTAACATAATCCCCCCCCCCCAGAAAACAGGTTATTTTAGTAATAATTACTTTGCTTAAATAAGCTGATTGACTTCACCATTACATTTCTCAATTTCCATAATACTTTTTTATTTCAGCACCTAAAACTTGATATTGATTCTTCATACTTTTCACACCTCGAGTCATATTGTCATATTTATTTTTTATTTCTTTACCTTATCGTTTGTATCATCTCTAAAATACCATAATTCCCTAACATTAAATACTTCATATGGGTTCGGATTCGGAGGGGCACTATTGGCTTCCATTACTCCGCCGTTTTCCCTAAATATATCGTCTGAAATCAGAGGAACTTCATCTCTGTCCAGGAAAAAATAAAGTTGCACTATCACAACACAATACATATAATAATTACCTACAAGGTAGCTCCTTCGCTACAAACTTATATTCCAGGGATTGTTAAATTATTTCTTTGAGGTCTATTCACATTTTTATTCTATGACTATTTCACATCTAGTGCTTTATCAGTTCAAAATAATTTTTTATCTTTCACATGTAATTGGTTAACCTTACTCAACCTACATGTTGTATTTTTTCCATCTTGGCGCTGTCAATCAATAATATTTTAGATTCTATTTTCATATAAATCATTCTAACTCTTCTTAATAAATTCAAAATAATTTCTTCCGAAACACATGGCAAGCTGTTCTTACTTAATTTAGAATTTTGATGTTTTTTCTTCTTAATCGTTGGTGTTGAATCCGTTTAACCATTTTCGGTATCATACACAATGCGGATTGCACCACTATTACGTTTTTCCCGTGGATTTTGTCTGTTAAACTCGTCTACAAATCTTGCTATGGGATTACCCCATTGTGGATCACTACCATACATTTCAATGTTGTCATAGGTATACCGTCTTTCATCTTTATTACTGGGACCAGGATCATGTTCTTGGTTTTCCCGACGGTTAACTCGTTTGTCCACCTTTCTTTGTCGCTGCGAGAAGGAGGAGGAGGAGGAGGAGGAGGACGAGGAGGAGGAGGAGGAGGAGGAGGAGAAGGAGAAGAAGGAGGAGGAGGAGAAGGAGAAGAAGAAGAAGAAGAAGAAGAAGAAGAAGAAGAAGAAGAAGAAGAAGAAGAAGAAGAAGAAGAAGAAGAAGAAGAAGAAGAAGAAGAAGAAGAAGAAGAAGAAGAAGAAGAAGAAGAAGAAGTCGTTTGTTTAAACAAATGTTACTATGAATGTTATGTTAGAGACGATGGGGCTTTGGGTCTCTTCTGAGCTCATAGTACAAGTCGATAAGTCTTCAACAACATTCGACATCCTGGGACTGACAAATTCTATTTTCTAAATTGAGATACAACACACAAGATTTAAAGACCGAAGCTCGAAAGTGAGCAGAGACATACATAGACGACAAAAAAATTGAAACAGCGCCTGAACAATTTGTGAAATTATAAAAACGACGTCCTCAGGAACACTTTTGAGCCTAATTTACAAATACTGACTTTGAAGAAGGATATTCATACTTCACTACATCTTTAAGGACACTTCCAACTCCTTCTGTAACCGTGGCTCAAGGCAAAAAACTTCAGTGAATTAAACGTTTTTATAACATTACTTATGAAGCAACATGTCTTACTTAATAAATAACTAGAAAATTAATAGTGTTACGACGCCGACGGTCTACGTGATCGTCGTATAGTGCAGTGGAAAACAAAATACAAGACACCAATTAAGTCATTAATCACCAGATTTGATTTTCACAATTACACAGTTTGTAATTAACTCGTGCAATATTTCCAGTTAGATTTGTCCACACGGAATAACAATGTCTATTAATAGAAGTTTCACACAATTATTAACACAGTACTACTTGACTTCGACAACACTTAATCCGCACTAGCGAAAATCGCTCACGTAACTGACTGACAACCCGGCAGCTATGGCTTTATATACCCCGCGCTGAGCCCCAGTACAGCTTTCTCTCCTTAACTGCACGCCGGCGGCTTAATGCGTAGTATCTCAAGTGTTCCTGGAACTCACTAGAATCACCTACTTGAATGACGCAACAGCTGCCACATTGGACGTGGGGAGTGTATAATGTTCCGGGTTGTTCGGGAGGCTTCTGGTAACAATAGAAAATAAACGCGACAGAAAATTCTAGTTCAGCGTTAGTACGCTGCTAGGGCGTAAATGGTAGGGTGTCCACCGACAGAGATACGCGGGGGCTTCGCCAGCCTCCTGTGAGAAGGAAGCAAGGGTGACTGGGGCGTGAGAAACCCCAGTTAAAGACAAAACGTTAGATGCAGAAGAAATGAAAATACTTTGATGGAATTGTGGAGTACTCAAAACGGGCAAGTTCAGGAATAACATAATAAAGGAAAAAGAAAGGGAGTAAAGATATCAAAGAGAGAAAGAGTACAATGGTATGGTCATGTGGCATGCATCTCCATACTGTTACCCTACAAAAATCTGTTGCTTTTGAGATTGATCCTCTTAAACGTAAGGTGTTGAAGGCAAAAATGTGAGGGGGCAAAATTGTAAAATATCGCAAAAGCCATTTGTGTGGTATCAAATTAAAGATAATATTAGCTCAATCTAAAAAAGAGTTAACATTCAAAAATTTGTGGAGGTCAGAGATTAAAACGTGGATGAAAAGTGTTATAAAAATAACAAAAATTAAAGGGAATTTTAATTTCCTGAACATCTTACATCTGCAGTAACACAAGTTAATATTTTAGAGGACGAGGCCAGTAGCATAGGCTTAAGAATTTCTCCAGAATAAATAAATTTCCCACGAACAATAAAAATGCGCCAAAATTCCTGGTAACAGATAATGGTTGAATAGAGGAGGTTCGAAAATTTAAGTATCTAGGAGAAATAATTCAAGAGAATGGCTTAGAATAATCTGATAAAGAAGAAAGGATTCATAAGATGGGAAGGGAATATGGTATACCTAAAGATATTGTAACATTACATTTGGAACAACATAATATCTTACCTGATTTAATGAAGACTTTGGTTAAGAAGCTAACAAGAAGAACAATATCTTCAAAGATGATAGTGAAGAAGAACGACTAACAATTTTAGACTGACTAGTAAGACAACTGACCGTACCCAAATTAATGATTTAGGCTAAGTGATGCAGATATCTTCAAACCCCAACTATGACATGAATTTTCAGTATTGACCAAACAAAGAATTGTAAAGACAAACAGCTTATGAACCAGGACTATAAAGAAACAAATGGTTTCAGTTAATGTATCATTATATCCAGATAATCAAAATACAAAGTGAGGGATAATAGGCCCAAACATGTAATATTATGTAAGAGAAACATTAGTAAATAATTAAGTTAATTGATGTAACAGAAATATAAATACACCTGATAATAGATACATGAACCATCCAAATAAGTGTCACATATAGAGTTCATAGGGTTGTCCAGTAAACAACAAATTATAACATGGTCACAATAACATTTATAACAAGAGTAAAACCCAGATAAACAGTAAATGTAACAAGATTATTAGAACTGTGTGGTGAGGTGGAGCAACAGTGTTCAATTTATAGTAATTTTTGTAAGTCAGACATCAGTAAGTATACGGATGTTGAAACCCATATAAATAGTAAATATGACATAGACAGTGTCAGAATAATGAGTAAATTAGCTGACAAAGGACTAACCAATTAGTATAGAATTTGTTTTGTAAAATGTGCATGTTTTATGTATTAGCACAGTGTTATATCATAGTATTTGTGTTGTGTTTTTTATATGTAACTGATGATACAGTTAGTTTAAAGGAATGTCAATTTAATGATATTAATTCCATTTTTTTATGTTGTGTTAACAAATATAACAATAGAGCTGATGTTAAACCAGGGTAAATTAATTGACCAAGCAGAATGGACTATACAAAGATGTTTTGTTAAGTGTCAAACACTTATACAGTCTGAGTAGAAAACAATTATTTGTGCAAGGATTTGGTATAATCATAGCCATGTGGGCATGAATTTAACTATTGGAGTAATATATTTTTTGTGTTGTTAAAATAACGTTATATGTTAAACCATTTTGATGAGTGTTAAAAGTTAATTTAATTGTTAAAGATGTTAAAACATGGTGATGAAAGTAATACCATTACAGAGGCCAGGTGAAACCAACTTTAGTAAAGTTTGAACAATAATATTAGAAATTTTGTAAAGCAAATGTGAAAAGGTAGATGTATTTATAGGTAATAACGTATACAAGGAATACAGAAACAAAATAACACATATCAAGTTATTTAAGAAAATTCCAAATAATAAAATTGTAACATCCATAGTTTTTAAGTAAAAATAGGCATGTTTGGTGTCTAAATATAACAAATGTGAAGATCAAAATAATGCTGATAATGGTTTTAAATTCCCATTCAGTATAGAAAAGTTATGTTAATTTAAAGGTTTTGAACAAATTTTAGACTTTGAAATAACGAAAGTATGTGACAATGTAGATCCGAATTAACCAACCATATTCCAAGTTTACCCTTAGCAACCAGAAATTTCGGATAAACAAAATGGGACTTCTTTGACAACGATCTTAGCAGATAGACGCGTTCTTAAATCGTCTTACATTATATGTTATAAAGTGTGAAAAAACAATACAACTAAATAAATACTGTTAGAGGTACACTACACGAACTTTTTGCAATAACAGAAGACTAGCCATTATATGGATTAGAAGAAATAACAACCAGGAAGAAGATTTGAAGTGGACGAGGGACGAGAAGGAAGATCTGACGTGTACGTGGGCCCCATCTTCAACCAAGAAGAGTACAAGAAGAGGATTTGGTGATTCTGACATCTCATTATATCGTACTACAACACACACATTTGTATAATCTACTGTTAAGCAATAATCAACTAAACTACAGACACCATATAACACGAACACTAGAAACAACCACTAATAACACCATATAAGATTAACACCTTTTTAAACACAACAAGAACTGTTAATTCACATAATAACTATCAAAGCCTGAACTGGACATAACCTTTTTAAAACTGCTAACCACTATACAATTTCTGTGTGCACGTAACACTCTAACGTTGTAATATCCTATAATTGTAAACTTGTATTTTGATTAATAGTGTAATATTTTGTATAATTATTATCCCCGAACCATATACGCCCTGAGATAATTAATATTTTTATTTAAAACGTTAACAAAAGCATTGTTTTGGTCTGGAAGAAAGACTAAACGTTTGGCTACTGCTGCCAACTGGTAAAGGAAGAATTATATTTTGCGCTACAATTGCGATTATTCTGTTTAAATTTATTAAAACAGTCAATCAGTGTTTTTCCGAATAAAGGATTCCACAATGATATATGTTTGATAATATTTGTGTGTCGTTATTATTGCTGTTACATTTTAGTAAATAGAATTCACCGATTGCAGCGGACCCGACAGTTGGCATCGTTGAGTGACGTCACGGAAACGTGGAGCATAGTGGGAGTAAGCGGCAATTTACAAAACCATTAGCCGTTCAACCTAACACATTTATAATTACACATCGACGACTCCAGTGCGAGTTTGTCGCTACATTGTTTATATACATATTACAAGTTCACACTTCCTACGGGTGGTGTAATTCAAGTGCACACTACATAAATATAAGTAACCTGTTCATAATAACATTCTACGTAACGAAATATTCTTGTCGTCACAAGCTAACGAACCAGAAGTGAGGACACGTTACGTTTCGATAAGATTCAATCACTAGATAAATAAAAACTGGTTACAATATTTACAATAAAAATTGCATATCTAAAAATGCGGAAGTAAGGTATTACAGTACAGTAGTGAAGCCAGAATGCCTATATGAAAGTGAATGTCTAGCATTGAATTATAATTTAGACAAACTAGAAATATTGGAAAGACGAATTAGTAGAAAAACATTAGGCCCACGAAAAACTTCAGAAGGTTGGAAATTAAGAAGTAATGATGAAGTATATCAAAGTATAGAAAATATAACAGAAACAATGAGAAAAAGAAGACTATTACTTTTTTGCACATTTATATAGAATGGACGACAATAAGTTGACAAAGCAAATCTTCAAATGTCTGTGGAGGAAGAAGTCAACATCAAGTTGGATTAAAGAAGTCCAAAAGGATTTAGAAAAAAAAAATAATATACACGCAGAAGAAGCAATTGAAAGGGAAGTTTTTCGGGCAAAAGTGTTAAAAATGGAAGGAGTCCAGGGTAAGAGACAGAAAAACGCAGGTTCAAAGTGACTGAAGACAGGAAGAAGAGACACAGTGAAAAGATGAAGGAATATTGGAGAAAAAGGAAAGAACAAAGAGTAAAGAATTGAAATTGTCATGTAGTCCTTAGATGGCCGATACAAAAAAAAGGAATTTTAACCAACGTCTCAATATAGTGTTACGTTATCAATATTTCAAAATTTTAAAATCCATGGACCCAAACAAAAAGAGATGAAAAATTTGAAAATGTAACATTGTGTCAGCTTAGAAGGAATTATAACCCAAATCTTAATGTTTTGAATTTTTAATGCTTATTGTTAGATTATGTGCTCTACAATTGTTATATTACTAAAGGAATAGTGGAGTAATAAGGATTTTTGTAATTTTTCCCATACTAAAATAAATTATCCATTACTGAAATTTAATGTAATAATAAATGCAATTTAGATCAATGTAGTGATCGAGCTCTGCACCTCAGGGTGCAAAATGGTATTGATTATTTTATGAACTAATTATGCATAATAATCACATTTATCACATTAACAGTAACGCATTAAAAGGGTAAATTTTTTGCGCGTACAGATTTATTTTTTTAACCAATATCGATAGAAACAAACACAGGAGTACGGAAATGTAGTAGCTATATTTTATAAAAACAAGATGCTATGGAGGATACCCTACTGTCTGCAAGATGCGATGCAGTACTCCGAAACGATTGAAGAAAACATCAGCGATCGGTTAAGAACATCATGTTTGTTTTACAGCACTTTACTTAGTGCGTTCTATTTGTATTCAGTTGTTTCGCAGAACTGTGTTAGCAAAGATTTGCGACATACAAATATTTGTTCGAGAGAGAGAGAGAGAGGCGCTTCTCCCACCGCAAGATTTGCCTGGTGTTCAATTAAAACCAGTAGAAATAAGCAAATACTCTATTTGTTTTTTGTATTGTCGTTTAATTATTTTAATTTCTATTTTTAGCTTTATGCGCTTCTCAGAAAATTTACTGACAAGTGCTGAGCGTTTTACGTTTACGCAGAATGTGAAAAGCCAACTTTAATTATTATGACGTAAGACACTAATAAGCCATGCTGTTTGCAAACATTAATTACTTATTGCTCACGTTACCGTAAAAGTGCTACAGGTGGTTAAAAAACACAAATAATAAAATTGTTACCGTCTTCTTCTTCTTCTTCTTCTTCTTCTTCTTCTTCTTCTTCTTCTTCTTCTTCCATCTGGGACTAGACGAATCAACATGATACAGCTACTGCAACTGCTCGGCTAGCCATGAAATATAGACCTTTTACGTAACTGTACCTGCCGACTTCTCGATAGTGTTACGTAACTGTACCTGCCGACTTCTCGATAGTGTTACGTAACTGTACCTGCCGACTTCTCGATAGTGTTACGTAACTGTACCTGCCGACTTCTCGATAGTGTTACGTAACTGTACCTGCCGACTTCTCGATAGTGTTACGTAACTGTACCTGCCGACTTCTCGATAGTGTTACGTAACTGTACCTGCCGACTTCTCGATAGTGTTACGTAATTTTGTAGCAATATTTTACCAATAACTATCCATCCTTTTGGCGGCGTGCCAGCATAATTTGCGTGGTTACAAGTGCTATCGAACAGTCTGGAAAGTACTTTAGTCCGGACTTGACCGAGACGCTGCACCTGCCTGGCTCTCGAGAGACTCTTCGAGAGCGTTTCGTAATTTGTCGTGACACTATCAACGGAGGAGGAATTGTTCTTCTGGGGTGCTGTAGCCGGTGCGCTTGTAGAAAGAAAGAAGATGAAACAGAAACTCTGGGTTTAGCTTTCAAAACGAGCAAAATATTCACTTATAAATAAGTTTTGACGGAGCTAAAGCTACATCCTAAAGACTGGCACAATTATTTATGGATGCATAAAGAAACTTAAAACTACTCTCACTAGCTCTCACAGTAAAGAACTGATCTGAGCCGACTCCTACACGCGCTCACTTCTACCATGACGATGTGACTCACCGTATGATGTTCAACGTTCCAACAGGTTACACTTTGATGTGAGTTCACTGCATACTATCAGTGTGTCACTTCAGTGTGTTCATTTCTATGCGCCACATCGGATTGAAGTGATGCGTCGCCTACACACGGTCACAACAGTCTACCGCCGCGCCGTCTTCTTTTGAAATACCCTCACCGTGTAGGGCAATTGTGCGTTGCGTCGAAAGTTGGCTTTTGTAGTTTATAGTGTCAACGGAAGAGGAATTGCTATTGTCGAATGCTGTAGACGCCTGTGCGCTTGTAAAAAGAAAGAAGAATAAATAAAAATTGTGGGTGAAACATTGAATTTGAAAACGGGCAAGATATTCGCACATAAATGTTCTGACGCAGCTAAAGCTACGTCCTAAAGACTGGCACAATTATTTAAGGATGGATGAAGAAACGTATTTGAAAGTGCTGTCACTACTTTCTCAGTGCGAATACCTGAACTGAACCGAATCCTATACACGCTCACTTCTACCTGACGTCATGTCAAAGTGACACACCGCTTGATGCGATTTCATCATTCCGTCAGTTCACACTTTTGGTGTAAGCTCACATCACTTTATCCCTACATACGATCGAGTGTAGGTCGCTTAAGAAGCGTCTAGTTAATGTAAATTTAAAACTAGCTGCTTCTTTAACAATAATCAGATGCATTCCCAGATCGGTATGCATGACAGTGATGAAGAGCTTATCTACAGAGTAAGACCGTTTACGACTCAAGTACGAAATCTAAATTTAACTTATTGCAACCGCTGGGATTATACTAATTGAATCAACGTGAGTGAATACGATCCGGAAAACACTTTGGCGTCATCCGTCCTGTGACATCTGGACATCAGCTGTTTGGTAGATAAGTTTATTGCTGTCCACTAGATTCGATTCAATTGTAGTATCATTCCGTCAATAAGGACTCAAGGACTTGGGTTTGTATCCGTTTCGAGCGGAATAGGTTTAGAAGGGTACACGTGTGCTTGTGCTTCAGTTCTTTACGTCCTTAACATCAAGATAGCAGTGCTGTCTAACTAAAAAAAAAGAAATTAAAAACAACATTTCTGTTAATTTGGCCTATTACACCGTTCAATTAAGTTTCAGATTAAGCTTGTTAATTATCCAATTATTACGGTGGCCGTATTAGAGATTTGTTCTTGACCCTTTTTGATTTATTGATTGTCAAATTGAATTCTGCTTAGCCATTTTAGTTATGAAACTCCGTCGAGAGAACAAACTCGACTAGCGCTGTACAATTTTCAGAGGATTAAGTATAACGAGACCACAGAATCGAACGTACGGTTCCAACGCGAATCGTGTCAGCCATGTACGCAACCAATTAAAACTTTTCGCTGTTCAAATTGCATAGTCGTTTGTCACAAGTGTACTCTACGTATGAAATACTATTTGTCGTTTTGAACTAATATTTTATGGTAACTAGCCGCTGTTTCTGTGGTTGCTGCTGCTATCCTCTTTAACCGAGGCTATCCTGCACCAATAGGATTTGTTAATCAGAATCTATTACAATCGATTACTCGACCTGTCCCACTACCAATGAGAAGACAAAGCAGTTGTTATCTTCTTGTTGTAGGTGTGCATGTATTCGTGTACGCGCACACTCACATACACAAACACATTCACGCAACTAATTTACCTCTTGTGTTACGTAATGCAGAAAAAGTGTTACACCATTACTGAAAGTTCTGGCACATTGGAGAACGTTGTTCTACTCTATTCCCGCAGCTGTAATACGTACGTGACGATTGACATGCGAGGCAGTGTTACGTAAAGCGGAACGTCTCGTGCGTTGGATGGTGTCGTTCTAGAAGCTTCTCAATTAATCCAACGGTGCGCGTTTCTGCGAAGGTCGCGCTGAAGTGTCCTCTAGAATTTTCGATGGCTTGTTAAGGCCGCATATTATGGAATCCTGCAGACTATAAATAGCCTGCTGCTTAGTTTGAGTTACTGTCGGGCGATTACTCTGTGCGTTCAAGTGGTTATTAGTGAATAGTAATTATTGTTATATAATTACACATAAAAGTAAGTTATGTGTTTTATAATCGAGCGGCAGAACAATACAATTGTGTTTTATATTAGTTGACATTTTATTGCTTGTAAACAATTTTTATTTGATTTGTTGTAAATGACTATCTGTTGATTATAAACTGTTTAATTGTGATAATTAAAGCTGGTGATTAGTGTCTTAATTGGTGTCTTGTATTTTGTTTTTCACTGTATCATACGACGATCAGTTACACCGTCGTAACAGTATTTTGTCTTCTATCCGTACACGGAGTCCTGATGATGACAACAAATATTGTCGAACCTCGCCACAACTAATTTAAAAATTGTGTTAGGCCTATATTTTTTTTACCGATCCTCCGCAAACCCTTCATTGCTAAAATTCATTGATGATTCATTGATTCATTGTTCATTAGTCACTACTAAATCAAGAATTATTAATATTATTTATTAATTTTATTATTTCCTTTCAGTACATTACAGTTGCATTGAATGTACACGAATATCGATAAGTTATGCTCATAATTCGTTTTCTGCTAGGTTCACTTATGGAAATTAATAAATAAGTAAAAGAAAAAAGTTCTAATCTAACGTCAGAAATCAAAGAATTTCATACTTTAAAAGTATACGTTAATGCTGTGTAATAGATCTGTATTTTATAAAAAAGAGTTACTAGTTACTACTATATTAGCTACACAGCTGAAAAAATAATAAAATTAAAAATTAAGAGATTAACAAAATTTGTCAACTTTTTTAACTTTCTGGAGGGGCAGGGGACCGGTCCCGTTTGTCCACTCCCATAAATACGCCCCTGGTTTCAATCGGAATATTAATTTCTTTAGAAAAAGTCTTATACAGCTGAATAGATATCCTGTCACTAGGATATTATCCATTTTACAAATGTGTGTTGTGTATAAATTAATGTTACTTGTTTGTTTTATATATGTGTAGTTATATCATCATTTCGTCTATGTTATACTGGCGTTCCCCCTGAAATACGTCCCAGTTTGGTAGAGCGCATACGCCAACGTATTCACACTCTTCTATGCACCCTCTGCGCACAGTCATTTTGCTTCCCTGTTAGATAGAAACCTTCACATAGGTGGAGATGACTATATGAAAGATGTGAATGTCATAAAAAAGTTGAAAAAAATTATCATCAATATTGCGTAACCCGTGAAACAGTTGTTGGGAAAATAAACAGTATTTGTAGAAATTATAAACCTATCTAGTTACGTAAGTTTTAGTTTTCTCAATAAATTATTAGTTTTAAAATAAATGTTTAACTACAAGAAACGTAAAGCGGCGAGTTTCGTTTGGCTTGTTATGCTGACATTTTGGTCATCATCACCCGTGGCTCTACAATCCTTCATGGGTCTTGCCCTGCTCCCAGAATCGATTCCATTCTTCACTATTGCGTGCCCTGGATTTCTAGTTTTTTATTTTCAGCTTTCTGAACACCTCCCCTACCTGGTCTTTGAATCTACTTCGTGGTCTTCCCCTTGTTCTACTACCCATTGGTTTTTGGTAGAAAATATGTTTCGTAGCTGTCCTTCCTCCATTCTCTCTATGTGTCCAACCTACAACACACCTTAGCCTGTATATTTTGATTATCCTGACAATGTCCGCCTCTTTGTAAAGATGGTATAGTTCATAATTATAGCGCCTGCGCCACGTTCCATTTTCTTGTACTCCTCTAAATATTGATCTCAGAATCCGTCTTTCACAGCAACCTAGAAGTCTCTCACTATTTTTTGTCATTGTCCAGATTTCTGAAGCATCCCAGCACTGGCCTGATAAATGTTTTGTAGATTTTGAATTTCGTGCTTCTTGGGATGAAGATAGATACCAGGTGCTTTTTAAATACATAATATGTTTTATTTGAGAGATATATTCTTCTTCTTATTTCAGTTCTTATAATTTCTGATGTTTTGGTACAATTTTTAATAAAACCGCAGTCTGCAAACCACAATTGGGGTCTTTTCCATTATGTGTCTACAAACAACTCTCGGGGCGTTCACGAACCTTCAAGATCCCCCACCAACGTTCATACCAGTCCCTAATCGTACAGTAGCGGTGTCAAGGAGGGGTGATTAGCATACCACCACACACACACACACACACACACACATATGATGCACGCACGCACACACGCTTTAATTCTATTCTTTTTATTTTGATTCAATTTTTTGTTTAGAATTTTTATTTTTTTATTTTTTATTTTTTTTTATTATACACACGCACGTACGCCTTTAATTCATTTTATATTGTTTCTTTTTTTATTTTTATTAGGAGGGTTTTCTATTTTATTTTCACGATTATTTAATGTACTTTACATTAATTACGTAATCTAGGATTGTGAATTAGTCCTTTATTTTGAAAAAAAAAAACGAACGGCATCTTTCTCATTTCGGACGACAGTTAGCAACTCAATCAAATTCATTTTCAATAAAATAATATAAAAAATAACGTAAATAGTAAACACGAAAGAAATGTAAAGAATGAAAAAACACGAAATAAACGTATGAAAGGATAAGCGTATGTAAGAAGAAACGAATGTAAACAACTAACGAAAGAGTAACTTTGAAAAATGAAATGATGTAACTAACTGCACAAGGTAAAGGTAGAATCGTAGACTCAAAACAGAAACGATAAATGTGTTAGTAGTAGTAGTAGGTCTATGCTAAACGCCCTCCTTCACACCGCTACTGTAGGAGTAGGGACTGGCGGGAACGTTGGTGGGGGGAGCTTGGCGGGCTTGTGAATGCTGCGAGAGTTGTTTGTATACACACAATGGAAAAGACCCCACAATTGTCTCTACATAGAAGCGATACGTTATGGAGGCAAGATTAAGAAAGGAAACTAGTGACCGTTAGACAGGTGTGTCGGTAAACCTTGTGTCAGACGGACGGGTGTCAGTAAGTTTACTGCAACCGTTAGGCCTACTCGTAAGCAATTAAATTGGAACCTCGCTAATTCGTCACCCACGAATTCGTCTACCTCTGTAAATTGTCACACACTGAAGCCTAGTTTTTTTATTTTTCTTTATAACAAGAGAGGAACATATACGCTCTAATTATAGCCGGGGAATACCAGAAACGCGCTGATTGTGGCCGAGGTTCTAATAAAAGCCAGGAGAACGGATTGTGGAAGGTATTGGTTCCAAGAATGGATATCTCGTACTTGTGTACACGGCACAATAAGTGTAGTGTTATGTTGTTACAACGTAATATGTTTCTGAAAATTCTGTCGGATTGCTGATACCTGGCAAAGTATTCCGGAAAACACTCTACAATCTGCCTGGAATAAGTTACGGCCACCTGAATTACAACCAGCGTCTACAGAACCAGAAGGTCTTGACCATACATCGTAGTTGTTAGATATCCGCCAATCCCTGCCAGCATTAACAGTTTGAATGAAGACGACGTCAAAAATTTGTGTGAAATAGACTTACCGGATGTAGGCTACGAAATGATTAATGATGATGAAATTGTTACATACATATGCACAGAACCTAATCATTTAATAATTTTTTTTTGCAATTACAGTGCTTAACTTGTTTGAGTTTAAAAATTTCCACCAATAAATATGTTCGAGCGTAACATTAGCACTGTACATTGCTAGTGTTGTAGTACAACATTTTATATTGTCTGTAATGAGGTTGTTTCTTACTCCTACACTAATTCGTCTATTTCACTAATTCGTCAACCCCTTCGGTCCCGTAGATGACGAATTAGTGAGGCTCCACTTTATTTAAAAGACAACGCAATGCCATTAATTCAATTCAACATATTCAGTAATTTATAATGCTTTTATAATGGCAGATAATATTGTATCAATACCAGTGGTGCGAGACAGACACCATTAACAACTAACCATTAATATGTATCACAACATTGTGTTATTACCAAAATATCGGACAAGATAACAACAGTTTTACGTGTAAGTGGCGCTATGTTTGACTGCTCGCGCGCGCGCGCGTTTTTGTTCAGTGGCGTAACTCTGTTTTTTGGATCCCCGTGACGTACTCCCCTACTACACTTAGGCTACTTAATTCATGCCACTGTTCTCTCTTGAACACTAATCCCTCCTTATGGCTGTGGCAACTACTAAAATTATATAACGTACGCAGAATAACTGATCTCGTTTGAATATAGGCTAAGGGGACGAGAGATCGTGGAAGACCCAGGAAAAAATGGTCAGAGACTCTTATGAAGTCGGAACGGGCTATAGCGCAAGCCATGTAGTGAAAAAGACGAAGGAGAAGAGTAACTGACCTTTCTTGTATGATGTAAACGCAGTTAACAAAATAATATAACATTGGTTTCAATTAACAGTGTGATTTGTTATTTAGTATCTTTTAAGTCTTTTACCAATGTGAAAAAAAATACTGACAATCGGACATGTCACTAGTAAGCAATTTTAATTTTGTAGTTTACTGAACTTATATAGGTCTTGGAAAAAATACAAATTTTATTAAATTTGAATTCATGAAAACAGCGAATGATTGTATTAAATTTTATATCGTTCACATTATTAACCAATATCATACTTTTCAACAAACCAAAAATCTGTTTATCACCTATCAAACTTTCTGTCATCTCCTTATAGCCTTACAAATTGCAGTAACTTTATTATAGCGTAAAAAGAGCAAACAGCAAATAAGATTACAAAAACACGGACGCTACCCTACAGACAGTTTACAGGTTATTTTATTTTTTCGACAACATGAAGCAATATCAACAATTATCACGGCAATACCATAGTGCAAACGAGCGTTTGCTATAACCGAGTCCAAACGGGCGTCGATAAAAAGGGTAATTAATATAACGGCCGTTAAAACTGTTAACGTTACTTAACAAATGGTCTGTTAGGAAGGACCTTAATACACATTCGTGAAACTGGCCTTTAGTCTCGCGTGATCATTGAAATAAGTACGCGAAAACTGTAAGCCCACAATTTTGCCAAGAAAAAACACGGTGATATAAATAGACGAGAAACAAACATTACAGTAAACAAACTGATTAAGGGAATCGACAGCGCGGCGCTTCATTTTGTATTAGATCCAAACAAGAAGTCTCTGAACGTCACGATTAGGTACTTTCCCAATAACCGTACCATCACTTATCTTCGATATATCGATAATGCGATTATTGGCATCGATATGTAGTGACTATCGCATGTAGGCCTACGTTTTAATAGATAATGGAAATCGTGAAAATTTATTTGTGTATGCTATAAAATAGCATGCTGACTATTGCAAACGTTTTCCATTGACATATTTTTAACAAAAAATGTTTCTAGCAATAATATAGCTCTGATGTGTTCCTGTGATGCGAAATGTTAACGTTGTTAGGTTAACAGATAAATTGAAAGTACACATGGAAACCAATATGTACAATTAAAACAATACTCTCTTTTTCTGAAAACCACGTAAAAGAACCAACTCGAAGTAAAGTGGGTGGCCCTTGCATGTTACTATACATGTCTCCTTCTTGTGGCAGAACTCGTTTTCCACTAATACTCGGTTTTTGTGGAAATCACTGGAAAAGCAACCAACTCGAAGTGTGGCAGGGTGTACTATAGGCCTACATGTTTCCACCCCTCCCCCTTTCATTGTATTTCGAAAAAAATTCGATTGCAGTAAAATTTTCGAGATTTTACTAAATAACATGAGGACTATTACCCACCTAACAAAAAACAAATCTTGTTTTAATTTGTGAATACGCTATTTTTTGTTTCGTTTTAATCTTAAAATTCCCAAATAATTGTATTTTGCACTTGTTGTTTCTTTAAAAATCGTTTGATTCTTTATTTTAAATGTAGCTGTGTTATAAGCATTGTGTATACACATTAATGTTACATTTTTCCTAATCATGGGTTATATTTCTTGAACAGTAAATTAAAAATCGAAAAGCATTATTTCCTAACTTCGCAAATGAAAACAACACGTATTTTCGCTTTACATTAAGAAACATAATAATTTACAATTAGTACACTTCGTCTTCTTCACATCGTGATATATCGATACTATCGCGTATTCAAACCATGGAAAATGTAATGTAATCATGAATATTGAGGAAGTCACGATTACAGTCTACAACGTGGTTATGTTATTTAAAACCTCTAACCGATGGATGATTTCTTAGAACACGCTCTTTCAACCGCCACTCCTAACTTCTGAGGGCGATACCAGATTCCAGGATGGAAACTTAAACGACAAAAAAAATTACTATGTGAAGTAACTATGTTACTTTCCGGCCTGTATTGATAAAAGTAATCATCACCGGGGGGGGGGGGCATTAAAATCGAAACCACATTTTAATATAAAAGAATTCGAAGTCTATACGATAAAAAATTACAATTACCGTAATAGCTTAGTGCATAAAATAACAAACCTCACTTGCATAGATTTACCGGAACGTAAAGACAGTTAGTTGTATTTTGTACTGGTGCGTGAATAGTGGTTCGCGGTGCGTTTAATAAACATTAAGTCGTACTTACGTGGTTCCTGTACTCATCTGTATGGTAGCAGAGGACAGAACAGCCACAAGACATGTTTGGATCCCTTTTGTACACACAACAACAAAAACAAAAACACAAATAATATACCGCACTGTGAGCACACAAAACACAACACAATCACAACAAACAAACAACAAGTAGTAACGAGCACTGCGCCCGCGGACGACCAAGGTTAGACGTGAGCAGGCGAATTATTATCACAGCACACTGCACGTGATAACAGCAATAAACATAATACTACTGCTGCTGCTGCTACTGCTAGAGCTCGGGCAGCTGGTTAATACTAATTAATGTATTTCGGTTGCGTCCGCCGACTCTGACGGACGTCTCTGAAACCGATCTCAACTGTTCAACAATTAGCCACTTGGTCTTCGCTGATTATACAGTTGGCCTATTCTCTGGACAACAGCCGCAGTTACGATCCTATCAGGCATCGTGTTTCGTAAAAGTAACTTTGTAAGGGCATCGGAAGCAAGGACAAAAATATGAAATACAGTCTTTATCATACATTACGAATTACACAAGTGAAAAACCAATAGAACAATTTCAGTTGGTTAAAGGTAATTTAATCCAAAAATTGTAACTTATTCAAATTTATGAGAAAATTTAAAAGTGATGGTGGTTGGCGGTATTTCTTACAATTTGTAACAATTTCGAAGGTTTTAAAAAATATAATACAATGAAGAAGCCGGCAACAACAAAGACAAGCGACCGGCCTTTTGTGTTAAGTTCAGATTTGTTGTCGTGAATTCCGCGGTCGACCAGGAATAGGCTAACTGCACTTCATACTGCGACAGCGGAAAGCAAATACAATTACCATGAAAAAAGAATTTGCTAGGTCTTTAAAAAAAATGGTTTAAAAAATTATACTTTGATAAGGTGTCAAAGTAAATTATTGTGCTTTGATCTGATATCGCTCTTATCAACAGCTACTTGCTCTCATTATGATTATCGTGTTACAATTATGTACTCGACACAACTACACGTTATCGTTATCTTCGTTGAATTCACTCGGTAACGGTTGAAACGTTTTTCTTTCCCTTTTTCATCGTTCTTCTGCGTTGCGACATGCACGTTTCGTAGACAAACAACCTGGCTAGAGACATCCTACTGAACCTCTCTTGATGAAGAAAAGTCTGACTCGTTTCTCTAACCCCCTCCGTTGTTTCTGTTTAGAAAACCCTGAGCTCTGTAACTGAAACAGTAGTTTCAATATGAAAATAAGAAAGCAGTTATGTAATAGAAAATATGAAAAGTGTAATTTTTTGAATGCCACCATTATTAGCTAAACAAAATAATCTTAGTTTTCATATATAGATAGAAATCCTTTTTTTACATATACCGTTATATACATAAACAGTCACTAACGTCATAACACATAAAATTAAGCAGTTTTCATGCAATGATTAATCGTCTCTTCATAGTTACTTTATCCAAAGAAAATTTAATAAAGAAGTCGATATAATAAAAACCATAGCAAATAATAACGGATATGACAAAAGAATAATATTCAATTAATAAAGTTGTGTTAGTGGTTATAATCACAAACAGAATTAACACACCACTATCGAATCTGCACATTGTTATTTCCGATCTGATGATGAGCTGTGAAGCTTGAAAACGCTAATCGGAATAATATTTCGATATTGGTGTGCAACAGTGTTAAAAGAATAATATTCTCTTTAATTAAAAAAACAGAAGAAAATTATTTAAAAAATTTAAAAATAGGCAGTCATTGAGGACTGCCGACAGAAGTGAAAACTTAAAACTATGAAATAACAGTGGTTTTTTTTGGATATTCAAATTAATTGTAGTATCAAAAATTAAAATTTTTTGTAAATTAAAATCTTTAACATCAGTCTGGTTTTCACATCTACCGGCACTCCGAGCAACAATTATATACATTTTTATATGGTTTACGTATTAATTACTAATCCGCGGCAAAAATACTATCGAACAACTAGAAATTTGTTTTACCACGCTAGTAAGATAACTCCTAAGCCACTATGAAATACTCATTGCATGATGTATGGCAGAGGTCAAATATCAAAAATTAAAAATAAATAATATCAAATTTTTAAACGGAAATATTGATACGAATATTGGAAATATTTGAAAATACATGCTTTGTTTATGTTATTTATTTTTCTATATAAAAATATTAACATATTTAGTACTCACTTTTGTACTGCACAGTGATCCTACATTTGAACATTTAAAATAATAATCAAACTAAAACACAATTTAAACAATGCACAGTATACACACATCAAACTTTCCACGTAGTCAATTTAACTTTACTTATATACATATACACAGCACTAATGTTACAATCTTACAATAATAAAAAAACTATTAAACATACATACTTCGACATTAGACATGACGAAAAACCCTAAGTTAACAGCCAGACGGACAAATAACAATTATGTAAATATCATATAATATAGTATAAGTAATTAATAAGAATAAAAATAATGTAAAATAGATCATAAGTATTGCGTTAATTGTTAATACGGAAAGCCAAAATCGCGCTAGGGATCGAACACGCGATAGCAAATTCGGCAGTGTAAGAAACTCCAAAATAAAGTACGTAAACGATAAAAGTGTGTTAAATAGTATAAATAATAGTATTACACACAAGTATAATCTATACTTTCACTGATGGCCACGCGCAACACGTCATACTTATAGCTACAGATATACTGTTAACATTAGCATGCCGACATTATCATGTTGGCATTAGCATGTCGGTGACGCGAACTCATAAGATTTTACCCATCCAAAAATCGCCCAACGTGCCTATAGAAGTTTTCACTTCAAAAAATTATTTTATAGAGCTAGATCAGGTTAACAAAAACTTTTATTTAACAAATTACATTCCAACTTTGTCACTACTTTTTGCCACACTGCTAAATACTTCGTTCTTGACGAGGCCTTCCGATGTCTCCACCATCTTCAGGTCTTAAACGACAATTTTTTACCTCTACAAACCCATATATATACCTAGAGACCCCCCTTAATTGTTTGCATTCGGTCGGAATCAACGAACCCCATATTGCGTGTTCTAACTAGGCCACGCTCCTCACCGAGCATCGTCACTACCTACTTACCTTTTGGTCCGCCCCTGATTAGGGGGGTCTCTAGGTATATATATGGGTTTGTAGAGTTAAAAAAATTGTCATTTAAGACCTGAAGGTGGTGGAGACACCGAAAGGCTTCGTCAAGAACGAAGTATTCAGCTAGCAGTGTGTCAATAAGTAGTGACAAAGTTGGTGTTAAGATGGCTGCTAATAAAACTAACAAAACTGGAAATTACATTCCGTTTATATCAGATAGGATTATCCAAAAAGCGTAAATAGGCAACAAGGTATAGGTAGCGAATATAGGTTAAAAAACGTGGTCTTAACAAACATGGTATTAGTAAATAAACGTAATCTTTTCTCATAACTGGTAAATAATAAAGAAAATCGAACATACAAGAGAAAAATAGACACTGTGCATTACTATAAAATATACTATACAACATCAAATACAATGTGCAGAATGGGGTGCTGTTTATATTGGACAATGTGGCCGAGCTCTGAAACATCGCATTTCTGAACATAAGCAAGCGATTTTAAATAATATAGCCAATACAGCTTTTACAGATCATTGCTTAAAATACAACCACTTTATCGACACAGAAAAAATATTACTACTGCAAAACATACAAAAAGGTAAAAACTGGAGTTATTAGAAATTTTATACATTAGAAAAGTAATTAAAAGGAACCAAAGTTTAACAAACGAACAGACTAAATTCTTTGTATATGCTTTATTAAAAGCTGTTATTTAGTATAGTTAATTTTTAGATTTTCCTTTTCTATTATATTTTCTCAGTTTTTACAGTCACTTAACCTTTCCCATATTAGCTCCTCCACCTCCTCCATCATCAGGATCATCCATCATGTTCAGCACCCTACACATTCTTTGTATTTAGTTGTTATTAGCAGCTCTTTGAGAATAGCTTAATAGGCTGAGAAAATTGTCAGAAGTTACGAATAAATTGCGCAATTTGGCAAGTGTATGTGTGTGTTTTTTTAAACCTTTGTTTACCAAGTTTATGTTATGTTTCACCAAGTGCTCAATGAGTCTTCGATGAATTCCGAGACACAGCAGTGTCCTATACCAACGATTACCATTTAGAATTCCCAACCGTACATTGAAAATTACTACTGTAGAAACCAATACGATTTGGTTAATAGAAAACATAAATTACGTTGGGCACTAAACTAAGATATTGCTTAAAAAAGATATTTTTATAAATTTAGATCCCCGTAGAAATAACAATGTTAAAGTGTAGTTCTCTACTGAGTAGCATAAGTAAGCGGGGAATCAGGGGGAAGAGTCCACCCCTCGCCCTAGAGACATTGAAGAATACACCGAAATTCCATAACCACGTACCGTAGACCGATTCCAAACAGAAACAGTAGTGCCTTATCTCAGCTCTTTCTATTCGGTATTCCTAATCGTGTATTGAAATCTACTTCTCTAGAAACCTTGATTTGGTATCAAGGACACGTAAATATAGTTTTTTTTTTTTTTTTTTTTTAGATCATCATCATCATCATCTGCAAGGATTAAACCAAGAATGGTTTATTCCGGTCTCAAACAGGCAAAGTGTAGAGCTGGTCACTCCAGCCCTTCCTCGGACGTCCCACACCTCTCCGTCCCCTCGGCTTATAGTTCCATAGTTGTTTGAGAATGCAGCGGTCATCCATTCGACAAAAATGTTCCCACCAATTTAGCCGAACTGGGCGATCCTGTCGAGTATACTCATAATATTCAGTTCCTGCCATATATATCTGTATTTCTTCTATGACCTAGAGAGTAGTCTATATCCTGCCACGTGCCTGAGAAATGTCATTTCAGCCGCTTGGATGCGACTGGCCTGGCCTTTCGTTAAAGTCCAATTCTCAGAACCATAAAGAAGTGTGGGAAGAGCCATCGCCTTGTAGAACGTTAGGCGTGTTTCTTTACATTCTGACTTAATCGTTCGCTTGATGGTTCTGCACATAAGGTTGATGTTATGCCACGTATTCACAACGTCGTTGCTTGTTTTATAACACACTGTAGCCTAAGCATTCTTAATTGCTGACTTGCTATAGGACAGTACCGTGTATAACAATTTTTTTTTTTTGCGGGATCAGTTCTACGAAAAGCCATCACCTTGGTCTGAAGTGTGGATATTTGTAAACCAGAGTGTTTGCAGGTTCGATTTAACAAATGGATATCCATCAGGAACCTGTTTTCCGAGTCCGACAGTATAGCCTAATCGTCCGCAAACAACAAAGTGTCAATTGCAGAGTGACCAGTCATAAAATGCTATAAATTTTGGTTCCCCAAGAAATAACAATATTAACGGATGGTTCTACTGTGGCGTAAGTAAGCGGAAAATCAACGGGTCAAGCCCCTCACCCACCCAGAGCCATTAAAGGCTCTAACGAAATTTCGTAACCACTTTACGTAGGGCCTATTTTAAAGCCAATAGCGTGTGTTAAAATAAGGCTTATAAATACCTGTAGAACTGAAATAAATTACAAAATTTCAAGTTAATAAAATAAAGTTCAGTGTTTTGTTAATAACGACAAACATTCAACGTTTGATAAAACACCTACGTATTTTCGCAAACAATTAAACACGTGCCAGAAAACGAAGGCAGAGCCTTTTAATTTAGCTTGATCTTTTCTGTTTTAAGACTCTTTATGCCTTACAGGGTTGTCTATGTCATGATTTCTCTAGCTTAACGTCTCTGTGGTTTGACCCTTTGTCTTTGTATTCTGAAAGACGCTAGCAGTTTTCTGAATTTAATTCAGAAAATTTTTTATTAAACGTTTCTACATAAATTATAGTGATTATGGGCAGTACATTATAAAACTGTCAAAACATTAATGTAAATTTAAAAAAAGTCAATAAAATATATTTTTATGTCAAAATATAAAATATCATTATTTATATAAATTACAAGAACAAGAATAATTTGAATCAATATGAATGTTACATAAAAAAGTAATATGCTTTGTCAAGAACTATAAGTCGCTTAAAACGCTCTTGGATCAACGTAAGTTAACTTAAAGCGCAAGGAAAAATAAAACCAGGTTTTTCAAAATGTGTTAAAAAAGACCTATTTTCCATGATTTATTAAGAATACAAATTTAGAATTAAAGTAAATCCTAATGACTTGACTTTTATTACCTTTAATTTAAATAAAAATTAGGCCACATGTAATACTTTGAAGTGGTCATAGATTTTTGAAGCCCTGTGAAACCCTTCACGTTGGTTTATTCAAAAACTTATAATGCGCTAAACAACTAATAAAATGTATTTAAAAAGTTAAATGGGAAGAAATTCTCATTTATCCCAAAGAAATTTTGGGTGGGGGGTTCAAATTTCAAGCTAGTCTCATTTTCTCCTGGAAAGATAGCCTCATCCTCGTGTGGAAAGATAGCCTCCATCCTCTTCCTTCCAGAAGCTGGGAGGAGAAGAAGATGTAGAAAAATATTTAATATTTTAAAGATATAGTAATAATAAAATGTTGAAACTTTTAAAAAAATCGTTGAAGATAATTGTTAATGAATTCCTACCTGCTTTATGCATATTGGAGCTCAATGAGTTTGGACTGAGTCATTGGTTACAAACGGTTATGTTGTGAGAATATTCACAAGTGACAGCGTCCCGTTATCATCGACAGGGATGATTTATCGTGGGCAGACGTTTGACGTGGAACCCATTACCTTGCTGAGTAACTGTCACTCAGGGCATGTGTAATCCTTACACAGAGCCACTGTCTTCTCGTTACTACGAATAAGTCTATAATTTACGCGAGACGCATCTTGAAGTATGAAGGTTTTTAGTTCTTTTTTATTGGAAACGTTTACATCATTATTAACGTTATCGGCTGTTGTAAAATGAACTTCTCTTTCACATACAGTGAAACGGAATTATTTGGTGATTTCGGGTTTAATCCAGGTCCAAACGTCAAGCAGGGGCGTATGTAGAATGTTCTTTCGGTTTGGATGGGGGGGGGGGGTCTGACGCACAAGTAATGGAATATTAATATGAGCAAAACTTATTAATATGTAAATAGCTTATTAACACACACACACACACACCTGTGTGTGTGCATGTATATACGTCATCATAGGCCTATATATTATATATTGCAACGATACATATTTGCATATTCGCCCAGGATAATTTATTCGTACATATAAAATGAATATAAACAGTTGTACACAGCGTAGTTTGAAATGAAGCATACGGAAACAGACAAGAACAGACAGTTAACTTGTTTACTTAGTTACCGAGGGGTGGCGAACTGCATGGTTGTGCATACAGTGTTTCCTGACGTATGTGTGTGTGTGTGTGTGTGTGTGTGTTGCATCACCAGATCAAGGGAGGAGAACAATAATTTCTTTGTGCACCAGTGCATTTAACTTGCTGTAGTGTGTCAGTCCAAACAGGCAAAAAATACAATTAATTAAAGATGTTTATTTGATAAAAATTTCACACACTGACATTACATACTCAAGTGAATGATTCAAAATGACGCATGTGTAGATAGAATTTGAAGGTAAAGGGTAAAGTATAACCTAACTAGAAACATATTATGAATTAATTACTTAGTTAATTAATACGTGACGAGCAATTTATTAGTATCCTAATAATGACAAAAATCTCACGAATCTTGTTTCTATTAGTTTGCACGTCAACATTAATTATGAGTGCGAAAATACGAAAAAGGTGATATCTGAAAACAGACGCGGTGTCCCGAAGGTGTACATGTTTTAGATGGTCATAGACAACCTTCAACCTGTCGGCTGTCCTCCAATATCCAATAAAACAGACTCCGATATTCGTTCACGGGAACGCTATGTCCGACTGCTCAGCGACACAAAACCGACCACAATCATTCTAAGACGGGAGACATTCTGTTCAGCGGACAACCGACTACAGACTCCAGCACCAGGAACATCATCATCATCATCAAGAAACAACACACACACACCACGGTAACTCAACATTGAAGAACAGGAGAAAATGAATAGTTATTTGTCATAAGCAAAGGCAATAAACAAGTATACTTATGGTGTAAAGAAAATAAGAAATAAATAATTGTACATATTGTAATTACAAAATTGTAAATAATTATATTAAGTATCTCTTTAAATTTTTAGTGACCGTCAATCAGTGAATGTTTTAGTGGATGGTTAGTGAGGATCGGTCAATAGTACAACTTTTAGTTATTTTGCGTCGACGTTTCGACAATATTTATTGTCATCTTCAGGACAATTGTTGCTGACGCCAAACACACAACTGTGACCAGAAGGACCAGAGGACCAGAAGGACACGGAAAACACGACCAGAGGACCAGAAGGACACGGAGAACACGACCAGAGGACCAGCAGAGGACGTACGGATAATTAACCACATCAAACGAGGTGATAAAAAACAGTTGTGTGTTTGGCGTCAGCAACAATTGTCCTGAAGATGACAATAAATATTGTCGAAACGTCGACGCAAAATAACTAAAAGTTGTACTATTGACCGATCCTCACTAACCATCCAGTAAAACATATATTAAGTATGTAATTTAATTTGTGTTTTCAACTGATTTTTCTAGTTAGTTAAAAATCGGTGCATAATAATTGATGTTTATTGGAATAAAGTAAATATTTTTTTTAAATACCACATATCAACTTTTAAATATTTAATTGATAGACTACCAGTTTTTCACCACTGAAAATAATTACTTGAATTTTATATTGTAATGTCAGACACCCAAGTATTTAAAACAATATTTTATATTCTTTTAAAAACAATTTTCAATTTTATTACTGTTTTTTTTATATATGCGTTTTATGTTTCTCATTTGCATGTTCATATTTGTGATTATTTTATTTATTTTCATATTATGTATGTATAATGTTAATGTGTATTCTACAACGAATACGTGTAAGACAGCTTCTGTTAAAAGGCAACTTTTACAGGGTTCACACTATTTTTCATATTTTGATTTCCCTGACTTTCCATGACATTATTGAGAACGTTTCCCTGACAATCGAGATTTTTGAATATGATACTGTAAATTTTTTCCAAATATCTTCAAATATATTGAAATCAGAAGGTGATAATTTTTGTGAAGTTTAAAGGAAATAAATAATCAAAACTATGCAATTTTGTTTAATTGATTTTTTTTTTAATCGGCCTCCACCATCCCCATAGCCGTCCAACGCTCTCCTTGTTATTTTATTTGTGTCATATTTGACAAAACATTACATATTACAAATTAAGAACAATACAAAGACAATTGTTTTCATTCTGTTCTAGTTACATAAAGTATATAAACTCAAAATTCAAACAAATCAGTAAAGCTAATTCGATTTCTTCTTCTCCAGCATCTGAATCTTTGCTTTTATGGCATCTTCTTCTTTAGCTGTCTGAAGTTTCAGTATCTTTCTTTGTTCTTCAAGTTTTTTTATTTCTAAGGAAATTTTCCTTTTTTCAACTCGTTTCTTTTCTACTTCTTTCTGATTTTGTTTAGATTCCTTAAGATACTCTTCGTATCTTCTATGAGCAACCCTTACATGTGTTAGCATTGTATAGGTGATGGGAATCTTTTCAATGTTTTCAAAGAACCTGATTGCATTTTCAACAGTTCTTTGAGCAATGAGACTGTGATCAGTTAAGTTTTCTATTAATAAGTTTTTATTGATAGAAAATCCACTTTCCACTGTTGCATTTCCATGTGAAAATATTAGACCAAGCTTCACAATATTCCACAGCTCTAAGTAATGTTGGTTTCCTAACAGCATTGATGAAAAGAAATCATCAAGTCTTACACTTGCTCTACTTTCAAAAAATTGTTTGAAGTTAAGCTCAAGACAGGAATGGGCTTCCCCACAAAAGGAAGAGTATTGCCCTTTGGCCCTCTCTGCAACAACATCTGTAATTCTATTGTGAATATAAAATTCATCTAGCAGCAATGTGAATCTTATTTTGCCCTGTTGTGGTTGATGATAAATAAGACCAGGATCCAAAGATGATAGTCCCTGGACAATTTTATATTTTAGAGGACATCTTTCCAATATTTTCTCTGCCATTTTAATTAAGACAGTTTGACATTCCAGTTTAAATCTTAGGATCTCAGCTTCATTTGCTGTAACTCCTTTAAGAATTTTTTTGTCTGGAAGCCAATATCAATGTTTTTTACTTCACGTTAATTTTCTTTGTCATTCAGATCAAGGGAAAAAAGTTTGCTCACTGATGTAGGTATTTTACTGGACTTTACAAATCTTTCCATCAAATTTTGCAAAAGACTTTGTAGATCTGCATATAAGAAAGGAGAAAGAGGGTCAGAGGTTTGAAATTTTATTAAAAATGGCTCACATTCTTGAGAAATTGCCTTAAAAAATGCCAATTTACATTTTAAAAACCCATCTTTAGTTTAAGTTGCAACGTTTTTCAAAGGCTTAGTATGAAGTAATTTCTGGTTATCAATATATTTCTTGATATCATCAAAAATGGATAAAACTCTATCAGTAGAGGGAACATTCTCAAGCCACCTGGTTGTACAATGTTTTAGAGGAAACAATGTTTTTCCAGTAAGAGATGTGAATTGTGCACAACGGGCTGGAGAATCATGAAATATATAGTAAACATCACGTAGATAACTATCCACATCCCACTTGACGGCCTGCAGCCCAGTTTTTACTGCGCCATTTATAACATGTAGCCCACAAACTCCACCATTTATCAGTAATTTCCCATTAGGATCATCTTCTTTTATTCTTTCATCCAACTTTTTCAGGAAACTTAAATTGACACTGGGTCCATCCATAGAAACTAGGAGAACATTTTTTAATTGCAATGGATGGATTCCTTTGATGAAATTGTCCAAAAGATCTTGTGCTGTAGCTCTGTCCAAAAAAACACTGTTGAAATATTCACTTTGCACTCTACTTCTATTAATGTCAAAATATTTTACAAATATGTCCATCAGACCCCTTTGAATGACTTTGTTGAGAGACTCATCAAAACATATGACAAAATCATCACTCTGACTTATTCGATTTTTCATTTCATGAAAAAAATATGGAGAAAGACCATGATTAATGAGATATTTGCATTTTGTAGCTCCCATTTTGAAGTTTGAAGCTATGGTACTGTCAGGAAACATCAATTTGAATAAATCACCTATATCTGAACATGTATTTAGTGAAAGTTTGCTATTTACAACCTTCAGAGCCCAAAGAATTTCTGCTCTTGTGGTATCATCCCTAATGCAAAAAGATGTAACTGACTGTTGATTAGGTTTGGAGGATGATACTTCAGAAGGCAAGTCTGAAACTTCAATATTTTGTCGACTTGTTGATGGCATTACTTCATCTCTAGTCTCACTTTCACTATTTTTTGGTTCACTACATTTAGGTGTGGATGTACTGAAAAACGTTTTTAAGGATGGTTGTGTCTCTTGAGTTTTCATTAAATTCAAATGTGTTTTACCCTTTGAATGTGACACTACAGCTTGGCGCCCCATATCAAATGTAATATCAAATGATAAATCAAATGTTTTTTACAAATTTTGCAGAAAGCTTGGGTACTTTCAGGTCCTTTACTTAACCAGCCAACAAACTCAGAATTCCACCTAGAGTCCAACCACAGATCACTGAACTTAGTTTTCCTTACAGCCATGTTTCACTCTCAGATTGACAAATTGTTGATATATCTGGAATAAACAAACCAATAATTATAAACATTGAATTTAATTTAAAAATGATTCAAACACTAAAAATTAAAATGTCACCTTTAAATAAAGGTAGTATTTATATAGCCACCAGTAATAAGTAGATTGGTATATACACACACACACACAACCCCCTTTGCTTTTGGCAACAACTGAACCAAACAAGTACAGTATTAACAATAATAATATTAGGTAAAATAAAAAATGTGTAAGCTTACTAGAAGGCAAAATTGTATCAATACACATTGTAATAGTACCATGTTATAACACACTTACACACTAGTACTCCAATTCAGCTGATGTCACAAGACAGTTAAAAACAATCAACACTTCTAATGAATCTAGATCTGTGTCTTCTCCTTTTTTTACAAAAACCACAATAAGAGAATCCGGTGAAAACTTCCCTGACATTTTTCTGAAAACTAGCTGATTTTCCTGACTTTCGACATATTTCAAACAGTTTCCCTGACTTTCCCTGACCTTTTTTCATTTCCCTGACATTTCCTGACTTTCCAGTTAACTGTGAACCATGTTTTAGTACAGATTTTTCTTTTATTTAAAAAAAATTTATATAAATCAATGTTTTATGAATTTTTTATTAAAACAGCATTTGAAACTTTATCAGGTAAATTGCCAGAGTTCTTGCTACCAATACTCGACTACTTTGAGGAGAATTATATCATTGGGCAAACTGCAAGAAGTAGAAGAAGGGCACTGCCATCTCAATATCCAATAAAAACGTGGATTAACTATGTAGCGACACTACGAGGTGCCCATACAACGAATAATACGAGTGAAAGCTGGCACACCATATTACAGAGTACCCTACAATCACTAGCTCACAATATTGTAATTTAGAAAGTCGAGAAATAATTATTCATGTACTTATTTATACGTTTTTATATTCGGGTGTATTCGTTTTGGAAAAATAGATTCGGGATATTGGATTCGAGGTTTTCGAATTCGGGATATTCACTTTTTCCAAAACATTTATTCGGTATATTCGATTTGGTAAATTTTTATTATTTAATTTCATTACAACTAGTTACAAACTATCTGGCAATTTTATTCTAACACATAAGTTAACATTGTGTAGGGTAAGATCCCACTGGAGCATTCCTCAATACAGTTACATTTTGTTCATGTGCTGAGAATTACTATACATATTAAGTTCACTAGTTCGAATGCTTTCCGTATCTGCAATCTCCGAACGAGTCCAGCAGCAATACGAGTTGTAGCAGTTCAATGTTTACGTGCTTGTGAAGTCTCCATTCATATTTGTCCGCAACCTGTTTAATCTCGTCAGCAACTGTAGGCAATTTCATGTCCTGGTGGATGCCATCATTTCTTACGTACCATGGTACATCAACTGTACTGCGAAGAACGTTATTTTGAAAAGTCTGAATTATTTTAATACTAGATTTCTTAGTTCAACCCCAATGCTGTACACCACACACCCAAACTGGTTCCAAGACTTGTTTGTATAACAACAGCTTGTTATGAGCGACAGCTCAGAATATTCGGTAAAATGTCCGGTAACGGACAGTTCCAGACTGGTTTGTATGTGATCAGAAATTTAGAAGGCTTTGTCTCGGTGTGGACTGTCGTGGAAGTCGTTTGAATGTGTTGCCACTACAGTAGGTTTACACAGTGATTGAAATTGCAGACCGAGGAATATTTTTATGAATAATGTGACATGTCACTAAACGTGGACAACCAGGGCCGGATTTAGAGTTTGTGGACCCCTAGGCTGAACATATGTTTAGGGCCACTCAATGACCGGGGTATATGGAATACCCTCAGTAACACGGAGGGTCCGGGTCACTCCTCCGGAAAATTTTGAAAAATATATATTCCAGAACTGCAAATAAAATCATTGTTAATTGTACAAATTAAATTGGGATACATTGTTTTTTTAAATTTCCAATACTACGTTAAACAATTTAACGGTTTCAAGGTATCTCAATATACAGTGGCATTCTGGAATCTATAATAAAAAAAGATTGCAACCGTTTTTGTAATACACTGAAGAGACCCTTAACAGAATATAAATGTAGGAAAACTAAAAACAACTGACGGAACTAACGAACTAACGGACTGAATGGTGGAAGAGATATCAGTGATCTAACAGCAGGATGTGAGGAAGAGCCTTAGAGGAGCAGATCTCTTCAAAAACCGGGGTTCATCTGGATCTGGATGATAGGACCCAGTAAAGGTCCCTACCTAGGTTTACAGGTGAAACCCGGTCAACGGTATCAAAGGCGGATGAGGCATCTCAGTTCCCAACGGCATAGATAGCGGAAGAACCTAGTGGAGTAAACCACGAAAACAATCATTTTGGACTAACAATCCGATCTTATCTCGGGATTTTATATTTTATACAATTTCAATCGCAGTATGGAAAGTCCGGTAAATGAAGGCAAAACCCCAGGTGGTAACGTAAAAGAGAAATCCACCGTTTTGTGTTTGTATATTTGTAAATGTTTGTAAATACCCTATACACAAGTTATATATTTGTATTTTTCTTTTATAAAATTGCTAAACTGCTATAATTGTTTTTATTATTTAGACACAGTTTAGCAATTTTATAAAAGAAAAGTAAGGATGGCTGCTAATTTAAACAATACGAAGTATATATTTGTAAATATATAAAAATATATTCGTATGTAAATATATTCGTATATATTTGTAAATATATGTGTGTGTGTGTGTGCACTTGTGAAAAATTATTTGTCTTCATCATCATCTACAAGCATTAAACTAAGAATGGTTTTTCCGGTCTCGAACAGGCAAAGCACTCCAGCGCTTCCTCAGAGTCCCACACCTCTCCGTCTCCTCTACTTATACTTCTATAGTTGTTTCGGGATGCGACAGTCATCCATTCGGCAAAGATGTTCCCACCAGTTCAGCCGATACTGGGCAATCTTGTCGAGTATAGACATAATATTCAGTTTCTGCCGCATATCTGAGTTTCTTCTATGATCATGGAGAGTATACCCTTCACTTCAGCTGCTTGGATACGACTGGCCTGGCCTTTCGTTAGAGTCCAATTTCAGGACCATAAAGAACTGTGGGAAAGGCCACCACCTTGTAGAAGTTTAGGCGTGTTTCTTTATTTGCTGACTTAAGAGTTTTACTAATGCTACCGCACATAAGATTGAACTTATGCAACTTATTCACAAAGTCGTTGCTTGTATTATAAGATACACTGTAGCCCAGGTATTCAAAATTGCTGACTTGCTCCAGGACAGTACCATCGATAACAATTTTTGGCCGTATGGGATCAGTTTCTGGAATAGCCATCACCTTGGTATTAAGTGTGGATTAATTCTGATGAAAATTAATTTTTATCACAAAAAATTATTTGTGATAACAATAAATAAACAAAATGTAGACAGCGATAGGAGTGTCTTTATTTGTATCATTGCCTAGAGGCGACAAAACATAATGTTTTTAATTAGATCCTCATTTAGAGAAATGGTTTAGAAATACTGCCATCGTTATTTTTATCAGCAATGTCGATCGAATGCTATCAACATCCCTACTTTCGTAAGAATACAAACAAGCGTGGACTGATTTTATTTGTTAGTAATGACGTTGGGTTTGCGGAAAACTGCAGTAAAAATAACGCAACCGCAATAACAATAACATTAGCAGCAATAACTGTCGAGCTGGCGGTGGCCTTCTCTCCAGCTGTGGCGAATGGCCTCTGCATGAATGCATTCATTCTCGGAATGAACGAGAAGCGGTCGGTATAAATTGAATCCTAACGTCACGTGCTTGCTCACGTGTTTACACCCAGTGTGCAGCTCATTAAGTGCAAGACACACACACACGCACACGCGCGCGCGTCTTTACTGTTTCCTTGTTACGTCATATGTGATTCGTACAATGTTACTGTATTATAATGTTGTTAATAAACGTTCGAAATATACAACTACTAACGCATTGTGAAGATTAAGCAAATGTGATACACTCTGGGACAAGAAGTACATATGCCCCGGACGCCGTCCGGGGAGGCCGCGATAATGATAAAATAGTACTCAAGAGCCTAATTTACAAAAACACAGATGATGGCTAGTTGTATATTACAAACACAATAATTTATTTGAGGGATAATTTACAAACACAAACAGATTGCATACTTACAATATCCCAGCTTATTGAAAAGCGTAGGGAGTTTCAGCTGCCTACACATATAGCTTTTGTCGACTTCGAGAAGGCGTTTGATACGGTGGATCGGAACAATCTATGGGCAATAATGGCTTTGAAAGGGATCCCACAACATCTAATTAAAGCTATACAGAGTCTTTATGTGGAGAATAAAGTCTTAATTGAAGCAGGGAGACCGAGGGAGTTGGCGTGATCAATTGTGGAGTACGACAAGGGCTCCTTCCTTCTTCTTCTCTTCTTAATTTATGTATTGACGATGTTATAAAAAACTGGCAGGTGTATTTTCTAGAGAATTTTATGATTGGTTACTCCGCAATTGACACTTTGTGGTTTGCGAACGATCAGGCTATTCTGTCGGACTCGGAAAACAGGTTGCAGATGGGTATGCATTTGTTAAATAGAATCTGCAAAGACTCTGGATTACAATTATCTACACTTAAGACAAAAGTGATACCTATACGTGGAACTTATCCCGTACGGACAAAAATTGTTATAGATGGCAATGTCCTGGAAAAAGTCAGCAATACTGAATTAGCTGGACTAAAGTGTGTCTTATAATACAAGCAACGACGTTGTGAACAAGTTGCATAACAGGGTTCCCAGCCAGAAAGTCAAACTAATTTCCCTGACATTTCCCTGACTTTCCCTGACCAAAATATTGTATTTCCCTGACAAAAATTTGGCATTTGCGCAATTTTTAACAGCCTCCTCCACCCGTATTAGCTGTCCAACACACACCTGTACACAATATTTATTACTCAAATAGGAAATACAACATTTTGAACAGTAAAGTACATACAATTTAATAATGATCTGAAAGATAATAATAAATGTTAATACATTTTATTTATACATGAATAATGAAAGTATTAGTATTAAAATTACTAATGAACACACAATGTTGGTAATAATGTAAAAAAAAAACAAAATGCAGCACAACAACAAAATTACACACAATTTTTTCTGGATTCAAATAGGCGTATTTTATCTTAAATTCTGGCTTCACATTCTTGTGACTGCATTCGTTTAACTTTTTTTCGTCTTCCAACTTTCTTATTTCATCACTTATTCTTCGTTTCTCAGCTTTTTTTCTGTCCTCTTCTTTGACCTTCAGGCGTGTCTTCTCCAAGTAATCCTGGTATTTCTTATGAGCACATCTCACCGATAACAACATTCTATGATTAATTGGTACGCATCTGACACCTCCATAGTACAAAATGGAATCATACACTTGTCTTTGTGCAATAATTGACTCCTCATGCATGTTTTCTACCAACATTGATTTATTTATAGAAAAGCCACTCTCCACTGCAGCATTTCCATGAGACAGTATAAGACAAAGCTTTATTACTTGCCAAAGTTCACTATACTGTTTGTTTTCTGCTAAAATGTCAGCAAAGAAAATGTCTAAACCCATACTATCATCAGATATTGAGATATATTCTTTGAATTTAGTTTCCAAAGCTTCCTTTGATTCACAACACAGAGAAATGTATTGTGCTTTAGCCCTAACGGCCACATTTTCAGTTATTCTGTTAGCTTCATGCAACGCTTCCAAGACATATTCCATTCGGGTCTGACCAAGACTTGGTTGCTGATATATTATATGTGGGTTCAAACTCGTAAGACCTTTCACTAATCTATACTTTAAAGGACTCTTATCCAACAGTTTTGTCACAACTGCCACTAATATTTTCTGACATTCGTGTTTAATACCAAGAATTTCTCTCTCTGACAATTTTAGTTCTTTAAGTACCTTTTTCGTACTAAATCCAACATCAACTTTACCTACTTCAATTAAGTTTGTTGGGTCCTGTAGATCAAGCAAAATCACACTCCTAATATCAATGGCATTTGCCATTTTACTACGCTTGACAAAGCGATTCATCAAACTTCTTAATAGTTCATTCAGATGGGAGTACAAAAATGGAGCAAGCGGTTTGTTACTTTGAAATCGCCTGAGAAAAGGCTCACATTCCAAAGATATGGTTTTGAAAAATGCTAGTTTGCGTTTTATTAAAGGGTCTTGGATTTGTTCTTTAATATTTTTACAGGACTTACTTTCTGGCAACTTAGCATTTGCAACATATGCCTTGATATGGTGAAATACTTCTAAGGCTCGTTCCAGACAATGAACATTTTCAAGCCATCGTACTGTACAATACTTCAGTGGGAACACTGTACTACCAGTCACTGCAGTGAACTGGGCCCGGCGAGCTGGTGAGTCTTTGAATAAATAATACATGTTACGCAGGAATGAGTTAAGCTCCCAATTTACAGTCATTAAACCTGTTTTAACAACTCCATTGATGACATGCAAACCACACACTCCCAGGTTCAATAACTTTTTCCCATCAGGATTTTCTGTCTCCATTTCCACTTCAAGCTTCCTGAGGAAGCTCAAGTTCACATTAGGCCCATCCATTGAGACCTGCAACAAGTTTTTTCTTTGAAGAGGTTGCAGTCCATGATTAAATTTCTGCAGCAGATCTTGGGCAGTAACACGACCCAGAAAAACACTGTTCCAATATCTAGAAACCACTTTATGAGTGTTGATATAAAAAAATCTGACAATGAGATCCATTTGTCCTTGTTGTGTTACCTTATTGAGTGACTCATCAAAAGAAACTACATAATCCTCACAAGTTTTCAAATTGTTTGTTAATAACTCACTGAAATGTGGTGCAATACCATGATTAATCACGTAGGAACACTTACTTTCACCAAAGGTGAATTTCGATGCAATTGCACTATCTGGGAACATAAGTATAAATGTATCACGTATATCTGCACATGAACTCCTCTTGTATTTACTAGCAACAACTTTTAACGCCCATAAAATTTCTGCTTTGGCTACTTCATCTTTATTAAAATAAGAAGTAGCACAGTGTACCGACTTTCCACTTTCTATCCCTGCCTCAGTCTTTACTGTTTCTGTTGAACTAACACACGGTTTGACAACGGCATTATCAAGAGATCCATGTCCAATGTCTACACTTCTTGTTTCTGTTGAACTAGTAGCTACACTTCTTAATTCTGTTGAACTAGCGCTAGGTTTGACAAAAAATGATGACAATGATCGCTGTCTTGATTTAATATTCTGAAGCTGAGTGTGTTTTGGTCCAGTTCTATGTGAATGAATTGCCTGACGCCCCATATTGCTGAGTTTAAACTTCTTTCTGCACACATTACAGTAGGCTTCAAATTTATTGTCCGGTACATCACTGAGCCAATCTACAAACTCTGGATTAAGGGTTGAATCCAGCCACTGATAGTTGAAAGTTGTTTTTCTTGCCATCTTATCTACTGCATAGGCCTAATCTGAAACAAAAGAAAAGCACGTTAATTGTACACAAAAACTATATCAAAGCACAAATACATTTATCTCAGCAATGTAAAGATACCTTGTTGGGATAAAAATATACTTGTACAGCTTGGTAGGGCCAGAGCCGCCACACACTGTTCAGCATTTCAACAAACTCATCTTGTTTTAATGCTGCCATAGCCCGAAACATGTACAATTTTAATTTTTTTAAATAAAATTCAACTTACCTCATTAATTTATCACTTTTCCTCGCTTCAAAGGATTCACAGGTTGCAGTTTGTCATCAGTATGAATTACCTGACACATAACAAATTTGAGTCAACTTCCCTGACTTTCCCTGACACACGCCAATTTTTAAAAGACTTCCCTGACTTTCCCTGACAATTTTGTAATTCCCTGACAATCCCTGACTTCCCCTGACTTTCCAGGTCGCTGGGAACCCTGCATAAGTTCAACATTATGTGCGGGACCATCAGGCGAACGTTTAAGTCAGCAAGTAAAGAAACACGTCTAAAATTCTACAAGGTGATGGCCTTTCCCACACTTCTTTATGGGTCTGAGAATTGGACTTTAAGAAAGGCCAGGCCAGTCGTATCCAAGCGGCTGAAATAAGATTTCTCAGACACGTGGCAGAGTTTACTCTCCATGATCGTAGAAGAAACACAGATATACGGCAGGAACTGAATATTATGAGTATACTCGATAAGATTGCCCAGTACCGGCTGAATTAGGGCCTAATGGGAACGTCTTTGCCGAATGGATGACTGCCGCATCCCCAAGCAATTATGGAACTATAAGAAGAAGGAACGTCCGTGTAAGCGCTGGAGTGACCAGCTCTAGACTTTGCCTGTTTGAGACCGGAACAAACCATTCTTGGTTTAATTCTTGCAGATGATGATGACACTTGAAGGAGCATGTCTAACTTGACTACAGATTTATGGTTATTTTTAACTTCAGGGGAAAGAAATATTAGGAAGTTGAAAATTATAAAGAAAATAATAAAGGGGGCCTTGAAACAAGATCTGTATTAAATTTGATTATTATTTCAATTGATCTGAGAGATCATTGTCTATTTGCTTTGATGACATCAAAATCTTTGCAAAAATTGTTGCAAGTTAATTCTTTAAAAGACTTGTAGGCCTATGGTTAATTCAATAGACTATTTTTTATAATAATGCGCACACACATAACTATCATACACCCATCCTGTGCTAAGGCAGTGAAACCTAGATATTAACACAAAAAGCAATTGAATGCCTGAAAATATTTGAAAGGAAGCTCCTGAGACGGATCCTGGGTACCTTATATAGAAATGGTGAATGGAGAAAACGGCATAGTTATGCGATATATTTTCACTTCGACAAACCAACGGTAGAAGTGTACGTAAAACTGAGGAGGCTGCAATGGGTTGACCATGTCGTAAGAATGGATGTCCTTATAGGGATGGCAAAAGACCAAACGGCCGCCCGAGGAAAAGATGGGAAGGTGCTCTCGCTGTGGATGCAAGAGAGATGTTGAGGGTGCGAGGATGGAAGTCCATTGCTACTGATAGAGACAGGTGGAGGGTAAGGGTAGAGGAGGCCAAGGCTCGACTTTGGACTGTAGCGCCATTGGTGGAGAAGGAGGACGAGGAGATGGAGGTGGAGATATTTTTATAAGCATACAATGTTAAAGATAGGCCTAATAACCCTGTAGTCGATTTCAATTTTATGTGATTTTTGTAGGTACTAATAAGTAGCTGGTGTCTATTACGCAAGTTCTACAGAACTATATGTGAGTCGTTCTACAGAATCACAGGTGGAATTAATTTGAATCGCAGATGAATTAATTATTGGAAGTACGTAAGTCTGTATAAGTCGGTATAAGTTTCACAGTTTAACTGATCGTATTAGCGACACGTGAAACGTTTTACACGCCAACACAACAGGACAATACGAATACGGTGTGTGGGACGTAGGACGTAGGACGCCTACGACCGAAACCTGCTTCTACTGATCTAAGCACCGTCAATTAGGTATATTTTATCGATCACAATAGTATGTAGGTCGTAGGACCAATACTATATATAGTATTTACATATAGACACAAACGTGTCGACTTGAATGTGTGTGTGTGTGTGTGTGTGTGTGTGTTTTGTTGAACTCCAAAATAAAGTGAAATAGGTTTAAGCATAAAGGAAAAATTTACAGGCATTGCACAAATGCAATGCACAGAGAAGGGCATTGAAAATGCTTCAATAAATCTAAAAGATATATATATTTATGTTCATTCACCAATCAATGAATTCATTCTTCATTTACCAATGTACAGATTATAAGTTAAATGTAGTCGCATTCATAAGCGAAGTTTTATATGTGTACTACTTTATTGACAACAAAGAAGTAGTTTCTATGGAAACTCACCGGTTCCCATTTTCGATCACGCACCAGCGGTCGTTTTCAAATGTGCGACACGTCCTTATAAACATTTTCAGTGTTAAAAATCGGTATGGAGAACAACCATACATGACTTCCATATTCTAAGAAAAATTTGACAAGTTTGATGATTTGAAATGAAATATTTCCATAGAAACACTTCTTTGTTGCTGATAAAGTAGTACACATATAAAAAATTAGCTTCTTCCTCTTTTCCCTCTCACACTATATTATTGTTAATAGTATACCTAAATTGTAATCATTGATGTGAATTAAGGTCGAAACGACCTGACTTAGTCAGCAACCACCAGCCTCTAATTACCTCTTGTACAATACAGACTGTGACTGGAAGCCCCGTCAAGTTGCTAGGAAAGGTAGACGTACGTGTACGCTTGGGTATTCTCGAGTTTAGCCACCAAATACTCGTTGCAGACATTGTCGATGAAGTGATTCTTGGAACGGACATTATGAATGCATACGGACTCATTGTGGACTTAAGAGAGAATGTCCTGTGGGTTGGTCAAGAGAAGATAAAGCTTCGCATGGTTAAAATGACAGGGTCCACCAACCAATCGATTAAGCAAGTAGCATTAGTCGAAGAAAAAGTCAACAGGTCTGGTCAAGAGGAACCCTCCCTCTTGGAAGCGGAAATGGAGGAAGAACTACCAGAGGAAGTACAAATAAGTCCAATTCCAAAAGAAGTGATTGGGAAGCCAACTATGGGTGTCGAGACATGACTCTTGCTTGATCCTGAGTTAATGGAAGAACACGGAGAAAACATTACTGAAGATGAAGTCACGGAAGAGGTTGTTGACGAGAACCAATCGGACTTGGACGAGCTAGTTTGCCAGTTCGGGACGAACAGGCATAAGGAGGGGCAGTGTTACGATATCACAAAACAATCTACGTGTTTCTCGAACGATCCATTGGAATCCGGCTGAATGTTGTGGCGTACGTGATTTCAACATAAGCTTGCGAGACTTTTCTGGAAGCCGCCAGCCGCGCGGGCTGTGTCGAGGCCGCAATTAATTACGTCGTAGTGTAGAGCTAACGCGCAGTATGGAATAATCTAGTATTTCGGGGAGGGTATAAATAACAGTACTCAACGACGTTCAGTTTGAGTTATAGTTGCGATATATTACTGTGCGGTTCGAGTATACTGTCGGGCGATTACAAGTGATTACTCTGTGTGTTCAAGTGGTTACTGTGGCGAAGTGTTGTGTTTTATAATCGGGCGGTATAATTGTAATTCAATTGTGTTTTATATTAGTTGACATTTTATTGCGTGTGAACAATTTTTATTTGATTTGTTGTAAGAGACTGTGTTATTAATTACGAACTGTTTTACTGTGACAATTAAAGCTGGTGATTAGTGACTTAATTGGTGTTGTCTTGTATTTTGCTTTCCACTGTATCATACGACGATCAAGTAGACCGTCGTAACAATATAATTAAAAAGGTTTAAAACACAAACGCTTGGTAGTTCTACAATTTATTCATACATTCATGTACTCTGACAATTGTTTCAGCCTATTAGGCTGTTCGTAAAGAGCTGCTAAGAACAACTACATACAACGAATGTGTTACAGTTTGAACATTTAAAAGCTGTTATTTAGTTTGGATAATTTCAGAATTTACATTTCTATTACACGTAGTTTTTACAGCCACTTGACCTTCCCTATTCTAGCTCCTCCAACCCCTCCACTATACACACCCATAACCTTCTAACACATTCTTTGTATTTAGTTGTTCTTAGAAGCTATTTAAGAATAGACCAACAGGCTGAAACAATTGACAAGAGCATAAGAATAAATTATGAAACTATCAAGCGTTGGTGTTTTTTAAACTTATAGTTGCGTAGGTTCTTCACTACGTCATTGTTTGTAATATAAGACACATTATAGCCTAGAAATTATTAATTACTGACAAGCTCCAGAATAGTACCGTCTACAACATTTTTGGCTCGCACAGGATTAGCTCCATACAAAGCCATCGCTTTGGTCTTCAGTGTGCAGAGATAAGTAATCCAAAATCCTTGCTGATTCTACTCAACAGAGTAACAATACCAACGTTCCACCATTATCAAGTTCTAAACCACGACATACAAATATACCACTGGAACCCATACACACACCGAGGAATTAGCCTTCACGGCTGGTCAATTCGTAAACATCTCTACTTGCCACTATCCTATTGGCTCAGCTCTGTTAACCACGCCACTTCTGCCTTCCTATTGGATACATATTGTTTACGAATTGACCAGCCGTGAAAGCGGATTCACGAGTATACGTACGGTCATATATCTAATACTACTATATTGCTATCGCCCGTAAGTGGAAGTGTCACGGAGTAAGTGAGACAGCAAACGACTGCTTCTATCTCTTTTTCTACTACTCGACCCGTTGTGCGCAAGCGTCGCGACTCTGGTGGGGGAATTGGCAAGTGTGGTGGGAAAAGCCTCCTTCCCTCGAAGCTTAAAATCTAGTTTTAGTAAATTTTTATCGATAGCTTGATTATTTACAGTATAAATATAGAAAAGTAACAAAAACATTTATTTTCTATTTTATTTATTTCGTAATTGAAAAATGCATTCAAGTAGATTTATAAGATAACGGTTATATACTTGACGTATTTCATTTTGAAAACGATCAATAAAAGAGACTGATCATTTACATGTGAGTAAAATTTAAAATATGCTCCTTGAGTATTTTATTCATAATAAAAATAATGCTTACTTTCTACTCTTCATATAAAGCTTATTAACAATAAATAATACATTTTAAATAAAAGTAACATAAGAGCAGGAGAATTATTTGAAGGATATAAAGCAATAGTAGACCAACACAAAAAATGTAATATTTAACAAAAAAATAATTTATTGTTTACACATTTACATAAAAAAATTAACCTATACAAGTTATTGGTTTTTAAATAATATAAGTTTTGTATATTTTTGCCTTACGAAAACATCCTTGTCAGACATTTTTTTAGCTTCATGATGTAATCGCGTATTTAAATATAACTCGATAACGTATTTACAAAGCTGCGTTCGATGATTATCCAAAATATCTTGGGTCAGAATATGATTATTCATTGCTTTATTATCAAACCTGATTCCAATGTGATTAAAAAATGTTATTCATTAAAAATTTTTTGATATGTGATTGTGTTAATTCTGATTGATATTTTCGGATAATATGTTCGCAAAATTTGCAAATAGCTATTACGTCGGAGGATGGCGTTATATAAGGACCTCGATTTTTTATTTGTGATAATAAAGGCATTGTACCTTTAGTAATATCGCCTTTCAACTTCGCATTTAACAATTTTTTTGGACAATTTATACGCGATGAAGCCTGAAATGAACAACACAACATTTTCTACAAAAGCAGATAACTCCCAAAACGGGAAATTATAATCATGATCGGCTTCGAAATTAAAGTTGAGATCACTGTGGTTACCTATAGGATTTTTTATATAGTTTTGCCTACTTGTGATGTGTAAAATTTCAATACTGTCAAATAAACAATTGCCATTATCGAATAAAACGAGACGCTTCTATGCACTTGTAAATTGAAGGGGGTTCGGATTGTCATTGAAACCCCCACGGCTACGAATGGCACTACAAAATTTTTCAATATAGTCTTGAGATAGCTTGTAGGTTAATAGATAGGTAAGTCCTAATTTCTTCAATTGTTTGAATAACGGAAATATATTCCTTAGGCATATGATCATACCAATGAACCCAGTTTTTCGACTACTTTGCACAATTTTTTTCTCATCAGCACTATACAAACAATTGATGTATGACCTAGAGAGTAGTCTATATCCTGCCACGTGCCTGAGAAATGTCATTTCAGCCGCTTGGATGCGACTGGCCTGGCCTTTCGTTAAAGTCCAATTCTCAGAACCATAAAGAAGTGTGGGAAGAGCCATCGCCTTGTAGAACTTTAGGCGTGTTTCTTTACATTCTGACTTAATCGTTCGCTTGATGGTTCTGCACATAAGGTTGATGTTATGCCACTTATTCACAACGTCGTTGCTTGTTTTATAAGACACTGTAGCCTAAGCATTCTTAATTGCTGACTTGCTATAGGACAGTACCGTGTATAACAATTTTTTTTTTGCGGGATCAGTTCTACGAAAAGCCATCACCTTGGTCTGAAGTGTGGATATTTGTAAACCAGAGTGTTTGCAGGTTCGATTTAACAAATGGATATCCATCACGAACCTGTTTTCCGAGTCCGACAGTATAGCCTAATCGTCCGCAAACAACAAAGTGTCAATTGCAGAGTGACCAGTCATAAAATGCTATAAATTTTGGTTCCCCAAGAAATAACAATATTAACGGATGGTTCTACTCAGTGGCGTAAGTAAGCGGGAAATCGACGGGTCAAGCCCCCCCCCCCCCACCCACCCAGAGCCATTAAAGGCTCTAACGAAATTTCGTAACCACTTTACGTAGGGCCTATTTTAAAGCCAATAGCGTGTGTTAAAATAACGCTTATAAATACCTGTAGAACTGAAATAAATTACAAAATTTCAAGTTAATAAAATAAAGTTCAGTGTTTTGTTAATAACGACAAACATTCAACGTTTGATAAAACACCTACGTATTTTCGCAAACAATTAAACACGTGCCAGAAAACGAAGGCAGAGCCTTTTAATTTACCTTGATCTTTTCTGTTTTAAGACTCTTTATGCCTTACAGGGTTGTCTATGTCATGATTTCTCTAGCTTAACGTCTCTGTGGTTTGACCCTTTGTCTTTGTATTCTGAAAGACGCTAGCAGTTTTCTGACTTTAATTCAGAAAATTTTTTATTAAACGTTTCTACATAAATTATAGTGATTATGGGCAGTACATTATAAAACTGTCAAAACATTGATGTAAATTTAAAAAAAGTCAATAAAATATATTTTTATGTCAAAATATAAAATATCATTATTTATATAAATTACAAGAACAAGAATAATTTTAATCAATATGAATGTTTCATAAAAAAGTAATATGCTTTGTCACGAACTATAAGTCGCTTAAAACGCTCTTGGATCAACGTGAGTTAACTTACAGCGCAAGGGAAAATAAAACCAGGTTTTTCAAAATGTGTTCAAAAAGACCTATTTTCCATGATTTATTAAGAATACAAATTTAGAATTAAAGTAAATCCTAATGACTTGACTTTTATTACCTTTAATTTAAATAAAAATTAGGCCACATGTAATACTTTGAAGTGGTCATAGATTTTTGAAGCCCTGTGAAACCCTTCACGTTGGTTTATTTAAAAACTTATAATGTGCTAAACAACTAATAAAATGTATTTAAAAAGTTAAATGAGAAGAAATTCTCATTTATCCCAAAGAAATTTTGGGTGGGGGGTTCAAATTTCAAGCTAGTCTCATTTTCTCCTGGAAAGATAGCCTCATCCTCGTGTGGAAAGATAGCCTCCATCCTCTTCCTTCCAGAAGCTGGGAGGAGAAGAAGATGTAGAAAAATATTTAATATTTTAAAGATATAGTAATAATAAAGTGTTGAAACTTTTAAAAAAATCGTTGAAGATAATTATTAATTAATTCCTACCTGCTTTATGCATATTGGAGCTCAATGAGTTTGGACTGAGTCATTGGTTACAAACGGTTATGTTGTGAGAATATTCACAAGTGACAGCGTCCCGTTATCATCGACAGGGATGATTTATCGTGGGCAGACGTTTGACGTGGAACCCATTACCTTGCTGAGTAACTGTCACTCAGGGCATGTGTAATCCTTACACAGAGCCACTGTCTTCTCGTTACTACGAATAAGTCTATAATTTACGCGAGACGCATCTTGAAGTATGAAGGTTTTTAGTTCTTTTTTATTGGAAACGTTTACATCATTATTAACGTTATCGGCTGTTGTAAAATGAACTTCTCTTTCACATACAGTGAAACGGAATTATTTGGTGATTTCGGGTTTAATCCAGGTCCAAACGTCAAGCAGGGGCGTATGTAGAATGTTCTTTCGGTTTGGATGGGGGGGGTCTGACTCACAAGTAATGGAATATTAATATGAGCAAAACTTATTAATATGTAAATAGCTCATTAACACAAACACACACACACCTGTGTGTGTGCATGTATATACGTCATCACAGGCCTATATATTATATATTGCAACGATACATATTTGCATATTCGCCCAGGGTAATTTATTCGTACATATAAAATGAATATAAACAGTTGTACACAGCGTAGTTTGAAATGAAGCATACGGAAACAGACAAGAACAGACAGTTAACTTGTTTACTTAGTTACCGAGGGGTGGCGAACTGCATGGTTGTGCATACAGTGTTTCCTGACGTGTGTGTGTGTGTGTGTTGCATCACCTGATCAAAGGAGGAGAACAATAATTTCTTTGTGCACCAGTGCATTTAACTTGCTGTAGTGTGTCAGTCCAAACAGGCAAAAAATACAATTAATTAAAGAAGTTTGTTTGATAAAAATTTCACACACTGACATTACATACTCAAGTGAATGATTCAAAATGACGCATGTGTGGATAGAATTTGAAGGTAAAGGGTAAAGTATAACCTAACTAGAAACATATTATGAATTAATTACTTAGTTAATTAATACGTGACGAGCAATTGATTAATATCCTAATAATGACAAAAATCTCACGAATCTTATGTTTCTATTAGTTTGCACGTCAACATTAATTATGAGTGCGAAAATACGAAAAAGGTGATATCTGAAAACAGACGCGGTGTCCCGAAGGTGTACATGTTTTAGATGGTCATAGACAACCTTCAGCCTGTCGGCTGTCCTCCAATATCCAATAAAACAGACTCCGATATTCGTTCACGGGAACGCTATGTCCGACTGCTCAGCGACACAAAACCGACCACAATCATTCTAAGACGGGAGACACTCTGTTCAGCGGACAACCGACTACAGACTCCAGCACCAGGAACATCATCATCATCATCAAGAAACAACACACACACACCACGGTAACTCAACATTGAAAAACAGGAGAAAATGAATAGTTATTTGTCATAAGCAAAGGCAATAAGCAAGTATACTTATGGTGTAAAGAAAATAAGAAATAAATAATTGTACATATTGTAATTACAAAATTGTAAATAATTATATTAAGTATCTCTTTAAATTTTTAGTGACCGTCAATCAGTGAATGTTTTAGTGGATGGTTAGTGAGGATCGGTCAATAGTACAACTTTTAGTTATTTTGCGTCGACGTTCCGACAATATTTATTGTCATCTTCAGGACAATTGTTGCTGACGCCAAACACACAACTGTGACCAGAAGGACCAGAGGACCAGAAGGACACGGAAAACACGACCAGAGGACCAGAAGGACACGGAGAACACGACCAGAGGACCAGAAGAGGACGTACGGATGATTAACCACATCAAACGAGGTGATAAAAAACAGTTGTGTGTTTGGCGTCAGCAACAATTGTCCTGAAGATGACAATAAATATTGTCGAAACGTCGACGCAAAATAACTAAAAGTTGTACTATTGACCGATCCTCACTAACCATCCAGTAAAACATATATTAAGTATGTAATTTAATTTGTGTTTTCAACTGATTTTTCTAGTTAGTTAAAAATCGGTGCATAATAATTGATGTTTATTGAAATAAAGTAAATATTTTTTTTAAATACCACATATCAACTTTTAAATATTTAATTGATAGACTACCAGTTTTTCACCACTGAAAATAATTACTTGAATTTTATATTGTAATGTCAGACACCCAAGTATTTAAAACAATATTTTATATTCTTTTAAATACAATTTTCAATTTTATTACTGTTTTTTCTTTTATATATGCGTTTTATGTTTCTCATTTGCATGTTCATATTTGTGATTATTTTATTTATTTTCATATTACGTATGTATAATTTTAATGTGTATTCTACAATGAATACGTGTAAGAAAGCTTCTGTTAAAAGGCAACTTTTACAGGGTTCACACTATTTTTCATATTTTGATTTCCCTGACTTTCCATGACATTATTGAGAACTTTTCCCTGACAATCGAGATTTTTGAATATGGTACTGTAATTTTTTTCCAAATATCTTTAAATATATTGAAATCAGGTGATAATTTTTGTGAAGTTTAAAGGAAATAATCAAAACTATGCAATTTTGTTTAATTGATTTTTTTTAGTCGGCCTCCACCATCCCCATAGCCGTCCAACGCTCTCCTTGTTATTTTATTTGTGTCGTATTTGACAAACATTACATATTACAAATTAAGAACAATACAAAGACAATTGTTTTCATTCTGTTCTAGTTACATAAAGTATATAAACTCAAAATTCAAACAAATCAGTAAAGCTAATTCGATTTCTTCTTCTCCAGCATCTGAATCTTTGCTTTTATGGCATCTTCTTCTTTAGCTGTCTGAAGTTTCAGTATCTTTCTTTGTTCTTCAAGTTTTTTTATCTCTAAGGAAATTTTCCTTTTTTCAACTCGTTTCTTTTCTACTTCTTTCTGATTTTGTTTAGATTCCTTAAGATACTGTTCGTATCTTCTATGAGCAACCCTTACATGTGTTAGCATTGTATAGGTGATGGGAATCTTTTCAATGTTTTCAAAGAACCTGATTGCATTTTCAACAGTTCTTTGAGCAATGAGACTGTGTTCAGTTAAGTTTTCTATTAATAAGTTTTTATTGATAGAAAATCCACTTTCCACTGTTGCATTTCCATGTGAAAATATTAGACCAAGCTTCACAATATTCCACAGCTCTAAGTAATATTGGTTTCCTAACAACATTGATGAAAAGAAATCAAGTCTTACACTTCCTCTACTTTCAAAAAATTGTTTGAAGTTAAGCTCAAGACAGGAATGGGCTTCCCCACAAAAGGAAGAGTATTGCCCTTTGGCCCTCTCTGCAACAACATCTGTAATTCTATTGTAAATATAAAATTCATCTAGAAGCAATGTCTTATTTTGCCCTGTTGTGGTTGATGATAAATAAGACCAGGATCCAAAGATGATAGTCCCTGGACAATTTTATATTTTAGAGGACATCTTTCCAATATTTTCTCTGCCATTTTAATTAAGACAGTTTGACATATCAGTTTAACTCTTAGGATCTCAGCTTCATTTGCTGTAACTCCTTTAAGAATTTTTTTTTGTCTGGAAGCCTATATCAATGTTTTTTACTTCACGTAAATTTTCTTTGTCATTCAGATCAAGGGAAAAAAGTTTGCTCACTGATGTAGGTATTTTACTGGACTTTACAAATCTTTCCATCAAATTTTGCAAAAGACTTTGTACATCTGCATATAAGAAAGGAGCAAGAGGGTCAGAGGTTTGAAATTTTATTAAAAATGGCTCACATTCTTGAGAAATTGCCTTAAAAAATCCCAATTTACATTTTAAAAACCCATCTTTAGTTTGAGTTGCAACGTTTTTCAAAGGCTTAGTATGAAGTAATTTCTGGTTATCAATATATTTCTTGATATCATCAAAAATGGTTAAAACTCTATCAGTAGAGGGAACATTCTCAAGCCACCTGGTTGTACAATGTTTTAGAGGAAACAATGTTTTTCCAGTAAGAGATGTGAATTGTGCACAAGGGCTGGAGAATCATGAAATATATAGTAAACATCACGTAGATAATTAGCCACATCCCACTTGACGGCCTGCAGCCCAGTTTTAGCCCACAAACTCCACCATTTATCAGTAATTTCCCATTAGGATCATCTTCTTTTATTCTTTCATCCAACTTTTTCAGGAAACTTAAATTGACACTGGGTCCATCCATAGAAACTTGGAGAACATTTTTTAATTGCAATGGATGGATTCCTTTGATGAAATTGTCCAAAAGATCTTGTGCTGTAGCTCTGTCCAAAAAAACACTGTTGAAATATTCACTTTGCACTCTACTTCTATTAATGTCAAAATATTTTACAAATATGTCCATCTGACCCCTTTGAATGACTCTGTTGAGAGACGCATCAAAACATATGACAAAATCATCACTCTGACTTATTCGATTTTTCATTTCATGAAAAAAATATAGAGGAAGACCATGATTAATGAGATATTTGCATTTTGTAGCTCCCATTTTGAAGTTTGAAGCTATGGTACTGTCAGAAAACATCAATTTGAATAAATCACCTATATCTGAACATGTATTTAGTGAAATTTTGCTATTTACAACCTTCAGAGCCCAAAGAATTTCTGCTCTTGTGGTATCATCCCTAATGCAAAAAGATGTAACTGACTGTTGATTAGGTTTGGAGGATGATACTTCAGAAGGCAAGTTTGAAAGTTCAATATTTTGTCGACTTGTTGATGGCATTACTTCATCTCTAGTCTCACTTTCACTATTTTTTGGTTCACTACACTTAGGTGTGGATGTACTGAAAAACGTTTTTAAGGATGGTTGTGTCTCTTGAGTTTTCATTAAATTCAAATGTGTTTTACCCTTTGAATGTGACACTACAGCTTGGCGCCCCATATTAGATAAATCAAATGTTTTTTTACAAATTTTGCAGAAAGCTTGGGTACTTTCAGGTCCTTTACTTAACCAGCCAACAAACTCAGGATTCCACCTAGAGTCCAACCACAGATCACTGAACTTAGTTTTCCTTATAGCCATGTTTCACTCTCAGATTGACAAATTGTTGATATATCTGGAATAAACAAACCAATATTTATAAACATTGAATTTAATTTAAAAATGATTCAAACACTAAAAATTAAAATGTCACCTTTAAATAAAGGTAGTATTTATATAGCCACCAGTAATAAGTAGATTGGTATATACACACACACACACAACCCCCTTTGCTTTTGGCAACAACTGAACCAAACAAGTACAGTATTAACAATAAGAATATTAGGTAAAATAAAAAATGTGTAAGCTTACTAGAAGGCAAAATTGTATCAATACACATTGTAATAGTACCATGTTATAACACACTTACACACTAGTACTCCAATTCAGCTGATGTCACAAGACAGTTAAAAACAATCAACACTTCTAATGAATCTAGATCTGTGTCTTCTCCTTTTTTTACAAAAACCACAATAAGAGAATCCGGTGAAAACTTCCCTGACATTTTTCTGAAAACTAGCTGATTTCCCTGACTTTCGACATATTTCAAACAGTTTCCCTGACTTTCCCTGAACTTTTTTCATTTCCCTGACATTCCCTGACTTTCCAGTTAACTGTGAACCATGTTTTAGTACAGATTTTTCTTTTATTTAAAAAAAATTTATATAAATCAATGTTTTATGAATTTTTTATTAAAACAGCATTTGAAACTTTATCAGGTAAATTGCCAGAGTTCTTGCTACCAATACTCGACTACTTTGAGGAGAATTATATCATTGGGCAAACTGCAAGAAGTAGAAGAAGGGCACTGCCATCTCAATATCCAATAAAAACGTGGATTAACTATGTAGCGACACTACGAGGTGCCCATACAACGAATAATACGAGTGAAAGCTGGCACACCATATTACAGAGTACCCTACAATCACTAGCTCACAATACTGTAATTTAGAACGTCGAAAAATAATTATTCATGTACTTATTTATATGTTTTTATATTCTGGTGTATTCGTTTTGGAAATATATATTCGGGATATTGGATTCGAGGTTTTCAAATTCGGGATATTCACTTTTTCCAAAACATTTATTCGGTATATTCGATTTGGTAAATTTTTATTATTTAATTTCATTACAACTAGTTACAAACTATCTGGCAATTTTATTCTAACACATAAGTTAACATTGTGTAGGGTAAGATCCCACTGGAGCATTCCTCAATACAGTTACATTTTGTTCATGTGCTGAGAATTACTATACATATTAAGTTCACTAGTTCGAATGCTTTCCGTATCTGCAATCTCCGAACGAGTCCAGCATTATCAAGCAGTTGTAGCAGTTCAATGTTTACGTGCTTGTGAAGTCTCCATTCATATTTGTCCGCAACCTGTTTAATCTCGTCAGCAACTGTAGGCAATTTCATGTCCTGGTGGATGCCATCATTTCTTACGTACCATGGTACATCAACAGTGCTGCGAAGAACGTTATTTTGAAAAGTCTGAATTATTTTAATACTAGATTTCTTAGTTCAACCCCAATGCTGTACATCATACACCCAAACTGGTTCCAAGACTTGTTTGTATAACAACAGCTTGTTATGAGCGACAGCTCAGAATATTCGGTAAAATGTCCGGTAACGGACAGTTCCAGACTGGTTTGTATGTGATCAGAAATTTAGAAGGCTTTGTCTCGGTGTGGACTGTCGTGGAAGTCGTTTTGAATGTGTTGCCACTACAGTAGGTTTACACAGTGATTGAAATTGCAGACCGAGGAATATTTTTATGAATAATGTGACATGTCACTAAACGCGGATAACAAGGGCCGGATTTAGAGTTTGTGGACCCCTAGGCTGAACATATGTTTAGGGCCACTCAATGACCGGGGTATATGGAATACCCTCAGTAAAACGGAGGTTCCGGGTCACTCCTCCGGAAAATTTTGAAAAATATATATTCCAGAACTGCAAATAAAATCATTGTTAATTGTACAAATTAAATTGGGATACACTGTTTTTTTAAATTTCCAATACTACGTTAAACAATTTAACGGTTTCAAGGTATCTCAATATACAGTGGCATTCTGGAATCTATAATAACAAAAGATTGCAACCGTTTTTGTAATACACTGAAGAGACCCTAAACAGAATATAAACGTAGGAAAACTAAAAACAACTGACGGAACTAACGAACTAATGGACTGAATGGTGGAAGAGATATCAGTGATCTAACAGCAGGATGTGAGGAAGAGCCTTAGAGGAGCAGATCTCTTCAAAAACCGGGGTTCATCTGGATCTGGATGATAGCACCCAGTAAGGGTCCCTACCTAGGTTTACAGGTGACACCCGGTCAACGGTCTCAAAGGCGGATGTGGCATCTCAGTTCCCAACGGCATAGATAGCGGAAGAACCTAGTGGAGTAAACCACGAAAACAATCATTTTGGACTAACAATCCGATCTTATCTCGGGATTTTATATTTTGCAGTCTATACAATTTCAATCGCAGTATGGAAAGTCCGCTAAATGAAGGCACAACCCCAGGTGGTAACGTAAAAGAGAAATCCACCGTTTTGTGTTTGTATATTTGTAAGTAGCCTATACACAAGTTATATATTTGTAAATATATAAAAATATATTCGTATGTAAATATATTCGTATATATTTGTAAATATATGTGTGTGTGTGTGTGTGTGTGCACTTGTGAAAAATTATTTGTCATCATCATCATCTACAAGCATTAAACTAAGAATGGTTTTTCCGGTCTCGAACAGGCAAAGCACTCCAGCGCTTCCTCGGAGTCCCACACCACTCCGTCTCCTCTACTTATGCTTCTATAGTTGTTTGGGGATGCGACAGTCATCTATTCGGCATTCGGCAAAGATGTTCCTACCAGTTCAGCCGATACTGGGCAATCTTGTCGAGTATAGACATAATATTCAGTTTCTGCCGCATATCTGAGTTTCTTCTATGATCATGGAGAGTATACCCTTCACTTCAGCTGCTTGGATACGACTGGCCTGGCCTTTCGTTAGAGTCCAATTTCAGGACCATAAAGAACTGTGGGAAGGGCCACCACCTTGTAGAAGTTTAGGCGTGTTTCTTTATTTGCTGACTTAAGAGTTTTACTAATGCTACCGCACATAAGATTGAACTTATGCAACTTATTCACAAAGTCGTTGCTTGTATTATAAGATACACTGTAGCCCAGGTATTCAAAATTGCTGACTTGCTCCAGGACAGTACAATCTATAACAATTTTGTCCCGTACGGGATCAGTTACACGAAAAGATATCACTTTGGTCTTAGTTGTGGATATTTGTAATCTAGAGTCTTTGCATATTCCATTTAACAAATGTATACTCAATTGTTAAATTTAGCAATTATCTATTAAATTCCGGTCTCAAACAGGCAGAGATTAGAGCTGTTGGTCATTCCAGCGCTTCCTCGGACGTCCCACATCCCTCCGTCCCTTCGGCTTATAGTTCCATACTAGTTTGGGGATACGGGAGTCATCCATTCGGCAAAGGCGTTCCCATTAGCCCCTAATTCAGCCGATACTGGCCAATATTAACGAGTATACTCATAATATTCAGTTCCTGCCGTATATCTGTGCTTCTTCTATGATCATGGAGAGTATACCCTTCAATTCAGCTGCTTGGATACGGGTGGCCTAATCTTTCGTTAAAAGTCCAATTCTCAGACCCTTAGAGAAGTGTGGGAAGACCCATCACCTTGTAGAATTTCATGTGCGTTTCTTTATTCGCTGACTTAAGATTTCGCCTAATGATCCCGCACAATAAGTTTGATCTTATGCAACTTATTCACAACGTCGTTGCTTGCATTATAAGACACACTGTAGCCCAGATATTTAGAATTACTGACTTGTTCCAGGACAATACCATCGATAACAATTTTTGGCCGTATGGGATCAGTTTCAGGAATAGCCATCACCTTGGTATTAAGTGTGGATTAATTTTGATGCAAATTAATTTTTATCACAAAAAAATATTTGTGATAACAATAAATAAACAAAATGTAGACAGCGATAGGAGTGTCTTTATTTGTATCATTGCCTAGAGGCGACAAAACATAATGTTTTTAATTAGATCCTCATTTAGAGAAATGGTTTAGAAACACTGCCATCGTTATTTTTATCAGCAATGTCGATCGAATGCTATCAACATCCCTACTTTCATAAGAATACAAACAAGCGTGGACTGATTTTATTTGTTAGTAATGACGTTGGGTTTGCGGAAAACTGCAGTAAAAATAACGCAACCGCAATAACAATAACATTAGCAGCAATAACTGTCGAGCTGGCGGTGGCCTTCTCTCCAGCTGTGGCGAATGGCTTCTGCATGAATGCATTCATTCTCGGAATGAACGAGAAGCGGTCGGTATAAATTGAATCCTCACGTCACGTGCTTGCTCACGTGTTTACACCTAGTGTGCAGCTCATTAAGTGCAAGACACACACGCACGCCCGCGCGCGTCTTTTGTTTCCTTGTTACGTCATATGTGATTCCTACAATATTACTGTATTATAATGTTGTTAATAAACGTTCGAAATATACAACTACTAACGCTTTGTGAAGATTAAGCAAATGTGATACACTCTGGGACAAGAAGTACATATGCCCCGGACGCCGTCCGGGGAGGCCGCGATAATGATAAAATAGTACTCAAGAGCCTAATTTACAAAAACACAGATGATGGCTAGTTGTATATTACAAACACAATAATTTATTTGAGGGATAATTTACAAACACAAACAGATTGCATACTTACAATATCCCAGCTTATTGAAAACGTAGGGAGTTTCAGCTGCCTACACATATAGCTTTTGTCGACTTCGAGAAGGCGTTTGATACGGTGGATCGGAACAATCTATGGGCAATAATGGCTTTGAAAGGGATCCCACAACATCTAATTAAAGCTATACAGAGTCTTTATGTGGAGAATAAAGTCTTAATTGAAGCAGGGAGACCGAGGGAGTTGGCGTGATCAATTGTGGAGTACGGCAAGGGCTCCTTCCTTCTTCTTCTCTTCTTAATTTATGTATTGACGATGTTATAAAAAACTGGCAGGTGTATTTTCTAGAGAATTTTATGATTGGTTACTCCGCAATTGACACTTTGTGGTTTGCGAACGATCAGGCTATTCTGTCGGACTCGGAAAACAGGTTGCAGATGGGTATGCATTTGTTAAATAGAATCTGCAAAGACTCTGGATTACAATTATCTACACTTAAGACAAAAGTGATAGCTATACGTGGAACTTATCCCGTACGGACAAAAATTGTTATAGATGGCAATGTCCTGGAAAAAGTCAGCAATATTGAATTAGCTGGACTAAAGTGTGTCTTATAATACAAGCAACGACGTTGTGAACAAGTTGCATAACAGGGTTCCCAGCCAGAAAGTCAAACTAATTTCCCTGACATTTCCCTGACTTTCCCTGACCAAAATATTGTATTTCCCTGACAAAAATTTGGCATTTGCGCAATTTTTAACAGCCTCCTCCACCCGTATTAGCTGTCCAACACACACCTGTACACAATATTTATTACTCAAATAGGAAATACAACATTTTGAACAGTAAAGTACATACAATTTAATAATGATCTGAAAGATAATAATAAATGTTAATACATTTTATTTATACATGAATAATGAAAGTATTAGTATTAAAATTACTAATGAACACACAATGTTGGTAATAATGTAAAAAAAAAACAAAATGCAGCACAACAACAAAATTACACACAATTTTTTCTGGATTCAAATAGGCGTATTTTATCTTAAATTCTGGCTTCACATTCTTGTGACTGCATTCTTTTAACTTTTTTTCGTCTTCCAACTTTCTTATTTCATCACTTATTCTTCGTTTCTCAGCTTTTTTTCTGTCCTCTTCTTTGACCTTCAGGCGTGTCTTCTCCAAGTAATCCTGGTATTTCTTATGAGCACATCTCACCGATAACAACATTCTATGATTAATTGGTACGCATCTGACACCTCCATAGTACAAAATGGAATCATACACTTGTCTTTGTGCAATAATTGACTCCTCATGCATGTTTTCTACCAACATTGATTTATTTATAGAAAAGCCACTCTCCACTGCAGCATTTCCATGAGACAGTATAAGACAAAGCTTTATTACTTGCCAAAGTTCACTATACTGTTTGTTTTCTGCTAAAATGTCAGCAAAGAAAATGTCTAAACCCATACTATCATCAGATATTGAGATATATTCTTTGAATTTAGTTTCCAAAGCTTCCTTTGATTCACAACACAGAGAAATGTATTGTGCTTTAGCCCTATCGGCCACATTTTCAATTATTCTGTTAGCTTCATGCAACGCTTCCAAGACATATTCCATTCGGTCTGACCAAGACTTGGTTGCTGATATATTATATGTGTGTTCAAACTCGTAAGACCTTTCACTAATCTATACTTTAAAGGACTCTTATCCAACAGTTTTGTCACAACTGCCACTAATATTTTCTGACATTCGTGTTTAATACCAAGAATTTCTCTCTCTGACAATTTTAGTTCTTTAAGTACCTTTTTCGTACTAAATCCAACATCAACTTTACCTACTTCAATTAAGTTTGTTGGGTCCTGTAGATCAAGCAAAATCACACTCCTAATATCAATGGCATTTGCCATTTTACTACGCTTGACAAAGCGATTCATCAAACTTCTTAATAGTTCATTCAGATGGGAGTACAAAAATGGAGCAAGCGGTTTGTTAATTTAAAATCGCCTGAGAAAAGGCTCACATTTCAAAGAAATGGTTTTGAAAAATGCTAGTTTGCGTTTTATTAAAGGGTCTTGGATTTGGTCTTTAATATTTTTACAGGACTTACTTTCTGGCAACTTAGCATTTGCAACATATGCCTTGATATGGTGAAATACTTCTAAGGCTCGTTCCAGACAATGAACATTTTCAAGCCATCGTACTGTAGAATACTTCAGTGGGAACACTGTACTACCAGTCACTGCAGTGAACTGGGCCCGGCGAGCTGGTGAGTCTTTGAGTAAATAATACATGTTACGCAGGAATGAGTTAAGCTCCCAATTTACAGTCATTAAACCTGTTTTAACAGCTCCATTGATGACATGCAAACCACACACTCCCAGGTTCAATAACTTTTTCCCATCAGGATTTTCTGTCTCCATTTCCACTTCAAGCTTCCTGAGAAAGCTCAAGTTCACATTAGGCCCATCCATTGAGACCTGCAACAAGTTTTTTCTTTGAAGAGGTTGCAGTCCATGATTAAATTTCTGCAGCAGATCTTGGGCAGTAGCACGACCCAGAAAAACACTGTTCCAATATCTAGAAACCACTTTATGAGTGTTGATATAAAAAAATCTGACAATGAGATCCATTTGTCCTTGTTGTGTTACCTTATTGAGTGACTCATCAAAAGAAACTACGTAATCCTCACAAGTTTTCAAATTGTTTGTTAATAACACTGAATGTGGTGCAATACCATGATTAATCACGCAGGAACACTTACTTTCACCAAAGGTGAATTTCGATGCAATTGCACTATCTGGGAACATAAGTATAAATGTATCACGTATATCTGCACATGAACTCCTCTTGTATTTACTAGCAACAACTTTTAACGCCCATAAAATTTCTGCTTTGGCTACTTCATCTTTATTAAAATAAGAAGTAGCACAGTGTACCGACTTTCCACTTTCTATCCCTGCCTCAGTCTTTACTGTTTCTGTTGAACTAACACACGGTTTGACAGCGGCATTATCAAGAGATCCATGTCCAATGTCTACACTTCTTGTTTCTGTTGAACTAGTAGCTACACTTCTTAATTCTGTTGAACTAGCGCTAGGTTTGACAAAAAATGATGACAATGATGGCTGTCTTGATTTAATATTCTGAAGCTGAGTGTGTTTTGGTCCAGTTCTATGTGAATGAATTGCCTGACGCCCCATATTGCTGAGTTTAAACTTCTTTCTGCACACATTACAGTAGGCTTCAAATTTATTGTCCGGTACATCACTGAGCCAATCTACAAACTCTGGATTAAGGGTTGAATCCACCCACTGATAGTTGAAAGTTGTTTTTCTTGCCATCTTATCTACTGCATAGGCCTAATCTGAAACAAAAGAAAAGCATGTTAATTGTACACAAAAACTATATCAAAGCACAAATACATTTATCTCAGCAATGTAAAGATACCTTGTTGGGATAAAAATATACTTGTACAGCTTGGTAGGGCCAGAGCCGCCACACACTGTTCAGCATTTCAACAAACTCATCTTGTTTTAATGGTGCCATAGCCCGAAACATGTACAATTTTAATTTTTTTAAATAAAATTCAACTTACCTCATTAATTGATCACTTTTCCTCGCTTCAAAGGATTCACAGGTTGCAGTTTGTCATCAGTATGAATTACCTGACACATAACAAATTTGAGTCAACTTCCCTGACTTTCCCTGACACACGCCAATTTTTAAAAGACTTCCCTGACTTTCCCTGACAATTTTGTAATTCCCTGACAATCCCTGACTTCCCCTGACTTTCCAGGTCGCTGGGAACCCTGCATAAGTTCAACCTTATGTGCGGGACCATCAGGCGAACGTTTAAGTCAGCAAGTAAAGAAACACGTCTAAAATTCTACAAGGTGATGGCCCTTCCCACACTTCTTTATGGGTCTGAGAATTGGACTTTAAGAAAGGCCAGGCCAGTCGTATCCAAGCGGCTGAAATAAGATTTCTCAGACACGTGGCAGAGTTTACTCTCCATGATCGTAGAAGAAACACAGATATACAGCAGGAACTGAATATTATGAGTATACTCGATAAGATTGCCCAGTACCGGCTGAATTGGGGCCTAATGGGAACGTCTTTGCCGAATGGATGACTGCCGCATCCCCAAGCAATTATGCAACTATAAGAAGAAGGAACGTCCGTGTAAGCGCTGGAGTGACCAGCTCTAGACTTTGCCTGTTTGAGACCGGAACAAACCATTCTTGGTTTAATCCTTGCAGATGATGATGATGATAATGATGACACTTGAAGGAGCATGTCTAACTTGACTACAGATTTATGGTTATTTTTAACTTCAGGGGAAAGAAATATTAGGAAGTTGAAAATTATAAAAAAATAATAAAGAGGGCCTTGAAACAAGATCTCTATTAAATTTGATTATTATTTCAATTGATCTGAGAGATCATTGTCTATTTGCTTTGATGACATCAAAATCTTTGCAAAAATTGTTGCAAGTTGAATCTTTAAAAGACTTGTAGGCCTATGGTTAATTCAATAGACTATTTTTTATAATAATGCGCACACACATAACTATCATACACCCATCCTGTGCTAAGGCAGTGAAACCTAGATATTAACACAAAAAGCAATTGAATGCCTGAAAATATTTGAAAGGAAGCTCCTGAGACGGATCCTGGGTACCTTATATAGAAATGGTGAATGGAGAAAACGGCATAATTATGAGATATATTTTCACTTCGACAAACCAACGGTAGAAGTGTACATAAAACTGAGGAGGCTGCAATGGGTTGACCATGTCGTAAGAATGGATGTCCTTATAGGGATGGCAAAAGACCAAACGGCCGTCCGAGGAAAAGATGGGAAGGTGCTCTCGCTGTGGATGCAAGAGTGATGTTGAGGGTGCGAGGATGGAAGTCCATTGCTACTGATAGAGACAGGTGGAGGGTAAGGGTAGAGGAGGCCAAGGCTCGACTTTGGGCTGTAGCGCCATTGGTAGAGAAGGAGGACGAGGAGATGGAGGTGGAGATATTTTTATAATAAGCATACAATGTTAAAGATAGGCCTAATAACCCTGTAGTCGATTTCAATTTTATGTGATTTTTGTAGCTACTAATAAGTAGCTGGTGTCTGTTACGCAAGTTCTACAGAACTATATGCGAGTCGTTCTACAGAATCACAGCTGGAATTAATTTGAATCGCAGATGAATTAATTATTGGAAGTACGTAAGTCTGTATAAGTCGGTATAAGTTTCACAGTTTAACTGATCGTATTAGCGACACGTCAAACGTTTTACACGCCAACACAACAGGACAATACGAATACGGTGTGTGGGACGTAGGACGTAGGACGCCTACGACCGAAACCTGCTTCTACTGATCTAAACACCGTAATTAGGTATATTTTATCGATCACAATAGTATGTAGGTCGTAGGACCAGTACTATATATAGTATTTACATATAGACACAAGCGTGTCGACTTGAATGTGTGTGTGTGTGTGTGTGTGTGTGTGTGTGTGTGTTTTGTTGAACTCCAAAATAAAGTGAAATAGGTTTAATCATAAAGGAAAAATTTACAGGCATTGCACAAATGCAATGCACAGAGAAGGGCATTGAAAATGCTTCAATAAATCTAAAAAATATATATATATTTATGTTCATTCACCAATCAATGAATTCATTCTTCATTTACCAATGTACAGATTATAAGTTAAATGTAGTCGCATTCATAAGCGAAGTTTTATATGTGTACTACTTTATTGACAACAAAGAAGTAGTTTCTATGGAAACTCACCGGTTCCCATTTTCGATCACGCACCAGCGGTCGTTTTCAAATGTGCGACACGTCCTTATAAACATTTTCAATGTTAAAAATCGGTATGGAGAACAACCATACATGACTTCCATATTCTAAGAAAAATTTGACAAGTTTGATGATTTGAAATGAAATATTTCCATAGAAACTACTTCTTTGTTGCTGATAAATAGTACACATATAAAAAATTAGCTTCTCCCTCTTTTCCCTCTCACACTATATTATTGTTAATAGTTTACCTAAATTGTAATCATTGATGTGAATTAAGGTCGAAACGACCTGACTTAGTCAGCAACCACCAGCCTCTAATTACCTCTTGTACAATACAGACTGTGACTGGAAGCCCCGTCAAGTTGCTATGAAAGGTAGACGTACGTGTACGCTTGGGTATTCTCGAGTTTAGCCACCAAATACTCGTTGCAGACATTGTCGATGAAGTGATTCTTGGCACGGACATTATGAATGCATACGGATTCATTGTGGACTTAAGAGAGAATGTCCTGTGGGTTGGTCAAGAGAAGATAAAGCTTCGCATGGCTAAAATGACAGGGTCCACCAACCATTCGATTAAGCAAGTGGCATTAGTCGAAGAAAAAGTCAACAGGTCTGGTCAAGAGGAACCGGAGATGGAAGCTCTTGGAAGCGGAAATGGAGGAAGAACTACCAGAGGAAGTACAAATAAGTCCAATTCCAAAAGAAGTGATTGGGAAGCCAACTATGGGTGTCGAGACATGACTCTTGCTTGATCCTGAGTTAATGGAAGAACCCGGAGAAAACATTACTGAAGATGAAGTCACGGAAGAGGTTGTTGACGAGAACCAATCGGACTTGGACGAGCTAGTTTGCCAGTTCGGGACGAACAGGCATAAGGAGGGGCAGTGTTACGATATCACAAAACAATCTACGTGTTTCTCGAACGATCCATTGGAATCCGGCTGAATGTTGTGGCGTACGTGATTTCAACATAAGCTTGCGAGACATTTCTGGAAGCCGCCAGCCGCGCGGGCTGTGTCGAGGCCGCAATTAATTACGTCGTAGTGTAGAGCTAACGCGCAGTATGGAATAATCTAGAATTCGGGGAGGGTATAAATAACAGTACTCAACGGCGTTCAGTTTGAGTTATAGTTGGGATATATTACTGTGCGGTTCGAGTATACTGTCGGGCGATTACAAGTGATTACTCTGTATGTTCAAGTGGTTACTGTGGCGAAGTGTTGTGTTTTATAATCGGGCGGTATAATTGTAATTCAATTGTGTTTTATATTAGTTGACATTTTATTGCGTGTGAACAATTTTTATTTGATTTGTTGTAAGAGACTGTGTTATTAATTACGAACTGTTTTACTGTGACAATTAAAGCTGGTGATTAGTGACTTAATTGGTGTTGTCTTGTATTTTGCTTTCCACTGTATCATACGACGATCAAGTAGACCGTCGTAACAATATAATTAAAAAGGTTTAAAACACAAACGCTTGGTAGTTCTACAATTTATTCATACATTCATGTACTCTGACAATTGTTTCAGCCTATTAGGCTGTTCGTAAAGAGCTGTTAAGAACAACTACATACAACGAATGTGTTACAGTTTGAACATTTAAAAGCTGTTATTTAGTTTAGATAATTTCAGAATTTACATTTCTATTACACGTAGTTTTTACAGCCACTTGATCTTCCCTATTCTAGCTCCTCCAACCCCTCCACTATACACACCCATAACCTTCTAACACATTCTTTATATTTAGTTGTTCTTAGAAGCTATTTAAGAATAGACCAACAGGCTGAAACAATTGACAAGAGCATAAGAATAAATTATGAAACTATCAAGCGTTGGTGTTTTTTAAACTTATAGTTGCGTAGGTTCTTCACTACGTCATTGTTTGTAATATAAGACACATTATAGCCTAGAAATTATTAATTACTGACAAGCTCCAGAATAGTACCGTCTACAACATTTTTGGCTCGCACAGGATTAGCTCAATAAAAATCCATCACTTTGGTCTTCAGTGTGCAGAGATAAGTAATCCAAAATCCTTGCTGATTCTACTCAACAGAGTAACAATACCAACTTTCCACCATTATCAAGTTCTAAACCACGACAAACAAATATACCACTGGAACCCATACACTCACATACACACACCGGGGAATTAGCCTTCACGGCTGGTCAATTCGTAAACATCTCTACTTGCCACTATCCTATTGGCTCAGCTCTGTTAACCACGCCACTTCTGCCTTCCTACTGGATACATATTGTTTACGAATTGACCAGCCGTGAAAGCGGATTCATGAGTATACGTACGGGCATATATCTAATACTACTATATTGCTATCGCCTGTAAGTGGAAGTGTCACGGAGTAAGTGAGACAGCAAACGACTGCTTCTATCTCTTTTTCTACTACTCGACCCGTTGTGCGCAAGCGTCGCGACTCTGGTGGGGGAATTGGCAAGTGTGGTGGGAAAAGCCTCCTTCCCTCGAAGCTTAAAATCTAGTTTTAGTAAATTTTTATCGATAGCTTGATTATTTACAGTTTAAATATAGAAAAGTAACAAAAACATTTATTTTATATTTTATTTATTTCGTAATTGAAAAATGCATTCAAGTAGATTTATAAGATAACAGTTATATACTTGACGTATTTCATTTTGAAAACGATCAATAAAAGAGACTAATCATTTACATGTGAGTAAAATTTAAAATATGCTCCTTGAGTATTTTATTCATAATAAAAATAATGCTTACTTTCTACTCTTCATATAAAGCTTATTAACAATAAATAATACATTTTAAATAAAAGTAACATAAGAGCAGGAGAATTATTTGAAGGATATAAAGCAATAGTAGACCAACACAAAAAATGTAATATTTAACAAAAAATAATTTATTGTTTACACATTTACATAAAAAAATTAACCTATATAAGTTATTGGTTTTTAAATAACATAAGTTTTGTATATTTTTGCCTTACGAAAACATCCTTGTCAGACATTTTTTTAGCTTCATGATGTAATCGCGTATTTAAATATAACTCGATAACGTATTTACAAAGCTGCGTTCCATGATTATCCAAAATATCTTGGGTCAGAATATGATTATTCATTGCTTTATTATCAAACTTGATTCCAATGTGATTAAAAAATGTTATTCATTAAAAATTTTTTGATATTTGATTGTGTTAATTCTGATTGATATTTTCGGATAATATGTTCGCAAAATTTGCAAATAGCTATTACGTCGGAGGATGGCGTTATATAAGGATCTCGATTTTTTATTTGTGATAATAAAGGCATTGTACCTTTAGTAATATCGCCTTTCAATTGAGGAAGACAAACTTCGCATTTAACAATTTTTTTGGACAATTTATACGCGATGAAGCCTGAAATGTACAACACAACATTTTCTACAAAAGCAGATAACTCCCAAAACGGGAAATTATAATCATGATCGGCTTCGAAATTAAAGTTGAGATCACTGTGGTTACCTATAGGATTTTTTATGTTGTTTTGCCTACTTGTGATGTGTAAAATTTCAATACTGTCAAATAAACAATTGCCATTATCGAATTCTATTAATTCATGTCGTATAAGAAGACGCTTGTATGCACTTGTAAATTGAAGGGCGTTCGGATTGTTATTGAAACCCCCACGGCTACGAATGGCACTAAAAAATGTTTCAATAAAGTCTTGAGATAGCTTGTAGGTTAATAGATAGGTAAGTCCTAATTTCTTCAATTGTTTGAATAACGGAAATACATTCCTTAGGCATATGATCATACCAATGAACCCAGTTTTTCGACTACTTTGCACAATTTTTTTCTCATCAGCACTATACAAACAATTGATGTATGTTTCAAAATTTTCTGCTGCATTCTTCAGCTTCTCCATATTTTCATCATTCAGGGGAATATTCAAAGTGTCTTTCGCAAATCTGTTTTTACAATTTAAAATATCATTCATGTCGTTAAAGTGTTTACAAAACATAGCAGTAGCCTGACATTTTTCAAAAATTTGTTGTACTTCAACATCATCGATTTTTTTTAAGGGAACCATGTACCCGCCTATCTTCCCCATGTTAAATTAATCAACTTTATGTACCTTTTTCTCAAAACCTGTTCAAGGTACAAACTTGAGGTTTGGTCAGCATATTCTGGGAAGGTATTTTAACCATTTGAACCAAAAAAATTACGTTTTATTATCTGACATTTATTTAATTAATTTTTTGAAAAATTGTCTAAATATTTTAATTTTTTTAAAGAGTTAATAATTTTTTATAATTTTTCGGTTACTTTCTTCTTCTGTTTTTGAGGTTCAGTAGATACACTGTAATTAGCCCTACAACTTAAAAAAAGAATCGTGTTTCTATCTTTTACAGAAGCTGAGAAAAAGGTACATAAATATGGTAAAAAGCCATTTTTTGAGAAAACTTACTTTATTGTCAATGTTACCATAGTTACACAACAAAGCTACATTTAAAATAGTCCTGCGCCGTACTGTGGGTCTTCCTCATTTTCTTCTGATTTCTTCTTGTTTTCTTGCCTTTTTATTTTACCTTCTACCTTACTTTGCTCTGTCATTTTCTTATCAGCTTCTTTTACTCTCCTCTCATCGATTCGTCTCAACCGTGCCCGACAAGACTCACTTACTTTCAGTCCCAGTTTCCCCATCACAGTACATTTGCTGTAAGCTCCGCTGTTGAAAGCAAGCACTGCATCATACACTCCCACTTTAATTGTATTTATCCCAACATAAATTGTCTTTGGTAACCTTTTCAAATTAGGGCATTGAACGATTCATTCGAGTTTTGTGTTTTACCAAAAAGGCACTTGCTCAGTAAAGTTTCATTGCTTAGGTCCCTGAATATGTTTTATTTTATGAAGCTCAGGTAAAGGCAGTGAATGCTCATGTTTGTATTCCTCACCTGTAATAATGACAGAGTAGCCAACCTAACCTATAACACAAAAATTCCCTTTTGTATGTGAAAAAAAAACAAATATATTAAAAGTTTCCAAGCCTGAAAATGCAAGCGCTCAACACAAAATTGTGTAATTTTTAATTATTTATTTTCGTAACTTTTATTTCTCATAGGTAAACAAATTTTATATCATTTTTTTCAGAATTAACTGTAGTTTCTGAAAATTTGAAAAACAGAAAAAGTGAAATTTTTAAAAAATTTCGGGTACATGGTCCCCTTAAGAAAAGTAAAGAACAGTAGACACTGTTGCTTAATTACTTGCATCGCCAGTTTTACATTCATTTTTGAATTGTGATAATGGATATGTTTTTTGGTTAATTTATTTGCCAGTCTCAAGCCTTCTTTTGTCTGCAATTCAAATAGTTTTTCAATATAACGCCAGGCTATTTCCTCTCCGTCAGCAGTTTGCAGTACTTTTAAATCACCTAATGTGTTACGTACTAATTTTATCATATGGCATAAATCATAAAATATGTAACACATTTCATTCGTAAATGGATTCGTGAAGTAAGGTTGAAAGCTTGGACCATATATTAAATTAGCACCCAAATAACCGCACATGCCAATATTTGATGCAGCTCCATCGAATGTGATAGAATAAACTTTGCAGTATATTTCACTTAATTCTTTGAGAGCTAATCTTATTAAATTTGCTCTTTCTTGGCTGTCCAATGAGCGAATAAGAAAATAACCTATTGGAACCTTCCAACTATCATTCAATGAGACAGCCATAAAAACTAATGCATTGGTTGCGTATGTCGCATTATCATTTTGATAATCATGACTATCCCCGAAGTCAACACAACTATGAAACGCCCTTCGTTATAAATTAGTTGCTCGCGAATAGACATTTCATCGAGCACTAAATTAATTACAAACAGTTTTCTTGTCAGTTCGCAATTTAATGCCTTGCAATGCTTCAACTGTAAATCCGGGTGACCCATCAACTACACGATACCATGCTCTTACAGTTGATGGATTAGGTAATTTATTATTAAATTTTTTCTTACGTAATTGTATGGTTTTGTTGAGTAGAAATGCAGCGTCATCGCGAAGCTCCGGATTTCTGGTGTGTATTCCCCATTAACTTTAACTTTGGACGAAGTTACATCGTTGTCTGCCATCATACCCTGTAAAACATAAACATTCCTATTATAGCTCTATAATTTGCATATTTGTTTTACATGCAATCACAAAGTAAAAATGGCTTAAAATAATCTCTTTGACCATAATTACATTTGTTCGTTGATATGTGTGCGCTATTTGCACCATTCTTTGAATTGTTGCATATGGATGGTCGGAGATTTATTAGTAACGCCCTATAATACAGCATTTTTTCTTTATATAATGTATAATAATTCAATAGTTAAAAATGATACTGTACCAGCAAAGTATCTCCAGTTCCGTTAGACACCATGTTCTTCTTTTTTAAATGTGCAATTATTTGCTCCAACGAAGATATCCGTTTCTCTAACTTCAGATTTCGGTCTTGCAGTGACTTGATCAATTTAGATTTTTTTTTTATTTGTATCTCGGACAAAATTCAAAATTCTTCGGGTTCTTTTCGGTGTTCCGAAATCAGGTCTTTTGATCTCAGAAATATACCGAGGTTCGAAAACTCTTCTCTTGGGCGTAGTGTCGCAGCTTTCTTCAGCTATGAAAAGAAAATTAAATTGAAATAAATAAAAAACAAAGTAAAGAAAATTGAATGACACTGTCTTCATTGTTACATAATACTCACAGTTTCTGACATTTTCATTTGCTTCACATTCCAGAATAGCATCCGCAGTAACCAATCGACGTCGCTTTATGAGATCGTCACATTGTTGAATCGGAGCTGAAAAATACAATAAAATTACCATTTACTAAAAAATTTCTTGTGCACGAATGTGGAGAAAGTGATAATATCAATATTTACATTTATTACCTTCGTCGGATGCATGTGTAGACAATTGCAGTTTCGCATTATTCTCAGTTCCATCATTTAGAATATCATATCTAGATTTTCCTTCTTGGAACAGATTTGATTTGGCACACCAATCGATGGGACTGCACCGGTCCTTAAGATACACCTAGTTTGACATTCGTTCCCTCTATTTATGTCCTTAGTATTAAAATGCACCGAGCGAACGCAAACGTACGTGAGATCATCAGAGAGCGATAAATCACAAGCTTTTATCCACTTATTTCTTGCTATTGGGTTTTTTGGAAACCTGTTTGTAAGTAATATTCAAAATTGGATTAGATATATATTGTATACAATTATAGAAAAAAGTACACGCAATTAAACTTACTTGTGTAATGCAATTCGATCACGCTTTGATGCTTTTCGTCGGCATGTATAGCACATCTGGCCCATTTTTTGAATGTGATGCACAAAACTACACTCGTGGACACCAATTGTTCAGATTATAAATCTAGTATTTGATATAAACAAATATTTAAAATCAGTTCGTAATAAACAAAACAGTCTAAATAATCTCTCAGCAAACGCAGGTCACGTACACGTGCACGAAACTACACACGTGGATACTTATCAGTTACTTTCAGTAATTTTTAATGTTCAACATATGAAATAAATATTAGATATAAACAATTCCTCAATATTAAGTTATAACAAACAAGTCAATCAAAATATTAAAATGAATAAACGTGACGCACAAACATAAACTGCCATATATGGCTATAACTGACGCACGCTTGTAAGCATGCTCAATTCTCGGACACGCGCATAAGACTCGAAGTAGTAATGAGGGAGACAGACGCATATATGTCTGCACCGTAATGGTTTCGTCGTCCTTCAGACCCCTACTAGCAATATAGGAGTATTAGATATATGCGTACGGGTTCCAATGATATATTTGTTAGTCGTGATTTAGGACTTGAGAATGCTGGTGACACAAAAAGGCCCCTCGTAAAAGGCCCCTCGTCTGGAGCATAACAGGTAGCAGTTCCGCAAGTAAGCACGATAAAATTGGAATTACAGTGACTACTCAATTTAAATAACAAGGTGAACAGTGACAATATTTATCTCAATAAGAAAATCTAAATCTAATTTGTAATAAAAAAATTTATTTATTTTTTTACAGTTTTTTGTTTAGTTTAATATTTTATTGTACTATTCGTTTTTCATTTCTCTGCATAACCGTTTGTGAGGTCCTATACACGCTGCAAATCCCATCGTGACGGGTATCACGTTTTGTTCCATGACCCCTGTAAACAGATGTGACCACGGCCCTCTTGCGAATATACCAACGTCTTCTCCGCCGTGAGTCTCTGCCATCATCGGTACCATGGCCGGGTACCTGAAGTCAGGTGGGCCTGTTTAACAAACACAACGAAATTCATTGCAACTGGTAACTCTCAATAATATTGTAAAAAAAATGTATAAAATAAGGAACTGTACCCGCACTACATTTTCGACGTTTTTAATATGCGATTATATCGTATACTATTATGTAAAGAAGAAGACACGTAATAATTCTAAACGGTTCTGTTTCTTAATGTAAAGCAAAAATACGTTTATTTTTACTTGTGAGGTTAGATAATAACGGTTTTTGGTTGTTAGCTTACTGTTTAAAGAACTAAAAGCCATGGTTAGGAGATATATGACGTTTTTGTGTTTACACAGTGCTTGAAAGAGAGAAACATTAAAACAAAGAACATAACGTATTATTTTAAAACTACAACAACAAGCCATATAAAATAAAAAATACAAGTATTTATGAATAGCAGGATTGAAACACAAAAACAACGTATTAACAAATGAAAACAGTTTTTTATTCGTTAGGAGATCAATATTCTCTTTCTAGTAAAATCTAGAAAACGTCTTTGATAGCAAATTTTGTGCAAAACACAAACAATTTGGAGACAATACCAAATAAACAAATTGAAAGCTTTATCCTTTTAATGATTACATTATGTCAATACCTGTATTTTTGTATAATAAATTTTGTAATATGGCAAAGACTTGTAATATGCTCAACTTGTACATTCATGTTATAATTCCAAATAAACATAACGTACAAAGTACAACTAATTGGTGCTAAATTATTATAGCAATATTCAAACATTAGTGTGTTAATTGAGTACTCGGAAATCTAAAGAGTAAAATTACTTTAGGTACTGTCCCAATAACCGCACCTGCACTTATTTTCATTTGCATTATGCGATTATTGGGATCGATATGTAGTGAATTGTCACAGGCGTGTGGGTAGACCCACAGGAAGAAATGGCTGGAGGATTTTTGAAGGCGGAACAAGCAGCAATTTGGCTATACGGTGTTATGAAGATGATGATGATGATTACGAAGTTAAGAACTGATACTGTTTACCGCGATGTGCGAAAATAATTTTGGTTTAAAGTTTCTGTCAACTGCGTAGCAACTGTTTCTGGCGACTGACGCTAAGCTTGCAGGAGGCGCGTGTTTGCCTTTAGTGTTTGCAGACAAACAGCACAAGCCACGAAAGGGGAATCACTTCGTTTCACACCGCAGCGACAAAGCCGCCAGTCTCATCTGTATGCAGAGACGTCTGCCAGTAGACACAATATCCTGAATGAAAGCAACAGATTCAACGTTAATTATCGTATTGACGTTAATCCAAGCACGCGCGGTGCGATTTTTAACTGCGCGGAGAGTGGCTCGTAAGCTCGTGCCTCTTCATAGTGCCGCCGTTATTGCAAACATTCGCAAACACCTGCTGCTGTTTATCATTTTATAGCATACACTATCGACTCACATGAGAAGTTCTTTGACACAAACGACATCTTTACGTGGGGTTGTAAATTATCCTCCACGTCGGATATCGGACGTAACGCTTGAAATGCGCGTGAACGTCCTGTTTTACTTTGTAAGCGATTCTATAGACACTGATAAAAAAAGGAACATGAAGTACAGATAAGTTGTCCTAAGGTTTTCACGGTCGGTGTCAGTTATATAAGAAGAGTTTACCGGGCTGTTTGTCCGTGGTCTACGGTTAATGACAAACCAAACGTTTCGACAGCACCACTGGCTGCCATCATCAGTGGAATTCAAAGCAATCCAAGACCTCCTGAACGTAGGTTGTTATCGTCAGGCCCACAGTACCATGGTAAAGGCTGAAGATGTCCCGCGATGCTACCTGTACTTATAAATTCAACAAGTCCCACGTACAGGTAAAAATTACACCATCAGCCAATCACAATAGTGCAGTTTCTACCTGTGCACTATTCTGAAAAGCAGTATTGCTAATGGCGTAGATTTATTTTTTCGCAAGTTACGTGCTAGCGGAAGCTGGAATTAAAGAAAGTTTGGGATCATAGTATCCACGCAAACCTTTCCTGCTATTTTTGACTTTACTAATAATTTCATTGTCAGTCTAACCCACGGCATATGCTGAGAGTAGCCGACTTGTACAAATTAAAACTAAAAATGGGTGGAAGAAGATGTTGCTTATCTAAAACAAAAGTTATGGGTTTTTCTGGAACAAATGATATTAGAACAAAAATTGTCGTACAGGACTCGCCAATAGAACAGGCGCCAGATTTCAAGTATCTAGTGTACAGCATTACATATCAAGATGGTAGGGAGATTGAAAGTAAATTTAGCCTCTTCCAGTCGCTTTGTGAATGTATTATTAAACACTTAAAGAAGAATACAAGTAAATAGACGCAATTGAAATATTATAGTGTAATGGACATACCTCAATTACTGTATGGTAATGAGACTTGGATTAGAAAGGCCAAAGATGTATCTAGAATATAAGGAGCACTAATGAGGTTCTTGAGGACTGTAAAGGGTTGTACGAGGAGAGATCTTATCAGAAATGCACATATCGGAAAGGAGCCTGGCATAGCTGAAAGCTTAAATGAGAAAATCTCCCGGTACAAAACGGAGTGGCGGTTACACGTAGAGGGAATAGATGCAATTAGATTTTCAAGAAGAGTCCTTGACTATCATCCAAGTGGGAAAAGAAGTGTGTGTGAAGACCCCGTAAACGATGGTTGGATGAATTCCATTGAGACTGAAACAGGCTACTGGCCTAAGCCGTAAAGGATGACGACAACGACGAACATGTGGAAGAAGAGCTGTACCACCCAAGAGTTGCGCAGAACACAGACAAGTCTAAGCGAGTGGTGTTGGAAGACCCGCTGGAGCGCCGAGGATCGTCATCATCATCAATACAATTATTAAGCCTTAATTTAGTAGTGACTGTCTATCAATAAATTTTAACCATGGAAGGTTTAGCGAGGATAGGTCAATAAGTATAACACAAATTTTGCAATATGAGACGTTTCGACAATATTTCTTGTCATCATCATGACAACTGTTATTGAGTTGTTACTGAGTTATTACATCTCGACAACAATTGTACTGATGATTACAATAATTGTTGCCGAAACGTCGACACAAATAATGTAAAATTTGTGTTATTGATTAATCCTTGCTAAACCAGAATGCCAATATGTGAATTATCACAAAATAACAATCTATATATACATAAAACTCAAAGTCTGAGGATTTGTATCCTTGTATTGAATACAAATCCACACCGTTACACCGATTCCGACCGAATTTTGCACAGTTAACCTTTGACACAAGGCGAAAAACACTGTCTAGCTTGGAATTTGATATTCTTACTCGTTCACACGATTTATGCCCTTTTAATTGTGCACTTTTGTTAGCGCGTATAAAAATATCAAAAACACCGTGGAGACCAGAATCAATTACCATCGTAACAAGTAAATAAACAAATGCTATTTAGCGCCATCGGAACTGTACCTGTATCCACTCCTGCAGTACATTTTCGATATTTGTAATATGCGATTGTATCGATATATTACGATGTGTAAAAGACTAAGTGTACAGAAGTGTACTAATTGTAAAATGTCCTATTTCTTAATGCAAAGCGAAAATACGTGTTGTTTCATGGCCGACTCTAGGGTAAATAACTAAAATTATATCAAGTACAGATTGTTTACTTTGTTGCGACAAATAAAAAAAAATAATTTTATAATAAACTTTACTCATGTCGTCCGATTCTGGGTCGTGCCTGGAGCCGTCGATGTTGTTCTCATGATAGCCGGGCCCGTTCGCGAAGCTGAGCGTCGTGTACGACAAGTAGTCGACGTCAGAGTAGCCGGAGATTCCCAGCACGTCCTGTCCTCTGACCGGGTAACCGTTGAGCGTCATCGTGTGCGCGTGGTCTGACGTCACTACAATCAACGTGTCGTCTACTGACGTCATATCCACCGCCTGCTGGATCGCGTTGGAAAACTCTACAGTTTCCGACACAGCGCGTCTGGCCTGAAAACGTATAATCACAGAGTCATACCTTATTGTCTGTACCTAAATATGTGATAAATTTGTACCGTTTATACACCAAACAATTTGAAGACCCCGTCAAAATTAAAAATGTACTTTTTCCAGGAATTGTTCCAGAAACTAAAAAAGGACAATACTAAATGCAATCTACATGCAAAAGATAAAGATATTTACAAAATTATTATAAAATACGAATATTATAGCAGAATATAAAACAAAAATTGCATTAAAACAAATCAGACACCAATAATAGTTAATAAGATATTGGCTATGGTAGGAATTATGTATGATACTGATTCAAGTTAGGTAAGTTCCAGTCGATCTGTGGAACAATTAAGCGTATTTTTAGTAACGAGGTACGTCGACATATTAAATTTTTACGAAGTTATAGCGGTACCTGTACTGTCCCCGGACCCCTCCCAAAGCCAAATTCTAGATACGGCACTGGCTACACCAACTTCCGTTACTTTACTCTGGTTCGTAATTAAAAATTTGGAAAATATTACTATTTTCACTTTGCTATGTACTTTTCAGAAGGCGTTCGTCCAGCAGTAGACGAACGGACAGGTTCGTAAGTATATGGCAACAGGCGAACCGGTCAGGTTCGAGGTGGCGGCTGGTTTAGTGTATAGGCCCCTTTTATGCATCCGATTTATGTCGTGCATTTAAGATTTGCATTCCATTTTGACTCCGGCTTCTGTCGTGGGTCAGATATATCGGAAGTGGGTGTGAACAAACTCTTCCAGAGTTGCCATCATCAGTAATGAAAATTCTGATCCGTGGATGTTGTATGCTGAAGAGAAGTAGGGAAAGAAGACGGGATGTTCAACCTATTTACTGCGCACGATATGTAGACAGTGCTTTAATCCATTGTTCCTTCTTCAAATTTGTTTCTTATAATCTTCGAAAGCGGGATCCCATAGTGATCTCCTCTTTTCAATTTTGTCAGTGAGTCTTTCTGTATTAATGTCTTCCATATTTACAAAACAAATCAAGAAAATCACACCACGACGCGAATGTCACCGATTATTTGGCAGAACTGTCTCGCCTACGCTAGGCAGGAAAGTTGGTAGCACTGACGTCTGAAAGTCATACGATACAAAACTCGTGCGAGTGCAAAATGTGCAAAAACGAAACCATTACGGCATGTGTCTAAACAACTCGTACGATTTTTTATCTGATAAATTTATCGTACGACATGCGTCAGTGAATAAAACGGCCCACTTGTTTCTGTTGTTCTACATGTAATACTTTTTATTGTACGATATAAATCGGATCCATAAAAGGGCCCATAATGACGCCCGTTCAGACACCATAAATAATGTTCGAGTGTATTTGCCTACTAAATATCATTTACTTCACCTGATTCTCGTGAAGCGCGTGGTCGATTCTGCCGCCTTCCACGAACAGCACGTATCCTTTGTCGTTCTTACTCAGCACGTCGATTGCCTTCTTCGTCATTTCCGCTAGTGTCGGGTACCGCTCCCTGTCCGCGTTCAGCGCGTACGGAATGTGGCTGGTGGAAAACAACCCTGCAACAGTAAGAGTTAGAGTTACACATGGTCGACTATTGTCGCACAACAGCTCCTGCACTCTTGCGGGAATAGTTGCTTCCATATAACCGAAAACATATACGCGTACGTGATATCCAATATCCGTTTATTAACAAATAATTAAGTAATCAGATTATCTATACAAAATTTAATTATACTCAAAATGATCAACTTATTTCTCCAAAATTTATAATAGTCCATTATTATAAACACCTCCAAAATTTATAATAATGACCTGTGTTTAAATTATCACAATTTTCCGGGCTGTTAGGCTCTGGTCTAGATTGTCGTACCGACGACGGACATCTTCAGTGGCCACAGGAACACAGAAGTCACAATACCAGCGAACAGTGGCTCGGGCATTTTGTAATCTGTCTTCCTGCGCCACTGAAGATGTCCTTCGTCGGTACGACAATCTACACCACAGCCTAACAGCCCGGAAGATTGTGGTGATCTGCGAGGTGTGGTCAAAAAGTTTGTGCAATTTTGCAATTTCCACCGCTACAAATGTCCGATTAAAAAACTGTTTTTATGTGATAATATCACACATTGTAGTGACAATTGTGTAAAAATGTTACCCTTATTTGATGCACAGTTTAGACTTCACAACTAATTGAGAAATTCGTTTTTAAGTTTATTAGGCGATTTTTGTCATTTTACAATGCAAGATTGAAGAACGTAATTTAAATTTGTTGTAAATTGTGAGACAAACTGCTCTGTCCTGAAAAACGTATTCGAAAGGCTTCTGGCAAGACTGATGTGTGTAAACAAACGCTTTACAAGGTTTAAAGACTGCCGTAAACCAGTGTAAGACTGTGGTTGTCAGATGCAGATTATGTTTTTGTGTTCCACGAAATTTCATCGCCAGGCTCAGTGGCAAATAAAGTGTATTATTCGGACATTTTACGCCATTTGTATGTAGCTATTCGCTATTCATAGGAAACGGCTAAATTTACTGAAGAATAATTTATGAAAATTGCATACCGATAATGCGCCTGGACGCACGTCATTGCTTGTTAAGAATTTTGCCAGTCTTGGCAAAAGAAAACGTCATAGTGATAACACGGCAACTGCCTTATTCACCAGACGTGTTCCAACGCGATCTTTCCTCCTCCCAGTAGTGATAATTTCTACGAAAGGACAAGGTTACGCGACCGTTGAAAACGTAATAATCTTTAAGCGAGCTCAAGGCTGAACAGAAAAGTGCATGGTTACAATATTTTGAAGACTGCAAAACGACTGGCTTTATCGTGTTACATTCGAGTGTGACTAGTTTAAAGGAGGCAGAATAAGTATCGATGAATGAAAGCATAATTTTTGAAATAAACAAGAGCCGTGTGAACTTTTTAATCAAATCTCGTATATTAGATTGTTTATCGTATTAAGTAATCTATGTGTAAAATTGTATCAGGGCAAATGGTACTAAAGAAATAAATCTGATAAGATTTGCCAACATACCCAACAGATAATCAGTGTTCTCTCTGTTGACGCCTAGTAAACCTTTTCTGTTCGACACGAAGGCGTGCTTCAGTCCTCTGGACTGTTTGTCGTTTAACCACGTCTTAATCAAGTCGACCTGGTCCATGCGTTTGCCCTGGCGTCTGCCGTCTCCGCCTATGGTGGTGTTCGGAAGGAAATTAATTCGTCCGCCGCCAAGGACGACCTGCACAATTATTTATGTCGGTATCATAAACTTAATAAATCTGTAAACTTTATTCATATGTAATAATTCATTTAATGCGGTAAATTTTAGATACCTGGGTAACTTATGGTAGATAATAATGGGTCCATAAACACGACGATACATGGAAGGACACAGATAGGAAATAGGGCATATTATGCTAACAGTAGACTATTGAGAAACAAACTCTTAGGCCTACTCGTAACATAAAAGTAGAAACATATAAGACAGACCGGCAGTCGTTCCTGAACAGTCAGCTGCGCCGACCCAATAATTTAATTACCCCCACTTGCAAATTTAGCTAAGGTGTGTAGAGAGAAGAGTGGGGAGACGACGCGATAACAGTTCACTGTCTCACTTCCATAATATTTCCTTCTCTGTCACACACATGTTTCCACTGTTCTCGCCACTCTTGTTGCAGCCGATGTTCACACTATGAAACACTGAACAAGACTGTTGTTAGCATGTGCGAAATGAATGAAAATTTTGTAAGACTCGCAACGAGGGGTACACTGCGCGCGCATCTCTAAGCCACTATTCAATTTCTATCGTAAGGTTTCTGCTCATGGAGGCGAGACATTGGCATTGACAAAAAATGAACATGAAACATTAAGAAGATTCGAAAGGACAGATTGTATGACGTGTTTATGGTTCGGTTAAAGAAGACGATGAACGGAGAATAAGAAATAACCAGATGATAGACGAACTATTGAAACATGAGGAGATTGTAAGATTCGTAAAGGCTCAACGAATACAATGGCTAGGTCACCTACAACGGGTGTATGATCAGCGTGTGGCAAATTAAAGAGCATTGGAATAAATTCTTCTTCTTCAGCACTACAGCCCAACGTGAACAGTGGCTTCCAACACCAATCTTCTCCAAAGTCTCCTGTTCGTTGCCATCTCAGTGTAACCCCTCATATCCCCTCTTCTGCGTTCTTCTAGCACATCACCCAACCATCTGATCCTAGGTCACACAACTGGGGGTTGCGCGGCCCGCGCGAAGCGCGGGTCGCGAGTAGTGCAGTGTCCCGAGTCTCAGAAAGGACTCCTGCCACTGGGTCTGTTGGAGTTCATTATATACTTTTTATCTACTTATGGGGGGGGGGGGGTCTGAAGCGACCTGCGATTGGTGGATTATACCACCGGGACTAGCAAACGAGGTCGCTTCCAGGACTCACCTGGTCGCGGGGTGTATTTACCAAGTCCGGCAATGAGGGAATTGTGGGTCACTCTGTCGGAACGAACATAGAATCGTCGCGCCAGGCGTCTCACGGTGTCATCAAGACAGCGGACACCGAGTCCTCTCCTCAAAAGACGAGAAGAGTACCTCCGGGGGACTTTGCACGCGAGCTTCAGTCCCCGGTCGAGTACGCGCTGGAGCGTGATTCTATGACCACGAGCCAGGTATCCCCAAACAGGACAGGCGTAGGTAATCACCGGCAACACGTACGTGTTGACTATGAGCTTACCTAGCCGGGGGGTCATTGCCGGATTAGATAGCACGGGCCAGAGTCTACTGAGTTGCGCCGAAGCGCGTTGTCTGATGTAGTTTGCATGGGTTCGCCAGGTGAGTCGGGAATCCACGTGGAGCCCGAGGTACTTGACGCTGTTGGTCCAGGGCACCTCGACGGGGCCTACTTTAAGCGGCCGAGGCCGCTTGCGTTTTCGCGAGAAGATTACCGCGGCGCTCTTGGAAGCGTTAACGGCAACTCTCCAGTCATCGGTCCACCCGACATACGCGTCGAGTTGGCGCTGGAGCTTAACTGCCGCATAACTCGCGTTCGGCTCTGAGGCAAAAGCCGCAGTGTCGTCCGCGAACAGCGACAGTTTCACTCCAGGAACTCGGGGCGTGTCGTTGACAAACAACGAGAACAGGAGAGGCCCAAGGACACTTCCCTGAGGGACGCCAGCGGTAATACGCCTCTCCGAAGAGAGAGCGTGGTCTACTCTCACTCGGAAGCTACGGTCTCGCAGAAAGCTGCCGATCAAGTGAACGTAGCAGTCTGGGAGAAGGACTTCCGTCAGTTTGTACAGGACACCCTCGTGCCACACGCGGTCAAAGGCTTTCTCTACGTCTAGGAAGATCGCAGCCGTCTGTTTGCCCTGGCAGCCAGCCTCGGTTATGCATTCCACGAGTCTCATCAGCTGATGAGTCGAGGAGTGCAGCTCACGAAAGCCGAACTGTTCGGGGATCAGCACGTCTAGTCTTTCTAGATGGTCGCGGATCCTACGCTGGATCAGACGCTCAAAAACCTTGGACGTCGCGGACAAGAGGCTGATGGGCCTGAGGTTTTCCACTCCAGAAGAATTCTTTCCCGGCTTAGGTATCACGATGACGGTAGCCGTTTTCCATTTCACCGGAAAATAGGCCAGTCTGAGGCATGAATTAAACAGGTCAGTGAGGAACTGGGTTCCCCGCTCCGGAAGGCGATGGAGGGCGGAATTCATGACTCCGTCCGGGCCAGGCGCCTTCCGGGGCTTGAGCTGAACAATCCTCTCAGAGACCTCCTCCGGGGAGATGGGCTCCGGCTGGACTGTGATATTGGCCGATAGAAAGCGCTCTACCTCGCGGCAGATTTGCTCAGTGAAGGCCGGGTTCTTGGATGGGTTGGGAGCGAACTGACGCTCTAAACTGTCAGCCAAGAACTCTGCCTTTTCGAGGGGGCGGCCAAGGGGTTGACCGCCGGGTCCGGCCAGTGCGGGGAGAGGCGCGCGTTTGCGCTTTCCCGTTAGGGCACTGGGAATCCGCCAGACATTACGGTCCTCGGCAGGGCCATTCATCTGCGTAACAGCTAGCTCCCAGTTGCGTCTACGGAACGCCAGCATGTCGCGACGCAACTTGCCGGACGCTCTGTTGAACGCAGCCTTGTCCGCCGGGTCACGAGTCCTCTGCCAGCGTCTCCGGAGGCGATTCCTCTCGCAAGCGAGCTGAGACACCTCTTCGGGGATCCGCTGATAGTCGGGCGTGAGCCCCGGCTTCATCCGGGAGGACACGTCAACCGCCGAGACTACGGCTGTGTCGAATAAGGCAACTGCCTCATCGACATGCTGGGTAGTGTCGAGCGGGACATGCTCTGGTAGGCGGCGACTGAACGCCGGGCCAAAGCGGTCCCACTCGATTACCCGCCGCTCGTCGCGGACGGTGGCGTGCTGGGTAGCTATATGCACACTGATAGGGCAATGGTCCGAGGACAGTTCCGAAATGACGGAGACGTGGACCGGGCAATAAACGCCCCTGACCGCGGCAATGTCCAGTACGTCAGGGCGGGAGTTAGCCCTAGAGGGATAGTACGTAGGCCCGGTAGGACCCATGACTGTGACCCGAGCCGCATCAGCATACCTGCGTAAGCGGGTCCCGTTTGGGTTCGCCAAGCGGCTCCCCCAATCGGGGTGCTTGCAGTTCAGGTCGCCCGCCAGGACTACCATTCTGTGTGCTCCAAAGACGGCCTCCAGATCGTTCGACAGGAGCTCCATGTGTGGAGGCTTGTAAGCGGAAACCACGAGTAGACCGCCGAGAGCACCATGGAGCTCGACCGCGGTGCACTCGAGGTTCCGCCGCTGAGGCAGGACAACGCGGTGATGGCGAAGACTCGCCTTCACCGCGATGGCTGTGCCCCCTCCTGCGCGACCCGACCGGTCGTCCCGGTGGCACACGTAGTTGGGTAGTCGGAAACGACGATGCAGGGTCAGGTGCGTCTCGCCAAGAAGAAGCACGTCGGGCTTGTGACGGGCAACGAACTCTAAGAGCTCAGAATGCCGGGAAGCGAGGCCGTTGGCGTTCCACGCCACGAGCTCGAGGTCTCGCTTGAGGGATTGCCGTGGTTGTCCGTTCATAACAGACCTGTAACACGGCAGGCTTCCACCAAGAGGAGGAACTTATCCTGGGGCGAGGCTGTTGCCAAGCGTTCCTTGATTTTAAGGAAAGTCTGGGCTACTTTCTGCAAGTCGTAGCTTGCCAGAAAGTCTGATACTACGGCGAGATCATCGGAAGATGAGGCCGGGGGAGAACGCTTGGCGGCAGCTGCATAGCTGCGGCGGGGCGAGACGGTGGAAGCTTTGGGGGCTGGTACTGGAGCGGGTGGCCGCTCTGGCTTTTGGTGGACGGGCTTGGGTCCAGTGGCAGGTGGTTTAGGCTGGCCCGTGTTCTTGGCCTGAGTCCTAACTTTCTTGCCCGATCTGGGGAATCTAGGCTTGGGTGGCGGCGGCAAAGGAGGATCAATTTCCTCATCGTCCGGCAGCGGGACTTGGGTATAATGGGGGACTTCGCGTTCCGGTTCCGGGGGCGCGATGGTTGGTTTGGCCTTTGGAGCTTCGCTCGGGCTCACTGCACTGCTGGGTTTCGGAACCGGAGCAGACCTAGGGGCTGGTTTCCGGATCACAGGTTCAGCGGTTTTGGCCGGTTTGACTGTTTGTCTGACATCATGTCGAGGCTTAGGCTGGACGGGTTTCTTCAACTTGTCCAGCTGCTCGCTATAGACTGGGCAGCGCCTGTTATTAGCAGCATGGGCGCCGCCGCAGTTTATACACTATCGGTGGTTGGCCGGGACAGCGCAGGCCTGCGTCAAGTGGTCATTTCCACAGCGGACGCAGGTCGGCGCGTTCCGACAACCGAAGCTGCTGTGGCCGAACCGCTGGCACCTGTGGCACTGGGAAAGTCGCCCGGTCTGGCGGCAGGGCTCTACGCTCACGCAGAGCCCGAAAAGCCGTTTTAAATCTAATAAGGCCTGGGAGGAGTCGCCCTTCTCTGCCAGGAGTCTTATTAGGGGGAGTGGGCGACGCGAGCCATAAGTGGTGTACAGCCGAGAGGCTCCCACAACCTTATAACCCGCGTCGCGCAGTTCGTCGGCGACGACCTGCGGATCCGCCTGTATGTCCAGGCCCCGAAGGACGAGGGCTACAGGCTTGGTGCGGTTTAATGTGTATGTGTGGAACTGTAACGATTCACGTTCCAGCCACTGGACATCTCCGAAGTGTTCCGATGCACTGCGGCAGGTAACGCGCACAGTCTCGCTCGCAAGGAGCTTGACAGATGCGTTATCTGCCAGCGCAACGGTCTTACGGAGTCGGCGAACGAAGCCGATTACGTCCCTCACGTTCGTCACGAACACCGGCGGGATCCTTCCTTCGGAGGTGCGACTAGGCGCAACCTCAGCGGAGGCTTGGAATGCCGCCGAGTCCGTGGCCGAACTCAAGGAGGTCAGGGAGGGAGACTTTCTCGGCTTGCCGCCGTGCCCTACTACCACCCAGTCGGTGGAAGCCGAGGTCTGCATGTCTGGGGAGTCAGACTCCGGCAGAGGATTTGGGCTGCTTGGCCTACTAGCGGCCGTGCAGCCGGAAGGTCCGGCCTTAGCGGGCTTGGTCGGCTCTAATAAGGACCGATTTTGCTCACGAACTTGCGCGGGTTCAGCAGGGCTTCCCGCGCGAGTCGTAGGGTTCCCGACTGGCCCAAGTGGCCGGCCGGGGGGCTCGTTGCTGCCGCACAGTGCTTTAGGGGCACTAAGAGCTGGGCTAATGCCGACTAACTCGGCTCTTTGTCCAGCGGGTACCCGGGGGCCGAACTGCGACACCGTCACAGTGGCAGCGCAACCCGCATCTCTATTTGTGAGCCCTACTCTCGGACTCCCCGGGTTTCGCTGGACAGCGCTACCTACAACACTTACCGGCACTGTGCGGCAGGTCCCAGTTGTGTTGCGTCTCTCTTCGTCCTGGCAAGACGGCTGGTCGATCTCCATCGCTTGATGTTGGCGCTGGCGGGTAGTTTCTGACGTTCCGGCGGCTTTTTCTTGGCGGCCTCCGTCGGTTGTTGGCCGAGCCTCTTCATTGCAGTCTTGAGGTCGAGGCGGTCCTCTGCTGCGTTGTTCAATGTGATGATTAGAGCTGATCCTTGTTCTTCGAGTGTGAGCAGTCGAATGTGTCACGTCACGTCGTCACCGATTCTCCTCTCCCTCCTGATCCTAGGTCGGTCCGTATTTCTGCTTTTATAGACCTGCGCCCTCAGATGTTTCTTTGGCATACGGTGATCATCCGTCCATTCTAGGTGACCTAACCATTGTATTCGATGAGCATTTACGAATCTTACATTGCCAATAGCCCATCTATCTACTGGTTACTTCTTATTTTACATTCACCATCTTCTTCAACAGGGTTGTAAACACGTCTTATGATCTTTTTGTCAGACATACTTAGTGTTCCTTTTTTATTAGTGTCCATGTCTCCCCTCCATAAGTAACAACCGGTGTGATAAGTGTTTTATACATTTTAATTTTTGTCTTACGACTAATAAGTTTATAGGAATAAATGGGAGAATATTTACAAAGAACGAGCACTGAGAGGACGACTGAGTAAGACATATCCACTGAGTATAGACCGTTGGGACAGACATATCTCGGAAGACCAAAAACGAGGTAAATGATGAGGTCGCAACAGCCTGTTAACCTAATACTTGGTTGGCAGAAGAAGGAAAACAAGATAAAATGATGATGACAATTTACTATCATCAAAATCATCATCACCTTCACGGATTAAAGCAAGAATGGTTTGTTCCGCTCTCAAATAGGCAAATATTACAGCTGGTCCGCTTCCTCGGACGTCCCACACCTCTCCGTCCCCTTGGCTTATAGTTCCATAGTTGTTTTGGGATGCGGCAGTCATCCATTCGGCAAAGATGTTCCCACCAATTCAGCCAATACTAGGTAGTCCTGTCGAGTATACTCCTAATATTCAGTTCCTGCCGTATGTCTGTGTTTCTTCTACGATCATGGAGAGTGTACCCTGCCACGTGCCTGAGAAATCTCATTTCAGCCGCTTGGATGCGACTGGCCTGGCCTTTCGTTAAAGTCCAATTCTCAGACCCATAAAGAAGTATGGGAAGAATAGAATTTTAAGCGTGTCGACTTAAGGCTTCGCCTAATAGTTCCGCACATAAGGCTGAACTTATGCAACTTATTCACAACTTGTTTGCATGCATTATAATACACACTGTAGCCCTGGTATTCAAAATTGCTAACTTGTTTCAGGACAGTGCCATCTACAACAATTTTTGGCCGTACGGGATCAGTTCCACGAAAAGCCATCACCTGGGTCTCAAAACGATTACTATTGGAACAAATGTCTTAAAACACCCCTCCCCTAGTAAAAGTTACAATAAGCTGGATGTGTAAACGTGATAAGCTGTATATGATAAAAGGACGTCACAATTCACTGACCACAGGCGTCTCTTCGTGTAATAAACACTTACGTTAAGGCTTCTCCCCGGTTCGGTGGTGACCAGTTGTTTGGCGATGTCCATGCAGTACGTGGGGTCACCGCCGTCCTCCATCACGTCACGGTCCGACTCCCACAGACGGCTGGCCGTGTGCGCGTACGTGCCCGCCGGAGACGCGTGAGTCACTCTGCAAACAAACAAACAAACAGACCTTTTCCATTAACCACAAGTTACAGTCCGATTAATGTTTTTTTATATTACGTCACGACAGGCCTTAAGGAAACTACTTTGTTTTCAAGGAGACCTTATGTTTGCTTTAAATTTAGAAACTTAAGGACATTTTAACTGTTTTGATTTTAAATGACATAAAATAATGGCGTAACATTGCAACATACTTTAACAGACTTTGTCCCAGGCTGAGTAAGTTAAATTTAAATTTTAATACGTACATTTGAAAAAAAAATAGTAAACGACTCTTAATTCTGTTTATTCTGTTTCTTTAATTTCAGAGTTCCAGGGTGTTGTAAAACCCAACGTTAGGTCCTTATATCTATCGTGTTCTGCGAAAAACCCTTAAACCTTCCCCATATTCCTGAAAAGAAACATTTCTGAAACGGTATTCATCTCCCATGGCTCCAATCCAATCTGTACTCCCCTGCAAACAAAATATTTGCTACGTTCCTGGTCATGGAGATTTTTCGTCGAAGACTGCAGAAACTTATAACGCGCAGTGGGGAAACCTACACGATGTAATTTTTAAAAACTAAGGTGCTAGAAATACATGGCAACTATTAAATACTTTGTTTTATATGTATTTGCATATTTTTTTTTTGGAATCCTTTGTTGAGCCTCTGAAAATCGACATATCATGTTGCCGGACCCTTTCTTTATCTTGGCCAGAGACTGGTTAGTATTATTTGATACTTAATAGACTTCGCTATTGCACTTATGTTATTAAACAGTAGACGGGTGGTTGCGCGACAATTGCTCACCGGACAATTATTGCTCCCCATGACAATTTCTCCCCGTGACATTTGATCACCATGATAATTGCTCTCGTGTTTCTCAGTTAAAGGTGAAGTAGATTTGACCCATTTGAATAAGAGTTTATTCATGTGTCATTAGAATAAAGTCTCATTTTTTCCAGTAACACCATGTTAAATGATCTGTATTATTATGACACTCTAATTGCTTTCACAGAGTCTAGTCTTTAAGTCAGGCAGTTGGCTGCACTAATCTAAGTGTCGCCAGTAGATGTCAAGAACGACGAGGCCCTTGGAGAGAGTGGAATTTTTCTTAAACGTCAGCAATGGGCGGATGCTTCGTCCTCTTTTTTTGATAGGCAGGGTAAATCTAAGACTTCACAAAACAGACCCATCGTCCCCAATTTGTCTTTAGATGGTTGTAAAGACGATTTGTCGAAACAAACAAACAATTCAATTGAGGGATGCTACGCTCATGTCATCCTACCTTCAACCATACGAAAATTTATTAAGGCCCTTAAAACAGAAGAGTCGGCAATGGAGAAGAAATACGAGGAAATGTGGTTGCTGGAGCTAAACTTTCCAAACAAAAGAAGAAGTATTTGGACACAGCAAAGAGGATCAACTCAATAGCTGAGCAGTATGAGCAAATGAAAGTCCTGGAGTACTTGCGCGGAATCGCTCATAACTTTCAGCTCCAAAGCTGCTGAGTGATAAAACCTATATAAATTACAACTACTGCACAAAAGTAGTCAACATTAAAAATTAAAAAAAAAACAAGAGTTACAAATGACACAAGACTAGAGTCACAAGAAAAAAAGTATTAAACCTGGCTGGATTGATCAGACGAAAATTAAAAACATTGATTTATTTAATTATTAAACACTTATGAAAAAGTGTTTACAACACTATTCCTTACACTTTCATGGCCGGCGTAATAATTATTCAAATTACGATTCTTGCTGTAAGGCCGTGATCTACTATAATACCATGCGGACGGATGTTATTATCACACGGTTCGGCCTCACCTCTGGAGGACATCTTCAGTGGAACGGTTTCGAAACAACTCACAAAGGCCTTTGCCACAGTACTGTGTTTTACTGACGAACACCGTGTCAGTTGTTTCGGAACCGTCGTCGTCGGCTACCGTTGTATGACTACACACAAAATTGGTTATGTCGCCGCAACTTTCTAACCTATATTTTGATTGCGTTACAGATCACCGGTACCAACAGTATCCCGGAAACCAGTTTCCTTATCAGAGACAAATGAATCCATTGGTACCCTCGCTGATTGACTACTCGCCAACTGACCCAGTAGGTAAGTACGCCCAGCTATGTACCTCGACCTTCAAATCACGTTCATATATATACGAGGTTTAATCAGAAAGTTCATGCAGCTTTTGTTTATTTTAAAAATTATGACGGTGTCCGTCAGTGAAACGACAGTACTCCGGCAAAGGCTCAGCCTTTGTCAGTTAGTACCGTGTCAGTTTTATTTAAAACCGTTTTCACTGAAGATAGCCTCCAGAGATGAAGCCGAACCGTGTGATAATAACATCAGTCAGCATGAACAATTATTATAGTAGGCGACAGCCTTACAGCCCGGATCTTAATTTCAATAATTTAAAACACTAATACCACACTGCGAAACACTTTTTGTTTATAAAGAATCTTATTTCAATGGGAGGAACAGATGGAAAACAAAGTCAGTACTCTGAAGAGCCTAAATATTAGCAACATTGATCGGGGGTTGGCAATTTTCTGCTGAGCAATTATTGCACCACGAGACGGGTAACCTTTCGTCGGCGGAGGCGATTCAATCAAGTCAGTAGCATTAGCGTGAAACAGTTGGGGATATTTACATTTCTACCAATAGATTACACTAACTATTACTTTAATTGCACAGTCAGCATACCGTAGTCAAAGTGTACTGGGGTATTCCAATCACTAAATGTAGTGCACGAGCCAATCAACCCGTGTCGTGTACCTAATCGTTGCCGACTGACTATATGCGATCGTCGCGACACCTATACGTGTAATTCCGCAGCTCACACACGACCGATGCCGACAGTTTCCTATTTACATTATACGAGGGACGGCTGATAATTAATGCACAGTTACATGTAACTCGCAAACGATAAGGGGAAGTCAAAAGAAACAAATATGGAATTAAAGCACATTTTGTACTAAAAGTATGTATCGGGATGTTTGGCCGCGGTTTATGCTTTACAGACAAACCAAACGTTTCGACAGCACCACTAGCTGCCATCATCAGTGGAATTCGAGGAAATCGAGTTTACCTGAACGCGGGCTGTTAAACGTCAGGCCAACAGAACTGTGGCGAGCCTTCAACACAAGGCTCACCATTCAGGTAGACTCGAATTCCACTGATAATGGCAGCCAGTGGTGCTGCCGAAATGTTTGGTTTGTCTGTAAACCATAGACCACGGCCAAACAGCCCCCGGTACATACTTTTAATACAACTGACACCGGCCGTGAAAGCCTTAGAACAAAAGTAAATTTTATTTGGTAGAAAACTTACATTTATTTTTCCACGTAATCACCATTTACAGCTAAACATTTCTCCCAACGGTGAACCAGTTGTCTCATCCCGTCAATGAAGAATGCCGGTGGTCTTTCCTTGATCCATGACCTCACTGCGTCTTTCAGTTCATCATCTGTGGGGGGAAATTAATACCCTTAATAACCCTCTATAAATTCGAAATGGGAAATTAGAAAATCCCTCTAAATGGGAAAAAGTTAAAATCGCAGGGTGCCAAATCTGTTGAATATGGAGGGTGTGGAATGGATTCAAATTTCAAGTTCACAAGAGCCTTGGGGGTTGCACGCGACGTGAGCGTGACACCCGCCGCGAACAGATTTTACGGTAGCTCAGTTCTGCAATAATGTGTCCTACTCGGGTGGCGATGCGTTGTTGTGTGATGCGACGGTCATTATGAATTAATTCATTCACCTCCATTTGGTGCTTCTCATCAGTCACAGAAACTGGTCTACCACTGCGAGGTTCATCCTCAATATTCGCTTTACCACCGTCCGATGCACGAAATTTTATTGCGCACCTACTCACGGTACTTCGATCAACAGTTTCATCACCATAAACGGCTTTTGGAGGACGATGAATGTCACTAGCGTTCACTTTTTCAGTGTTAAAAATGCAATCACTACACATTGTTTTAGACGCGTTGACATAGCTGGCGTACTCGACTCCATAACAATGGCAACTGACAGAAAACGAAAAAGAGTTGATCAACGAGATTTCGGACGTTTGTAATACAAGAATGTCGGTACTAGTTTGCAGTATGCATCGTGCTGTACTTTGTTTTGTTTTTCCGTTATATGCGATTGTGCATTACTAATCAGCCGCCCCTTGTAGCTTGCATTTTCAGTGGACGGCAACGCTTATCTATTGCCGATCATCACCTAAGCCGCCCCCGTCTGAGGCTACGTTGCCGCTGTTCGTAAAAGAAAGCTGCAAAGCGTTCTCATCAGGGGGCTTAGGGTAGCGGCCAAAGATTCCTTTTCGTCTTTTGAGAAGTGGACTCGGTGTCCGCTCTTTGGATGACATCGTGCGGCGTCTTGTGCGTAGATTTTACGTCCGAGCGGCAAGGATCCAAACAAACCCCCTCATAGCCGGCCTTGGCAAGTACTGTCCACGACCAGGTGGCCTCGACAAATACTATAACGGCCTAGTACGTGCATGCCGTAGTAAAGGCCCTTAAATTAACATTCCATTCTGGACCAGACCACAAGGCAGGAGCTCCTACCGGTAGCTCCTACCGATAATCAAAATACGAATTGTACCTATTTGTTAATATTTTGAAAATATAAAATAATTTGATTTAATTATCTTTTATTTAAAAGACGCGAAGAAAGCCAATACCGCCCAGTGTTTGTTTTCTGTGAATTTCTGAAAACGAAAAATTATTTTGTTTACGTATTCGTGGTTACATAGCATGGAACGATATCAATTGTTAATATTTTATTGAAATTTTTAAGTTTTCAGTGGAATAAATTTATAATTTATTAATACAAAAAATTACCACCACCTCCTTCAACTACCCATTCATTTTTAAACATTTCGTTAATCTTTCTACAGTGGATTATTATGATCTTCTTTTCAGGATACTTAATTTATGAAAATTAAGTACATTACTAGTTTACTCTTATTAAAACGTAAAACGTTGCAGGTAAACTACCCCTTCCCATTAAACAATCTTCACCAAAATCAATAGGCATTGAGTCCTCTACAACTCGGGTACATATATGCAAACAAGTATTTGATTATGTTTGAATTTGCGGCAGTTATCGTTCGCCACAGAAAAAATTCTACACAGAGACACTTTTCCGATAATGTATTTTCTTCATGTTTTAATGGTAGTACAATCAGAATCTGATCTTATCTCGAACACGATTTTTTCGCGATCACCATACTTCCAATTCCTTACGAGATGTAGAAAATACAGAATACAAGTTTAAAAATTAAAAATTTTAAGACACCAGGGTACAAAAAGAAATAAAAAAATTGAAAAACTTGTATACTCCTATCTAAACGAATAAGACTCTACGGAATTATTTTAAATCACATCCAAACTTAGCTATGATAATTTACTATGAAAATTGTTGTACTTCAGAGGCACCTACAATATGAAAATTGGATTTTAATATTTAAAAGAAATTGTAATAATCTGTATGGGTAAAATTTCCCACATTTTTTGAAAAATTTTGTTCTCAATAAAAACTAGGTATCTTCAGTAATTTAACAGAATTAATATCTCTCAACACTGCCTGTAAATTTTGGGTCCCCAAAAAGTTTGCAATCTATGTTTTTTGGATAAGTTATATAACATACATAATTACATCAGTATATTGTACAAATATTGTTCCTACGCCTATGGAAACATACATAAACCTAAAAGTTAGGATTATATACGCCCTATTTCATATTTGTAACCTGTCATGTATCGTCATTATACATTTATGGACACTTCATTTTACATTATCTTACCCAGGTAAATTATATAGATTTCGTCTCCTTTCTGTTGCAGAAATTAGCATGTATTTGGTTTTGCTTATATTTGTATTCAGTCCCACTCCAGCGGATTTTTGAATCAGTTCCTTGTAAACCTCAACTAGATGTTTTGTTGATCCCGCTATTATCATAATCTTACGAGAAGCGTACCGAACAATCCAGAACATTCTCCACTCTCCCCGTCAAGTGTGGCTTGTGTTACGTCATTCACGTAGGTGGTTCTAGTGAGTTCCAGGAACACTTGAGATAAGCATTAATCCGCTGGCGTGCAGTAAGGAGACAAAGCTGTACTGCACCTCTCCGGGGCCTATATAAAGCCATAGCAGGTGGATTGTCAGTTGCCTCCCGTCGAATTATCGCCCGATTTCTCTTACCCCTGCAATCTCCAGGCTTTACGAGAAAATCCTCGTCGCCAGGATACATCCCCATCTACAAACTCATAGCGTCCTCCCCAGTACCCAGGGCGGATTCCGCCCTGGCTACAACATATATGACCAACTTATTCGGGTTATCAGCGCCATCCAGAACAACTCGGCTCGCAAACGCCCGACCATCTTAGCCTTACTCGACATCCGCAAAGCCTTTGACTCTGTCTGGCACAATGGCCTCCGTTTCAAGATCCTCGGATGTCACTTTCCCCCAACCATCATCAAATGGCTCCCAGTTCCTGGATGGACGCACTGCACAAGTCCGATTTCGCCTGCATCTCTCGGCACCCTTCCACCTCAATGCCGGTGTCCCCCAAGGCTCCGCCATTAGCCCATTACTATATATCATTTTTACTAAAGACACCCCCCCCCCCCGCCAACTCTACCGTACCCATCAGCAGGCCTAGCCCAGTACGTAGACGATACTGCCTACTGGGTTTCAGCAGGCGCACACTGGCAAGTCACAACAAAATTACAACAAATCCTCGAGCCTTTCTTCGCCTACTGTAACACTTGGCGAATAAATGTAAACGCGGACAAAACCCAACTCTGTGTTTTCAACTCCACCGGACGCAACATGACTCATTTCTATAATACACCAGTCCGCGTAGGCCCATCATCAGTACACCCGAAGCGTGATTGCCAATATCTGGGCGTCACGCTTGACTCCAAACTTACCTGGCGACCACATATCAAAAGAACAACGACCATCGCCCGTACCCGCCTCCGTTCTCTCAGAACCCTCAACCGACTAAACCACTGCTCCAGCGACTTACTAGGCCGCATCTACACTACCTGCATTCGTCCCATCATCACGTATGCCCACCCAGTTCTCCTTACCGCCTCCCCTGCCTACCTAGATCCCAACCGAGTCACAGAACGACGAGCCCTAAGACTCATATACCGCCGACCACGCCTCACGAAGACCTCCAACGCAGCCCTGTATGCGCTAAGCACCCGCTTCCCAGACCTAGACTCCTTCCTCGTTAAGCTAAACTGGAAGTATTCCCGCACAGCCTCCCGCCGCACTTCCATACAATCAATAGTCCCTTCAATTAATAGAAATACCCGCAACACAAGCAGACCTTCCTACTTAATAAATCGCCTCCTTACAATAGCCAATGGCCCTCCCCCTCGACTCCCCCACTGCCGGCGACAAAGACGCAGACTCAATTCAACACACATACCAATCCCCCACCCATGATTCATTTCTCCCCGGCGGTAGCGACTAGACACACTCATGCAGCCTAAATACTCAACACTCTGCTAAATTCCCCCACACTCTAAAACTCTACGCCCTATCTTCGCTTCACCACATGAAAACACATTCTAGTTCCTCACACTTACGTCCTCGCTTGTAATCATCAAATCTGTTCCTTCCGCCTACCTTGACGAAACCATGTCTACACCTAACAGCCTTGGCGACCTGCGTCACACGTCCCTGTCTTGGTCTTTCCCCCCGCCCCCCAAAATTTCATCGATCATCGAAGAAGAAATAAATAAAACAAAATGAATTAATAAATGTACCACCAAACAACTATAATGACCACATCCATCTACCTCTCCCGTTCGCATATGGCTTCCAACTACACTCGCACACAATATAACCCACAAGCAATACACTCCCAACTTCGTGCCTCCACCTTCTCAACGGCCCGGCCAGCTGGTGTACGTCTCCCCTAAAATCTCATACCCACACGGCTGAAGGGAGCTTGTCTCCAAAACAGCCCGAGTCCGACCATATTGGTCGGTCTCAAACAACGAAAAATATAAAAATTGTCAGTTCAGTAACGTGAGCGATTTTGGCTAGTGCGGATCGAGTGTTGTCGAAGTGATGTGGTATTGTGTTAATAAATGTGTGAACTCGATTAATAGACATTGTTATTGCGTGTGGACAAATCTAGCTGGAAATATTGTACGAGTTAATTACGAACTGTTTAATTGTCAAAATTAAAGCTGGTGATTACTGACTTAAGTGTATTTTGTTTCTACTGTACCTACGACGATCAAGTAGACAGTCGTAACAATAACATCGTCAGCGTAAGGTCGTATTTCGCTTGCCTTATTTATCTATTCACTATGTGTTTAATTGGATTAAAAACTTGATATTCACAAACTTGTTTTCCTTTTCAGGCTGTTCACCTTACGATCCGTTGCGCACTCCTTGGTCCGACCATCTTTTCTTTGGTCTTGCAATATTGCGCTGTCCTTTCGGATTATAAACCAAAATTTGTTTCGGTATCCTGTTCTTACGCATTATTTCAACATGGTCAGTCCAATCCTGTCTGTACTGCTTTAGCATTTCGTTTAGGTTGTATATTCCCAGGATCCTCCTTATATTATCATTTCTTAGCCGGTTCCTCCGTTGTACTCCTAGTACTAATCGTAAAAATCTCATTTCACTAGCCTGTATTCGGCTTTGGGACTTTGTGTTCAGTGTCCAAGTTTTACTGCCGTAAAGGACGCATGGCACTGCCATCGCTTTATAAAATTTCAAAAGAGTACCTCTTCTGACCTTTCCATTCAGTGTTCTTCTTATTGTTCTACAGATGTGGTTAAACTTTTCTTTTTTTTGTCTACGTCTATCTCAACAACATAAGACAACTCACATCCAGAATGCATAAGACAACGTAAGACAAAGAATCAGAACGAATGCACTTGCTCAATTAGTTGATCATTCAGTACTAGTTTACGTCTTACAGAAAAACAACCTTTAAAAGCCATGGACTTAATCTTGATAACAGAAAGTTCCAGACCAGACATCCTGATTATCTGCTGCAATTCATAGAGGGCCCTCTGGAGGCTGTTTTCATTGTCTGCTGTTATGACCTGATCGTCAGCAAACATAATAGTTTCGACGAAATTATATTCACTGAAACTGTCACTGAATTTCAGTAATTATAACCTCTGCTCCCATTCTTTAACAGCATCTTTAAAATATAAATTAAAAAGTGTGGGTAAAATGCTACACCCTTGTCTGACCCCTTTATTTGTCACCTCATTAAGGACTTTACCAGATTTGGTTTGTAAAATGATCTCTGTGTTCTGGTACATGCTTATAATGACGTCTATGAGGTGCTTTGGTACGCCTCTTCTGTCCATGATATTCCACAGCTTATTTCGTCTCACATTATCAAAGTCCTTGAAGCCCTCGACAAAATCAATATGTGTCTCAAGATTATAGTCTCTCCTCTTTTCTGTCAACAGCTTTAATGTAAGGATGTTATCAGAGCACGATCTTCCTTTCCTTCTTGACGAACTATAAATATCAAAAAAAAAATTTCTAAACTACGTGTAGAAAGTGCATGTTTGTAATGAAATTTATAGAAAATGCTAATTGAATACATCTGTATGGTGGGATATCATTTACTTGCAACTGTTAACAAACATAAAATCGGAAATAACGCGGCTCGATAAGGTGTAACTACCGCCACCCTTATTGTCGAGAGAGGTGGTGGTGGTGGCGACGGCAATGGCGGCGTTGTCGGGAGCAGTTTAAAACATGTAAATTGATTTAATCCGGTGGTTTTCCACTGTCACGCCGTCAGTTAATCTATCCACTACTGACAGAATCAAATCCCCACCCCCGACACCACTTCAGACGACCGTGGCGGTCGCCTCCATTGATTTTCATTACACCACCGAAACTCATTCATTCGTTACAGCAACCCCTCCCATCGCACGCCTTTCAATAATTCTTCTTCATTTATGTTGGCTGGAAGTGAGTTATCATTCTTCCGGTCGGTCGGTTAGCTGTAGAATGAGAATTAACGTCGCTCTATCAGTCCTGAGTACGAGTTTCGTTTTCGAGCTCACAGCCAAAGTTATGATGTTCGGTTTAACTTACTGTGAAGTAGCCCTGAAAACGTTCTGTATCGTATACGAGCGAATAACTGTCGTAAAACTCTAATAACTGCCGGAAAACGCTAAATTTTTTCCTATAAATATAATGATAGAATTCCAACTAACTTCACACACACACACACACACACACACACACACACACACACACACACACACACACACACACTTTTTGCTACAGTCTATTTGCGTGTACAATTTATTTAATATTTATTATTCTCTTACCTCAAGATGTTTTTCCCTTATTTGAAACATGTTCCAACACTTATTGTTCCCATCCTCAGCCACCATAATTTTGGGTCCAGTTGCATACTTGTGTTCTGGTTGGTTGTTGCTATAGTTTGCTGTTGGTTTTTGGTATTTTAATTTGGTATTATTGAGAGTGGGTATGGTGTATATATTGCAACGTTACAAGTATTTCAAAAATTACACAAATACACTACCATGTACTCAACGCAACTATGAAGTCTATTACACCGGCCAGGTCGCAGGATTCTTTTCCTCGTTGCGTTAAGTATATGTATGTAGTTGCACAATAATAAATACTCTTCAAAGAGGAGTGAGATGTTGTTGACATGAAATAATTAATTAAACCCGTTTCAAAATAATCATACTAAGATTTATTAATATTAATCGAAAGATGAAAAAAATATTAAAATTTAGAATTATAAAAAATATTCTCTTTTATAAGTTTACATAAAGTACCATATAACCTTCTCTGCTGTTAATGACATATTAAAATAAATAACCATATAATATTACTAGCTAAACAGACATGTTAAACAAATAATTATCTAAACCCTTCTTATTTCAGTGTGTCTGACTTTTACTCCAATTTTTTAATAATAATAGCTACTCATATACAAACAAAACTAATATTAAACTCAAGAATAAAATTACTTGTTGCTATAAACAAAATACAATAATAATATTTACTTTCAACCTATTATTTAATTCTACTGACACACCCAAATTTTAACATATAACAGAAGATTAGTAATTTTTAAATTTTTTTATTAAATTAAATTATTTACTTTAACTACTATTCAAATTTAAAAATTTAAGTTTTTATTGTTCATGAATAAATTTATTTTTGAAAATTCTTTTCACCAACAAAAAATATAATTGTTTATTCATCACCTGCGTACAGATGCCGACGTTACCGTTCCTGCGCGCGCGCGTGTGTGTGTCCTGAATCCTGAGAATTTGATGATGATGATGATGAAGATGATTATGCTGATGCTGTGTTCTTTGTCTCTGCGGGTTGTGGTTTGTGATGGTCCAGAGTTCCTCCATAAGTCTTGGTGTGTGCGTGGTACAGAAGTGTAGTCCTGATCGATCGGCAGACCGGCAGCGTGACGTTGTGTGAAGATTTCTTGAGTATGAGACCGCCCCAAAATTGCCGGTGGTATTTATACTCACGCCAATCTGACAAGTCCACGACTGTTTTCGGCCTTGCTAGATATTGTCACTTCGTGCAAAGCGTCCTTTTAATTACAAATCACATTTTGGTTCATTTTCGCGATTTCGTAAACATACTCGTAGCACGAGCGATATCATCGTTTTCGTAATTTTTACCTGGTCACTCACATATAACACACTTATTAATTACTATTTAATTACACTAGTAATTAACATTAAATTACCCAGCCACTTTATTATTGCACATTTTGCAATAATTTTTATATCACCATATTCGTTAAAATTCCTTAATGTAATGGTGTCTTTATAATTTGGGTAAGTCTTCGCTCACAGGTTCAAAACGTATTAATTATTTATCTTTATAAAAAAGTTTATTTTTATCCAGTTAAAACCTGATTACAGCCGTACACATCACCCCAACTTTTCCTGTCGTAGCTTGCGTTCACACACACAAACACACAAGCGCTGTATTCACGCGGGGCAGGTGTACGCTATCTGACAATTCTGAGCCTGCATAATATTGTTAAAAACTGTTAATCATATATTTTCTATGCTAAATATTTACAAACATACCGCCCTGGGCAAATATGCAAATATATATATATATATATATATATATATATATATATAGTGTTTTCAATGTTGAGTATTTGGAATATTGTGTCATGTTTTGTTTTGACTTATATCTGTTGAGGTATCAGTTTGTTTTGTGTTTGTGTATTTGTAAATTTTCTCATATTTTCATTATTGTGCCTTTTTGTGGCATGTGTTTTATCAGTGTCATCGTGGTTATGTTTAACAATTCACGTCCTCTGTTTATTGCATGTGTATTCCAATTGGATTTATATACTTGTATGTCTGTTTTTCTTTTGTATGCGTTTTAAATGTTCAAAATAACGTTTTTTCAGTTTTCTTTTGTTTTTCCTATGTAACGTGTATTTCAATCTTGGCATTCCATTTGTACATTCCATTCGTTGTTGTATTATCTTTGTTGTGAGGGTTATTTAGTTTTTGTAAATTATTTTTATTAGTTTTATATGCTGTTTTAATATTATAGAAGCAGTAATCAAGTGTATATTAGAATTAGAACAGATACTATTTCTATGTATACAGTAACATAGAGATTTCAGAGACAGAAATATTTTAAAATGTGTGCTATACATTTTTTGACCTATCATCACAAACCCTTCATCGTCATAATTGTAAAACTATCTAAGTTCAAAATTTATGTAATAATAAATTAATGTACTTCGTTGAAAATAGTTGAGCGAATTCTGTGCCTCAGGGAGCGTACCAGTTACGTAGCTTTAGGGTCCGGTTACACGACCGTTTTTCCTCGCCGTGTGCATGCATTTGGGAAACGCATTGAGTTTAACACACCGGCGGCAATGAAACTAGTCACACGGACGTGGAAAAAACGCACGGGTCGTCAACTCTGCTGCGTTTTCAAGGTCTACCGCGTCGAAACGCAACCTACTGCGTTTTTAGTGCGTTTTTAACACGCAGGAGTCTGGTCACACGGATTATTCAAAGATGCCGCTAAAATAATATTTGTTTATTTACTTGTTACTATGGTAATTAATTTTGGTCTCCATGAAGTTTTTGACATCTTTATAAAAAATATATAATGTAAACAATTTTCTTAATAGAGATTTATTTACTACTGATAACAAATGTTTTCTTTAATATAAACACGGACGTTTCTGTTACGTTGCGTTTTAACCTTTATGTACACATTTAACCTGTATAGACAGAGTTGTAGGGATGCGCGTCCGAGGCGTCCCAACGCTGCTGTCCGATTATAATCCGCCTGTGTGACTACACTTCCGTCCGTGTACGTACGAAAAAAAACGCCTGCGTGGCCACTGTGCGTTTTTCCAGACTCTACAAGCGTGCACGGCCGGGGAAAAAACGCTCGTGTAACCGTACCCTAATATACATTTGTAACTAATAAAAAATAAAGTTGCAGTGCGGCCTACCTGGTCGTGGTGACAACTCCAGTACCCTTGCCAGCTTCCTGCGCCCACGCCATTATCGAGTGCACGTGATTGGACGTGTTCAGCATTGCCGTGCAGTCGTTGAATTTGACCGCGGCCGTCACCCCGATGGTGCCCTTGTTGGCTTTGACCCCGCACAAGTAGGCGGTGGCGCTGCATGCGGAATCCGCCACCTGGCTGTTCACGCAGTACGTCTGCCAAACCAAAGCACATTTACAAACTTTGCACCCTGTTTATGACTTTCAAACAACAATGCGACTTCTCTAAAATTTAGTGGATTTTGTTGACTTCTTCAGTAGGCCAAAAGATCGTTTTTTTGGTTTTTGCCTTTAAGAAATCTTCAATAGTTTCTGAATAATTTGATACAAAATTTATGTGAATACGCTAAATAAAAAATTTTTCATGTTAAAACAAATTGAGATCGTAGGGAAAGTTATCTCAAATATGCTGATAAAGTAACCATTTTTTACAAATCTATAACTCTCTTATAACAAATCGTAAAGACATGTAGTTTTTACCATTGAAAAGAGAGTATCAATAAACATTCTCTACTAATGTCTATAATAAACCCAATACTTGCTGTCAGTCATCGTAATTTGTTAAAAAAATGTCTTCATGGTAGTACACAGAATGCAATCGATTTCCTGAACCATTTGAGTTGGAATAGTTGCCAAACATATATTTGTTGGACTGGATACTTTAGTTCTGGGTGTACATGATGCTGTTTTCATCTTTAATGAAAGTAAGTGTCAAGTCTTACAAAAATTAGTGGTCAAACTAGGATCAATTAATTTCGAGGTAATGAAAAAAATTGACTTGCCAAGGAATCCTTTGAGGAAGAGACAGAGGTAAATGAATTGAGGGGAAAGGTTAGATAGTCAATTAGAAATGTAAAAAGAAAAATAGAGGACCAAGTGGACATCAATGAAGACGACGAATGTAGAGTTGGACTATTTTAAATCAGGGAAAACCAAAAAATCTCCTTTAAAAACTTTAATTGCGTTTTTCTGAAAATCTATTTTTTTTTTTTTTTTTTTTGTAAATGACCCATTATATCAGAAAAAAGTGGATTATCAAGTTGAATTTTTTTGTGGTTATTGGAATAAAAGAGATTTGAATACACTAGTAGAACTATGCAGTTTCTACAAAAAATAAAAAAACGTAAAAAATTGCAAGTATGCTTTTTTAGACAAAAATATAAAAAAATTATAAAAAATCAGATAATTAGGATATCTTCATAATTGAAGTAGCGTTTTTAGTCTATAAGCTGGTTACCTGCGTGCAGAAATTTCAGACTTATATCGTTTACAATTTCTGAGGTAATGGGTCTCAAAATTGATGGATGGTAAGCATAGCCAGTTAGGAGTGCCCTTAAGTGTGCAGCGATTCGGTAGGAGCTTATGAGTAAAGCGGTATTACTACTAGCACTTTTTACAACAGCTTTACCAAGAATAACTAGTAAGGAAACTTACTTTTTTAAACGTTGGCTGTAATGGATTGTACACATTTTAATATGAATTAGACCTATGTAGTCAAATTGAGAAAATAATAACAACAAAACTTCACATAATATATAATTAAAAGAAAAAATAATATTATAATCAAGAAATCAAATGAAGTATATTTTATTGGCTCTCTATCATTGGTTGATAGAGTATCATTTAATTCTTTACATATAACTAGTAGCTATAAAACATTTCTATAATTCAATATCGAGATTAAAAATAGGAAAGAATTTGTCACCAGGGTTTTTGTAAGTCACCAAAGGTATACGCATGGATGCTGTTTATCACCCACGTTCTTTAAATTTATTTGGAGACAGCAATAGAGACTTGAAAAGGTGTGCAGGAACATGGGAATTCCACTTGATGGTGATACAGTTTATTTATTACAGTTTGCTGACGACCAATTGATTGTGGCTCAAGATCTTGAAGACATAGAGTACATGACTAGAAAATTGATACTGGAATATCAGAAATGGGGACAAAAGGTAAATATGAATAAAACAAAGTACATGACAATAGGTGACCTTTATCAAGACTTCATATTGGAGAAAGACATGGGGAAGGTTTTATATACAGAAAAATACAAGTATTTAGGGATGAAAATTACGGCCAGTGGAAAGCAAGACAAAAAATACAATCCACATTTAATTGGAAAAGATGACTATACCTAAATTAAATGGAATCCTGTGAGCTAAGCAAATTACAGCAGAAACTAAAACCAAAATGTTTAAAACCATTGTTAGAAGTATCATGACTTAACGGCTAAGAAGTCTGGACAACTAATAAACACACAAGAACATAATTAATGACAGCAGAGATGGACTTTTGGAGACATTCTGCAAGAGTGTCTTGACGTGAGAAAATTATAAATGAAGTCACTAAGGACAGAATGAATGTGAAAAATTAAAATGTTCATTTTATCCAAACAGAAAACGTACAATGGTATGGACACACGAACAGAATGGCACAGGAAAGATTGGCAATGAGAGTTATGGAATGCACTTCACCAGGAAGAAAGAAAAGAGGAAGATCACCTATCACCTGGATAGATAAAATTCAGACTATATTGAGAGAACGAGAAATTGTAGAAGATATTTGGATGGACAAGCAGCAGTGGAAGATGAGAATTCAATCACTTCTGTAATCTATGGTCCGGAAAATGTGTAAACATTGTACAGCCGGAATAATAAATAACTATAATAATAAAACTTCAAATAATATATAATCAAAAAATAAAATATTATAATTAAGGGGTCAAATGAAGGTTATTTTGTTAGCTCTCTACTAACTGGTTGATACAATATCATTTAATTTTTCACATGTATTAGTTAGCCTAAGACGGTTCCGCTTGTTTGGCTGGCCAAAATGTCCTATTTATATAATTTTCTTTGATGAGAAGAGTACGTCAGTCAAATTCACAATCAAACTAGTGAGCTTCCTGAGATTGCACATCTATATGTTTCCATAGTTATCTATGGGCTTATGTATAATACTTTTTACAAATATACACAACCGTTAACAAGAGACAATTGTTTTTGTTTTGTAAACATATCTTAAAATCCTTTAGAAGGTAATACAAAATTCCCAAGTGCTGAGAGCTATTAATTCTGTCAAATTTTTACATATACCGAGTTTGTGTTTTGCATAAGATTCCTTATAACTTAATAATAACACTATTTTTCTCCTCGGTTCAACACATGCCTTTTTATTATCTTTTACGCCAAACGTTTCTCGCACACTACCCTGAGCATCCTCAGTGGCTCGACTGAGTAAGAGCACAAAGCTATCTGTAGCTGTCGGTGGGGACGAGGTTCAAGAATCTTGCATGGTAGCAGCGTCCAGAGTATCTCCTGCTCCGGTGACTACATCAATCGTACTCTCTCAACGGCGTTGTTTTTCAAGGTCGTGTGGTATGGATTGGTATGCTCATATTGTTTTGTTGTTGGGGGGGGGGGGGTAAAAGGATATCAGCAAGTAAAGTAACTGACCCGATCGTTTTCTGGTGTGACTTATTGCCTGGAGTTCAAATGTACAAATTTTGAGACAAATTTGTTATACATGTACAAATGTATTAGTGGAGGCAAATGCTAACTACTTCAGTTTCCCATTTTCCTATCTAGTGTATTTATTGTTCATAGCCTAAAGGTACGATACCTTAACATAAACACTCTTTAACAAATCAGTTCTCGAGGAACTTTGGACACCGACGTACGTATCACGTTCATTAATAAACGTCTACGAATTCGTTTTTGTAAATAGTGGCTGCTTTACGATATTTTGACCGCAAGTGCACCGACGTACGTATCACGTTCATTAATCAATGTCTACGAATTCGTTTTTGTAAGTAGTGGCGGTTTACGATATTTTGACCGCAAGTGCACCGACGTACGTATCACGTTCATTATCTACGAATTCGTTTTTGTAAATAGTGGCTGTTTTACGATATTTTGACCGCAAGTGCACCGACGTACGTATCACGTTCATTAATCAATGTCTACGAATTCGTTTTTGTAAGTAGTGGCGGTTTACGATATTTTGACCGCAAGTGCACCGACGTACGTATCACGTTCATTATCTACGAATTCGTTTTTGTAAATAGTGGCTGTTTTACGATATTTTGATTGCAAGTGCACTGTATATGACCTGACGATGGTCTTTGACCGAAATCGATGAAAATAAATTATGGTACTTTTAGACTATGAACAATAAATACACTACAATAGAAAATTGAGATTATAGGTACCATTAGTAATCAATAAGTGTAGCCTATGTATATTATAGATACACCACATTATCATTAGTTACTTTGAATTGTAACGGTATGAATGTATAAGAATATCTTGAAGAAAGAAACACTGTTGTCCAACCATGATATATTATGATATATTCATGATAACAATGATAAATAGGCCTACGATACATTTTGCAATATCATCAGTATATTTGCAGACCTTTGATAACAAAGACAGTGCTATATGAACTGTCAGCTATTGTATATTCTATTCACTTTCTGAAGGTGGCTGAGGGGCAAGGGATGCCCTCAATAAAATACACGCACAAACAATTCCTTTTATGTATTTATTAAACTTGAAATATGTATTACCGTGTTCTCAGAGTTTATTTATTGTATGCATGCATAAGATTTTTTTTTTTAATTTAATGAACTACCACAATATGGACACATACAGAGGAGTGTCAATTTTTTATGTATACCAATAAATGAAAAATGAGAGGGGAGAGAGACAGAAATGGCAAAAACTGACACATTCAGAGACTTCCTTACAACTTTTCCTGACATTAAAAAAAAATCAATAATGAATGACAAAGAACAGAAAATTTAATAAATATATTAAATGCGTAAATATTTACGCGCTCAGAACAGAATGAGGTTGGATAGACTATAAGCGTAAAAGTATTGTTACGATATCACAGAACAATCTACGTGTTTATCGAACGTTCCAGAGGGATCCGGAATGTAATGCGCGTGCGTACGTGACTCTTGACGCATTCGCGAGAATTTTCTGGAAGCCGCAAGCCGCGCGGACTGTGTCAAGGCCGCAATTAATTACGTCGTACACACTGGCGCTAACGCGCATTTTGGAATATTCTGGTCTGTGAGCGTTGTATAAATTACAAGGCGTCAGCGGCCTTAATAGTTCAGTTATAGTTGCGATATATTACAGTGCGGTTCTAGTTATTATCGGGCGATATTACTGTGTGCGTTCAAGTGGTTATTAGTGAAGTGCTGTGTTTTATAATCGGGCGGAATACATTTTATATTGTAATAGAATCGTGTTTTAATATTAGTTGACATTTTATTGCGTGTGAACAATTTTTATCTGATTTGTTGTAAGAGCCTGTGTTGTCAATTACGAACTGTTTTACTTTGAAATTAAAGCTGGTGATTAGTGATTTAATTGGTGTATTGTATCTTGTTTCCACTGTACCTACGGAGATCGAGTAGATCGTCGTAACAGTATTAAAAATAACAAGTTAAATTTGACAGGAAGAAAACTCTTTGTACAGGAAACATAACTAGGGAACCAAATAAGAGACAAAGACCGCAAACATTAATATCCGGTGGCATGTTATGTGTACATTGAAAATAATGGTATGGTTTAAAAATATATTTATCAAATGCAACAAAATGAATAACTTATGAGGCTCTTTGTTTATTCCTGGAAAAAGTAGACACTGAAAAGAAGACTTTATAGTGTATAGTAGTTGTGGCATAAACTGACTACACCTAAACGTGTGGCGAGACATAGGTACTGCAGCGACGTGGAGCAATCTGTGTGTGTGTGTGTGTGTGTGTGTGTGTGTGTGTGCGTGTGTGTGTGTGTGTGTGTGCGTGTGTGTGTGTGTGTGTGTGTGTGTGTTAAATACCTTTATTTTATCAGCATGCTCAATTACAAATAAAGTAATACTACATGCTATATATAAACTTATTACAAGCTAATTCTCAATACGTATAAAGACAAATCCATCATTACAACAACAAAACAACAATTTCAAAGGTTCAAAATAAACAAGAAAAATAAAAATCAATCAACTACAATGATACAATGAATTAGTACTATATTATTAACATGTTAAAACTGTGTATATGTATGTATGCATGATGAAGCTATTCAACCAATATGTAAGTTAATTCATAATAATAAACGCATACAATGATTCAAAATAGATAGACAAGCACAATAACAATAAACACTACAGATAATCAAAATCAATGTTATTAACATATTTAATAAACTAACATATTTTGAAGTCAATTCACTTCTATTTGGAGGCCATCGCCCACCACTCCTTAGTACACTATTTTTGAAAACGCGTCTTTCTTCATTCAACATATTGCACTCATATAACAAATGTTACACTGTTTGGTCACCGTCGTTACAGACACATATTGGATCATCTTTTATTTTGAAACGATAGTAGTAGGCTCTAAGCATGCCGCGACCAGTCACTATTGTGGTAAAATTAGGAGACAGTGCAAACCTTGAGGACAGTCTGTGCTTCACACTAGGTTGACACTGCGCTTGACACTAATACTTTGCCAGCATTCCATTTGATGTTTGTTCCCACTCACTTTGCCACTCCATTAGGGTCACCTCACGGAATTCGTTAATCATTGCACTTTTTGGTATTCGCTCATAGCACACCATACTGCTACTGGGCGCAGCTTCTTTAGCCAGGTTGTCAGCCAGTTCATTACCATAAATACCCACATGTGCCTTAACCCAACCAAAATCAATTGACCAGTTGACCGCCTTTAAACTTTTTAACTTATTCCTTATTTCTTCTATCAAGTAGCTATGATTCCTCGAGCTCCTAAGTGAGTCCAGAGTTACTCTGCTGTCGGTGTAAACAGCTGCCGTTCTCAAATTAGTTATAATAAAATTTAATTCAGCTATCTTTTCCAGCACCTTCAAGACTGCCAATTGCTCAGCCTGATTATTAGAGCACCCAACACCCAACTTATACTGCATCTCATATTTGAGCTCACCATTAACAAACAAGGCTATACCCGACCCAACCCCATTGTTGTGCTTACTGCCATCTGTATATGTTTGTACTGTGTATACTTTACTTTCATGGCTCGAGTTTATAATAACTGTATCTCCCATGAGGCCATTCATTGAACGGAATTACTGTGTCCATCAAAATATTAGCACCATCACAACCTCTAGCAACTCTATAAGCACTAATGATCTCTCTCAACTTTATTATTATTGTGTGTGTGCGTGTGTGTGTGTGATTTCGCTCAATTTACGTATATCCACTACACAGCGGATGTACAACTACCCTACCCTTCTCTCTGTGTAACCTCTGATTAAACCAAATCAAACAGCATTAGGAAAATGAGCCAATTAGTGTACGTAGTTATACAAGCAGTAGGCTAACACCCCCCACCCCCACAGACACTTCGATCTAAAATAATCTGTACGAACACAGTCTGTTCCTCTAATTAGCGGATTAAATTCCGTTTAGAGTAACCTCCATGTGTGATATTGAAAAGAAATAAAAATTAAACGTTGGCGATTTTATAGAAGTTTTCATACCGAGTTTAACAATATACTTTATATTTATTTATGTTATTATTATTATTCTATTTTGTAAGCTAAAGTCTGAATATAATATAAAGAAGAAGATAAAAAAAATTAGGAATATTTGTGGAACGATTCATAGAAATCTTGAATAACGAAACAAGACACTGCACGGACCGCGGTGTAAGACGTATTCAGTCAAAAACTTTGTAGAATGTGGGTGCCGCTTTTGGAATTGTTGCACTTTTTGGGTGTCCGCTGTGAGCGCAGGAGCTTCTATGTTCGTACCGTCACGTTTATTGAAGGCGCAGCATCTCTAACACATTTATTATTTTGTTGTGAATTTCTTTTCATTTTTTTAAAAAAAGAATCCAATCAGGTTACGATGTTTAATTTTGTTCTTTTTGGAAAAGAAGCGTGTCACGAAAATTTCAAACAGCTGGTAAACAATTAATAAATTGACACACAGACTTGCAAATTAACAGGTGTTTACAAGCAATATGAAACTTACAATACACTGAAAATTTTAGTTCTACCGATAAGCTACATATATAGCGCTCCACGAATTTTTCAACTAACCCTAGTATGTACAACGTTTTCGATAAATGTTATTAAAATCAAACATTTTTGTGTATACAATTTAATTTTATTGCAAGAGTTTTTAATAAAATGAGATTAAACATGCTTCATTTATTTTAGAATTAAATAATGTAAATAAACTTCATACGATTATGAACACAAATTAGTAAATAATTAAATAAAATTAAATACATACTTGTAGAATTATCATTTTGAAATAAGTAACCGTTGACTAATATTAATTTAGCATGGTACTGGTTTTGCAATAAATGTTTCATCACTTTATCATGACGACAAACGCCTTGTTAAAGTGCAACATTCCTGCATTGCTAAGCTCCGGTGTGAGGCGGGTATTGGTTGAGTATACTGCCGTATTTGAAGGCGTTATAAACTTGTCATGATATTAAAATTGATGACTCGTTGGGCAGTTGGTGAAACATATTTATACAGAGGATTTAAAAAAATATATAAACACTTGGTACGTTTCACATTTTTTATTTAACTCTGACAGCTGTTTCAGCTTATCAAGCTATTGTCAAAGAGTTAAATAAAAACTGTGAAACGTACCAAGTGTTTATGTATTTTTTATAAACATTTATAAACTTTTCTTCAACTTCAAAGCGCCTTTCTAGCGTTAGCAAAACCTAACGAGCCCAATCATATGATTATTTTTATTATTGTTAAAACAGGTATAAAATACCTTTCATAATTTTTGCCTGTTTATTTTTCTTGTCTTTTTTACTTCCATGTTCCGTAAGGAATTGGAAGTATGGTGATCACAAAAAAATTCGTGTTCGAGTTAAGGGCTGATTTTGATTGTACTACTCTCAAAAATGAGGAAAAGTCATTTTCCAAAAGTGTCTGTGTGTAGAATTTTTTTGTATGGGAAACGACAACTGCCGCAAATTCAAACAGAATCAAATAACTTTTGCATATAGGCCTATGCCTGAGTTGTACAGGACTCAAGGACTATTGATTTTTGTAATGATCGGTTACGGAAAACGCTAGTTTACCTGCAAAGTTTTATGTTTTAACAAGAATAAAGTACTTAATTTTGATAAATAAGGAATTCTTAAAAGAAGGTTATAATGATTCACTGTAGAAAGGTAGATGAAATATCTATACATGAAAAGGGGTGAATAATAAATGTAGTTGAAGGGGGAGGGGGTAATTTTCTATAAATGAAAATAATATTTGAAGGGGAAGGGGCTACTTTTTTATATGCGTACTACATTATCGGCAACAAAAAAGTAGTTTCTGTGGAAATATTTTATTTCAATTGCCAAATATAAAACTAGATTTACAAGGAACACACCTACTTGTTAGAAATTATAGAACCGAATTCAAGTAAATAATTTTAAATTTAAACCTTAGAACATGGAAGTCATATATGGTTCTCCATACCGATATTTGAAATTGAGAGTAATATGAAATAAACCAATGTTTATTTAGCTGGGACCACCATGGCTAACAAGGCATACTTCGCATTGCTGCCATCATTTAGGTCTGGGGATGTGCACAGGGAAACAAAAATTAAAATATATAGGACTGTTATCAGACCGGTGTTATGCTACGGGTGTAAGGCATGGACAATCACACAGAAAAGAGCCGACATAGTAGACACTTTTGAAAGGAAAATCCTCAGACGCATTATTGGCCCAATATAAGAAAATGGCTCATGGAGACTGAGATACAACAATAAACTGTATCAAATATATAAAGAGATACCAGTCTCAAAGTTTATAAGAATACAAAGATTGCGTTGGGCCGGACATGTTATGAGAATGGAGGATGGCAGAAACCCCAAAAGGGCTTTGCTGGGTACATGGGAGGTAACAAGACCTAGATGCAGACCGAGAAGAGGTGGGAAGATGGCGTTGCAGAGGACGCGAAGGACATGGGGATAAGAAACTGGAGGAGGATTGCAATGGATAGAGTAGACTGGAGGCCGAGATTGGTGGAGGCCAGGGCCCGATTTGGGCTGCAGCGCCATAGGAGGATATTTAGTTGATGAAGTTAACAGTTGAAAGGAGTTTAAAAAATAAAGTTAAAGATAAAGTTAGTTAACGCATGAAACTCTAACGCTTATTCGCTTTAAACAGATTAGCTCTATGGAGATCCTCCTGTTAACTGCAACTTTGTGTTCCAAAAAATTAACAACTTAGTACAAAAACATAGGATGAGAAGCTGTTGCAAAGGAAGGATGGAAGGTTCGGTTGGTTTCAGTTACTGGAACCAGTTGCAAGGATTGGCATGAAATTGCCCGTAGAAACTTCACAGGCTCTACAGAAGAAAACAAGGCTCTGAAAATCTGAGGATCTAGAAATTTTGTGGGCGAGGAGAGTCTTCCATTAATGACTGGTTTCATAAATGTCAATTGGAATCTTTCGAAATGTGGCTTTACTGTAGAATACTGAGCATTTCGTGGACATTCTTAGAAACGTAGTCGTTCTTAGAAAGATGAAGAAACATAGGGAGGTTATTAACACAGTGAAGATAAGAAAGCTTCAGTATCTGGCACATCTCATGAGAAATGAACAGACATTTTACTTACTGCAGTCCATACTACAGGGAAAAGTACTTGGAAAGAGAGGAGTTGGGCGACCGAGAATATCATGGCTGAGGAATTTAAGGACCTGGTTTGGCATCAATACAACTGACTTATTCCGTGCAGCAGTTCAGAAAGTTAAAATAGTTTGTATGATATCCAACATCCGAAAGGGATAGGAACTATCAGAAGAAGAAGATCATTAATGTCATTAAATGAAATTAAATAAATAACTTCCTTCTTAAAAAAAATAATAACCCAGAAAAATTTCAAGTGATCGTGCATCAAAAATAAACAAATTATGAGTAATATCTTTAATGCAGTAGACAAGTTAAACTTTTACCAATTTTTCTTCAAAAGCACTATTTTTTGCGAAAGTGATCAAAGAATGTTTAGACAAAATCGCAAATTTCCATGTAAGATTTTTCAAATTTTTTCCGTGTAGTAATATGTTTACACTTTTTAAAAACATATCTTTAGCTTATTACTGTTACAGGTACTTACTGTAATGCTGATTAAAACAATAGGTTACTGGTTTTTTCCAATGCATGAACGATTTGAAAAGAATGTGACTCTAAAGAAAGTCCCATGTGTATGCTTTCATCATTCCTGTATGTATTTTCGATTGTATTTCTTTCACAAATTTGAATTTAAACTTTCTCTGTCTCTTCTTCTTCTTCATTTCAAGGATTAGGCTTGCACCCTGTTCCGTCTTCACAGCCACCGTTTTCCTGGTCTGCCTTTATCTCGTTTTCCATGAGGCTTATACTAATTATCTTTTTTTTGCTATTCTCGAGACATCAATTATATTTATGTGTTGTATACAGTTATCTTTATTTTGTTTAATTTTCTTATGTGATCTATTAGAGTGGACCCTTTGACTCTTCCTTAAGAATTTCATTTCAGAAGGTGGAATTCGTTTTCTCTGATTTTGGGTAAGTGTCCTGATTCACTCCTGTACACCAATACTGGTGCCGTCCTTACTTCATAAAATTTCAATACTATATCTTTTCGTACTTTATTTCTCAGAGTCTTATGAATTTTACCTCACATCCTCTGGTATCTATTTATTTAATTATCTGTATAGTTTTCATATTTATATCTTACATATCGTACAAGCAATGAAAAAAAAGAAAATTATTCGCATCAGAGAGTTAATACTTTAATTACTGATTCATTAGAAATGTGAAGAAAATTAGTCGAGAAACTTGAAGAATAGCACAATATTGCTTTCGAACTGCTGGGCGCTTGTACTGTTATTTTAATGTCGTGTTGCCAGCTCAAATACCGGTGACACTCTACTGATTATAGTCATTGACCTCGTAGTAGTTGTCACTATACATACTAGGGAAGGAGGTGAGTTTGTCCGACCGATGTGTTGCCGCTGTATAAACCGGCAAAACGCTCAGTTAACAGCTCTTTGTTTTCGGAACCGACGCGTACCAGTTAATACATCCTCCTGTTTCTGTTTTGCTCGTTTAGTTATGTGTTTCTTTATTAATTTTTAATTCGAAAATTTATGTTCGGATTTATTTTGTGCAAATATAATGGATTCAGATTACGTTGAACCGGGGGACCATTGTCTTCTGTCAGCGAATGATATGTATAAAATACACTAAAAAAGTATTTAGGCTCTAAAAAGAATGTGTTCTTGTTCTTGTTCTTGTTCTTGTTCTTGTTCTTGTTCTTGTTCTTGTTCTTGTTCTTGTTCTTTTTCTCGTTGTCGTTGTCGTTGTCGTTGTCGTTGTCGTTGGCGTTGTCGTTGTCGTTGTCGTTGTCGTTGTCGTTGTCGTTGTCGTTGTCGTTGTCGTTGTCGTTGTCGTTGTCGTTGTCGTTGTTGTTGTTGTTGTTGTTCTTCTTCTTCTTCTTCTTCTTCTTCTTCTTCTTCTTCTTCTTCTTCTTCTTCTTCTTCTTCTTCTTCTTCTTCTTCTTCTTCTTTTCAGCGGCGCAACAACCCATTGCTGAGTCAAGGGCTCCTTTTTTTAGGTTTCTGCGCATAAAAGAGTTTGACAGATGAGATATGTGAATTCTCCGATCCAATTCCCAGCCTGGAGGACCTGGAACTTTGATTTCAGGGTGCTCTTCCCCTAGAGAGTTGCTTTCACCTCAGCTGACGAGCTCTCTCTGCCCGGTCGCAGTAGGCTAACTGAGTCAGCCCATGTGTGCAGCTGATGGGCTACTATAGCCTCGTCCGCCTTCACACTAGATGCACATCCTGCTGCCGACGTGCACCATCCTGCCAGGCCAGGACGCAGGATACCCCCAGACTGCCTTGACAGAACTCCCAGAACCCTATCTCTCGTTTGCTTACCGATCCACTCCGCCGAAGAGATTTGTTACCACAACCTTGGAGTGGATTGCTTGCGTAACAAGGCCCGACGGCGTGTAGGTGAGAGTGTAGTTGGGGTGGAGAGGCTGGTGCATTTCTCTTCTATGAAAGCATATGTTCGCTTCACACCCCCTTTGGACCCCAAAAAATCTCGTACTAGAAAAAAATCGGATTAATTTTTAGGCTACGTTTTAGCCTAACACAAGCGGCAACAGAACAGCTGTTATCTACCCACGCCACGTCATTGTAAAGTCTGTAGTGACGTTTGTACATACGTTGTCTTGTAACTACAGTAAGGAATCGACTTACTCTGGAAAGACCTGTCCAGGGGAAGTGGTCGAAGCTGAGTTCACTCTCCTCTCCGGGTTCTCCTTGCTGCTGGCCGTGGTATATTCTGGACGCGGTCACCGTTGTTATCGACATGCCGTCGCCCAGGAACAGTATCACGTTCTTCGCTTTCTTCATTATCGGCTGTTTGTACAGGTTGTCTCTCAAGGTCGCGACGCCACCCTTCAGCCAATAAGCGGCAGCTAAAAGAACAGTACAGTTCTGGTGAATATAATATTCAGACTGGAGTTATAATATAGAATCCATGACTAAGAAATAGTATCAGTGGATAAGATAGGTGAAATGCCTTCAATTTTTATTCCAAAATAAACCTGATAATATCTTTACTCGAGCTTAAAAAATAATGTATCTACGGTCCGTAACTCAAAATTACCCCTCCCCCCTTGGGGCCAAAAAAGTGGTTTTTTCAATTTTTTTATATATAAGGAAATATTTTTGAACTCTATAAAAATTTATGAGTATAGGAGTATTTGCTAGTAGTTTTAGTGATTTTGTCGAGGTCATCCAAGGTCATTAATACCTTACACAAATAACAAAAAATAGAAATTCGATTTTACCATATAAGCTTCGAGGGTGAACAAATTTTTATTCTACTATTTCATTTTTTATCAAAAACTTATTTTCATGAATTTGTTCAGAATTTTTCAAGTTGTGCGTTATATTTAAACATTTAGTATTGACGACTCGGAACACTAAGTTTTTTATAAGTAAAAACGTAAAGTTTTACCTTACAGCCTAAACCGGCTTTCACCTATAGAAGGCATCATCAGAGGCTGTCGTAGGTAGCGCTGTTCGTCTTGTTGTTGGCGACGGGATAGTTTTTTGAAAGATCAAAGCTGTGTGTGTGTGTGTGTGGTGAGATGTGTTCGAATAATGCGTGCGATTTGAATTGTGTCTGTTCGTTTAGGATGTCATTTTTATTTGTTTTTGTGTGTTTGTATATTTTTAATTGTTCTAGAGTGTCTAGTTTTCGGCCTTTTGTGTGTACGTGTAGAATGTTCATGTTATTGTCGATGTTTTTATATGTGTGGTTTGCTTCAATGAGGTGGTTTGCAAAGGCAGATTCTGTAGTGGTGTGGAGTGCGTTTGTGTGTTCAATGTATCTCTGTTTGAAGCTACGTCCTGTCTGGCCTATGTAGAATTTATTGCAATTTGAACAATTTAGCTTGTATACACCGGGTAGATCGAATTTGTTTTGTGCTTTGGGCATGCGTTTTGATAGTGTGTGTTCTGTTTTGTTAGTAGTTTTGTAAGCGATTCTGTATCCTGCTTTTTTGAATTTGTGGGCACTTTTTTCAGTTTGTTTGTTGATGTATGTTAGTGTTATGAATTTCTTGTTTTCTGTCTTTGTCTGTTGTTTGTTTTGTGTTTTGTGTAGGACTTTACTAACTATTGTTCTGTCATAACCGTTAGATTCTGCTAGATATTTTATCGTGTTTAGTTCGTCTTTGTAGTCTATTTAATTTTCTCTTTTTGTTGCGATCTACATGAGCAGAACCATATTTATCGTAAAATATTGTAAGACTTTTTGTAGCTTTAAAATAACGCTTATTTTGGATTTTAGTTTGACTCTAGTCCTTATTGTCGCCGAGTTATGAACATTTAAAAATTATTTTTAGGATTTTATATATATTTTCACTGTTTACAATATTTATAAATAAATCTTTTCTTTTACAATTTTAAATGTTATATATTATATATATATATATATATATATATTGTACTGCTGTTAAAATGCACACAGTACATAATAGGGAGATAATAAATTTTAAAAAGAAAGGATGCAGATTTTTGTATTGAATGTAAACAGAAAACATTGGGAATATCGACTTACTCAATCAACATAGAGGTCGATTCCTATATGATGTAAAACCATATTTAGTTATATGTTCAGAAAATAATATATGAAATTGAAATGAATGTTATAAGAAGAGTAAAGAGTAATACAATTATAATTTAATAAATAAACAATAGAATTACGAATATTAGAAGTAAAATAAAGATGTTTAATAAGAAATAGAAAAATGATATATGTGTTAATAGGTATATGATAAACAGATGTAAATAAATTAGGGAATTATCATAGTGGCAAATTGTTAAATTGTTAAAAAAATTGTATTGTATAGTGATGAAGGAAATGGATTAGTCTTCAATTATGCCTGATAAAAGAAACGTTATTAGTCTAAAATTAAATATCTAATAGTAACTACATGAAGAATCTTAAATTATATTAAAGAACAGTTGTACATCATAAAGTTAATGCAACATGGAAAATAAAATAAAGTAAAGGATTTTGAATCGTGATATCAGAGTTTGATTATAATATTTAATAAATAAATAATAATACGAGACATATAACAATATCCTTGATAGAACGACGACAGAAGAGGAACATCTTGGACTGGAGAAGAGTTTAAGTGGCCATAAAGGATAATTAAGTGTTCCGAGAAGACATCTGTGTTGCAGTAGTCCTGGAGAGCGGCATTCAGCGGTGAGAGCAATAAGAGATTTGTGTGAAGAAACAGATTGCCAAGCTTAATATTGCTGTTGAAAAAAGGTAAACAACAACCAGAAGTGAACCCGTGGCAGCTGGAAGAATTCAGAGACGGTTAAGTTACATTAGTATGTTATTTATTTTTTACATGGTTAATTATCAAAATACTACCTATTAACTGAATCTGGGTTGGTTTAAAGAAAAGAAAATAATAGATACAATCGTAAATAGGATAAAATAACTTAATAATCACTAACCCTGAGAGAAAGAGTTTCTTTACATGTACTGGTAAAAAAAAAACATAATAACAGTAGGTACATTTCTTAATTAGCATACGTATAATATTATATTAATATCAGAAACAAAACAACAATACATAAATGGCGCCCATACGTGAAAGCCAAGATTTTCTCTACACCAGCACCAAATAACACAATTTTGTTAAATTTAATTAGCATAAAAAATTTCTTTGTAATTAAATTAAGTTCAATATTGTAAAATGGCTAACAAACTAGAGCAACGTTATGAATTAAGGAGTAATAGTGTTGAAGAGGAAGAAACTGAAATGGAAGTAATAGTAAGGGATGCTCAAGGGGACCAACCAAAGAAACCAACCCAACCAATGGACACCAATTTCCAGGAAATGATGAGAATTATGGTGGAACAATTAAACAAAAATAAAGAGGAATTAAAGGAACAAATGAAAGAAAATACCGAAACATTGAATGATAAAATAGAAAGCAGTAATAAAACATTACAACAACAGTTGAAGGAGGAGATTAGACAAAGTAACGAAGAGTTAAAAGGACAATTGAAGGAAGAGAGTAAGAAAAATAGAGAGGAACTGAAAAGACAGAAGAGTATAAGAAAGAAATAAGGAGTGATGAAAACCAGTCAATAGAAACAACGGTAGAAGACGACAAGCAAAATGTGGAAACATTGAATAAGATAACGGAGATAGAAATAATACCAAACGATCAAATCAGAGATCCAATAAATCAGAAAATAGAGAGTAGTAAGGAAATAGAAAATAAAGAAGATAAAAGTGTATCATTATATAAGGATAAACATAGCAGAAACAAAGAGAATAATAAGTATGTGGAAAAGAAGACGAAGAAGATAGGTAAAAGACATCCTAAGAAAATTAAAAATACACGAGAAGAATTGGAGATGATGAATAATGGACTGATTAATGTACTTAACATCCTAAGTACTGACTACAGAAGAATAATAGAAGTAATTTATTTAAAAGTAATAGAAGGAACTTAATAGAATATTTCAAAGGGAATCACAATAAAATAGTGAGAAAAAACGTCAAAAAGTCTATAGGTAAATGAAATATCACAGAAATAGAAATGTGTAGCAAACTGTCAGTAATGTCATCAATAATTCAAATACCATTAAAATACCTGTTCAATAAAATAAATAGGAAAGTGATTGATGTAGGCATAGATACAATGAACATGTAGTATTAAAAGAATGGGAGTACAGGGTGACAGAGAGATATTTAAAAAAAACAGAAATCATTATGGACACTGTAGTAATCCGAACGACAAGGGTAAATGAAGTATTTGACAACGGATGAACTAAATATAAGAAATATGGAAAGAAGGGACTGATTTTCTGGGTATTGACCAAAGCAAACTAATTGAACAAAGATTAGATTAATTATTAATACAAACGACATAATATGAAAGTTATTATGAATTAAGAATAAATAATCAACCAAATTCAAAAATAAGTAAGAACATCTTACCATATATTTCAGAAGAAATTATTTTGAACCAATAATCATAAAAGAAGAGAAAGACGGTTAATAACCATAATAATTAATGACCAGATTAATCAGTATGATAACCATGATAAGAACAATTAATACTAGTTACTATTTAAGAAGGGTTAGAAATGAGTTAGATGAAGAAAGAATAGACAAATACAACTTATGATGATGATGAAATTCAGTACTTAATTGCATAACTAAAGGAGAATAAATAAATAAAAATGAAGTTGAAGATAGAATTTAAAATATCATTGATTGACAGCACCAAGATGGAAATAATCCAACATGTATGTCGAATAATGTTAACCAGTTACCTGTGAATGATAGGATATTAATTGAAGTGATAAAACACCAGAAGTGAAACAGTAATGGAATAAAAATGTGAAGAGACCTCAAAGAAATCATGTAACAATCCCTTGAATATAAGTTTGTAGCGAAGGAGCTACCTTATAGGTAATAATTATATGTATTGTGTTGTGATAGTGCAACTTTTATTTTTTTCCTGGACAGAGATGAAGTTCCTCTGATCTCAGATGATATATTTAGGGAAAACGGCGGAGTAATGGAAGGCCAAGAGTGCCCCTCCTAATCCGAACCCATGTGTAGTATTTAATGTTAGGGAATTATGGTATTTTAGGGATGATACAAACAACGAGGTAAAGAAATCAAAAATAAATATGACAATATGACTCGAGGTGTGAAAAGTAAGAAGAAATTAAGTGTTCCAACATGAAAACAGGAATATAATTAAAAGTAACCAAATAAATGATAGAATAACCCAAAGTGTATGAAGAATCGACATCAAGTTTTAGGTGCTAACTTACTATATAATATTTGTAAAAAAATCAAGTTAGGCCATGTCAGATATGAGGGAAGGTGGATAAATCATCAAGCAGTGAGAGCGTTAGAGCAAGTTTTGTTGACATTTGTGGACCATTCTCAACTAGTGGTAGGAAACATATTAAAGATATACTGATTATCATGGACAGTTATTAGGTTTACAAAGCATATCACATCATTAAAGCTGATACCTATATTATAGAAAAATAATTAAACAAAAATAATTCTGAAATTAAGAAGACATGAAATTTATGACCAGGATTGGGAAGGTGAGATTTAAAAGAAAAGATAATGTTTGTATTCATGTTTTTGAGTTTTTTAGCCATGAAACTAGGCACAATTGTTATTTTATACTTATTATTTTTTATGTAAAGCCAGTTGGTTTGATTAATGTTATTTTAAGCAAATGAGTGTGTAAGATACGGTGATTCGTGATAGTGATGAACCATACTTGTTATGTTAATAAGAGAAAAAACTAATTTGTTAAAAGAATTTTGTGAGGTACAAATACCTAATTAATCAGATGTTTAAATGTTAAGATTAGACTATGTTGGTTATTTCAAAATTTCATCTAAAATTGTATCTGAAATTATGAAATAAGGGAAGGTATTATGTACTGCTGTTAAAATGCACACAGTACATAATAGGGAGATAATAAATTTTAAAAGAGAAAGGATGCAGATTTTTGTATTGAATGTAAACAGAAAACATTGGGAATATCGACTTACTCAATCAACATAGAGGTCGATTCCTATATGATGTAAAACCCTATTTAGTTATATGTTCAGAAAATAATATATGAAATTGAAATGAATGTTATAAGAAGAGTAAGGAGTAATACAATTATAATTTAACAAATAACCAATAGAATTACGAATATTAGAAGTAAAATAAAGATGTTTAATAAGAAATAGAAAAATGATATATGTGTTAATAGGTATATGATAAACAGATGTAAATAAATTAAGGAATTATCATAGTGGCAAATTGTTAAATTGTTAAAAAAAATTGTATTGTATAGTGATAAAGGAAATGGATTAGTCTTCAATTATATCTGATAAAAGAAACGTTATTAGTCTAAAATTAAATATCTGATAGTAACTACATGAAGAATCTTAAATTATATTAAAGAACAGTTGTACATCATAAAGTTAATGTAATATGGAAAAGAAAATAAAGTAAAGGATTTTGAATCGTGATATCAGAGTTTGATTATAATATTTAATAAATAAATAATAATACGAAACATATAACAATATCCTTGATAGAACGACGACAGAAAAGGAACATCTTGGACTGGAGAAGAGTTTAAGTGGCCATAAAGGATAATTAAGTGTTCCGAGAAGACATCTGTGTTGCAGTAGTCCTGGAGAGCGGCATTCAGCGGTGAGAGCAATAAGAGATTTGTGTGAAGAAACAGATTGCCAAGCTTAATATTGCTGTTGAAAAAAGGTAAACAACAACCAGAAGTGAACCCGTGGCAGCTGGAAGAATTCAGAGACGGTTAAGTTACATTAGTATGTTATTTATTTTTTACATGGTTAATTATCAAAATACTACCTATTAACTGAATCTGGGTTGGTTTAAAGAAAAGAAAATAATAGATACAATCGTAAATAGGATAAAATAACTTAATAATCATTAACCAATAATATATAATAGACGAGCAGGTGTGAGATTAGAAGCTGGCTTTCAAGCAGGAATCAACAGGTAAACATCACTCGATTACCTGGAGGACTAATCACTGGAGGACATGGGACAGCTCTGCGGAATTTAAGGTGACGAAAAACCAATACATAATTATCAAAGAAAACGACATTAAAAGACTTTAATAAAAATAAAAAAAAGGAAAACAAAAACAAAAGATTTTTGTAAGAGTAAATAGTAAGTATGTAGATAGAGATAAAATCAATGTAATTCATGTGTAATCAGAAAATTATTTAATTATTTTTCTTTAATGAATGAACAGTTAATGAAACGATAAGTTAAATCCTTGCTGGGAAAATGAACAAGAAATTAATTTATTTAATTTTTTTTTAGTAAAAGCACATAATGTAGAATCATTGAAAATAATCAATTAAGTGTGCTAAAATGATTATAAAGCCGTAGAAAGGTATAAAGAAAATATAGAATAAGAATGTATTAATAATTAATTGTTAACAAAAGCACACATTTAGACTGAGTAGGCAAGAAATCTTAATATAATGAAGAAAAGTTTTTAAATACAATTTATAATAAAATATCTAGAATTTAAGATATATGTTTGTGATGATAACACGGCAAGTAAAGAAACTTTGAAACCATAGATAATGGATATTATGTAGCGTATTGATCATTATTTTTATATTATTACTTGTTATGATTGTTTAAAGTAATAAATGAAATATATTACGATTCCTAAAAAGAGTTACTCTTATTATAATTACACCTGAACCCCAATCATACACACACGTTTTTCGTATTATTATATATAAATGTTATATGAGTAAAAACACATCACTAATTCAAAATACATCAAATACAGCAACGTGTACCGTTGTATAAAATTGTCGCTTCCAACGTGTGGCTCGATATATGTAATTATATCGTTGTAATATATATATATATATATATATATATGCAATCACTTTCAGCTACAGCCCGTTTCTTGATGTATATAATACATTTAATATTTATAACTAAATTTACCTCAAGATGTTATTTTTCCTTATTTGGAACATGTTTCGAGAGTTCCCGTGCTCTCATCTTCAGCCTTCGCGATCTTGCGTCTGGTGAAGTATTTGTGTGTTGGCGGCTGGAAGCTATTAATGTTGTTTGTTGGTCTCTGGTATTTTAAAGTTGTATTATTGTGTGTGATTGTGGTATGTATTTGTATTTTGCGTATTCTCGATGTTGAGTGCTTTGAATATTGTGTCATGTTCATTGTGTCACCACAATCACATACAATAATAGCTACTGCAATTTATTATTTCTTGTTCGTCTTCTAAAATTAAATTCTTCTGTTCCCCACCAATGCACATATACTCCGTTTTCTTTGTGTTTACTTCAAGGCCCCATACCTTATATTCCTCTATACGTTTTCGTGTCATGTATTCCATGTCGTGACAGTGCAAAATTATATATATACCATAAAATATTATTCGACATCAATTGAAGCTTTTTAAATAAAAGGCGTATATTTTGGTATTTGGTTCCTCTCTTTAGCCTATATATTCGCCGAGAAATAGGTTTCTAAAACATAGTAATTAATTTTATTTTATACTGATATAAATTTTTACAAA